>JAHHFK020002409.1:0-359203 GCA_024533555.2 Aedes koreicus | reverse complement strand
CGTAGATGTGCGCATGTATGGGTGAATAGTGTTGGTATAAATTTGTTTGGAGTGATGTCAGATACTAGAAAAGTTCTTAAGCTACGGGATAAAATAACAACTAAAGTTTTGGCTCTATTATGTACAAAAAATAACAATTAATATTGAATGGAAATGGGTTAATCTAGTATAAAATGTAGAACAACGTTCCTCAACGATTGGCTACCACAGATGATCTTTCTGATTTGTCTATCATTTTCTGTTGGGACTTAGTTACGAATGACCTCAATGGAACGTGGGAAACAATTAGGAGTTAAATTTTTACCTAAACGGATAGCGATATACACGGATCTATTCATATTGATCGAATATGGATTGAAGCTATGCTTTTAGCTGATTTTCAATTTCAACTTACGCCACTTACAGGGTAGCATCCCTACAGGAATTGGATTTTGTTTTGTTTTCGAAATATCACGGATGATAACGGTCAATTGACATCCGATTTTTATTTACCGAAAGAAATCAAAGAAAAGAAAAACAAATTAAACGATCGAAAAACAACAGAATATGGTGCAGTTTAAATCTTAACTAAGGCGATGACCGGAAATTATTACATAGTATCAACTTAATTCTATTAATCAAACTAAAGACATTTTTGAAGGAAATTTGAAAATAGCACTGTAAGAGTGTTTTCAATTTTCCCAGCCGTACAGACATGTCAAAAGTACCCTTCTTATTGTCGCGGTACATTCAATCTTTTTTCATTTATAACTTGTTGTACTATATTTTTTTCAGAAACGGATAGCTTTCGAATGTCTGTGATCCGAAACTGAGCACTTGGTAATGTCACTTCAAGTCAAGCAAACTAAAAATATTCGCGACACATGCAGGGTGGGAGTAAAGGAACGCATTCCAACGAAAAAAAATCTATACCGAAAGGACAACTTAAATTAACCAAAATTTTCACTAGTGATAGTATTACAGCTTGCAAGTGTGTGTAGTTGGGATGCTATTTTTAGTAAAGGATTCAATTTTTTTCTTTTTGGGTAAGGTTTGGGGAAATGTGAATTTGAACTTAAAGTATATAACAAATCAAGCTTTAAAAACGTTACAAAAAATTTAAAAACTAAAATCAAAACACGATTTTGGTTTGCTTTCAAAAACACCGCCTTTTTTTGGATTAAATGTGCATTTGGACGAATCTCAAAAATGCCGATATTCGTCTTGACTGTTGGCAAAAAAAAATCTTTTTTTTTTTGTTGTCATACGCCCCATTACAACATGTCGTGAAAATGTCACTCGTTCTACTCTTCTACGATAGGTAAAGGTATGAAGTATTTTTTGATCAATTCTTATAAAGCGACATCTGCCGCTGAAAAATGTGCTGCTTCTTCCAAGGCCAAAAATATTTACGCCTCCGTTCTTTCCTGGATGATTCTAAAAAAAAACTGAATACTATACAATCCCCACCGTTTTGGCTCCAAATGTCGTCCAGTAACGTTGGCAACGATGACATCAAAAAGTGTTATTCGATGAGGTTGAAAAAATATGGCGCCTGTACCAAAACATCAAAAATATTTTATTTTGGAACGCCGGAAAACGAGACAGAAAACCGCAATATCTCACCATTAAAAAATATTTTCTCGGTAAAATATTTCAATTTTCCACTCTTTACAAAAATCGTTAAAATCGAAACAAAACAGTCAAATTTTAGAAAACGTGGTGCCGACGAAAGAGAGAGATATTCCCAACCGAAATTGAGAATGAGAGCATTACTATATAATTTTATGACAAACGAATAACATATTTTAGTTACAGCTAGAGTTGCAAATTTTATGATCAGTTGTGCGCTAAGAACCAAAGAATCGAAAGCAGCTGTCAAACTTGGTGCAGTTGGTATCAAACAATATTTCCTAATAGTTGGTGCAAAGACAGTCGTGTTATTTATGGTGAAGGTACAACATTGTGCTAGAACGTCTTATGTGTGTACTACAAAACGGTGCAAGGTAGAAATCCAAAACAAGGGTTGAGATGAAGACCTTTGGTTGACGCTGTAGTTGGTCCCAGCAAGGGAATTGCCTCATACAAGTGATGACCTAAAGAGAGAGTGCAACTGAAAAGCATAAACAGTGCTGTAAATAGGAAGAAGAAGCGTTTGGTCTATGGTCGCCGACAGGTTGTGGACATCGTTGCTAGCTCCTTTGCGTTATTTATATTAACACAACAGAAAGCTGAAGTGTGTGTAGGTGCAGCTGAAATAGTGCTCACATTAAGCGACCATTCCGTTTGTTTGGTGCTCCCCAATAGATGTCGTTTTGCAAATCTATAACTTGTTGCTTCTCGCGATGGTGCTTTCAAAACATTGAAACGAGCGCATGCGCGTCAGCACTTAAACACAAACGCAATGATCGCTTGTTGTGTTTATTTTTGCTAGCAGATTTACTCTTTATGTAGTGATCAATATATCATAAAACACAACAGTAAACAAATCCTAAATGATAAATACCAATACAAAAATGGTGCAGTTATTGAAATATCAAACAAAAAATCATCTGTTAAACAAAAAATCATAAGGTAAACAATTTCCGAAACAATCCAGCTTCATTTTCAGATGTTATACCGACTAAAAATTGCGTTTGTTTTTAGCTCAAATTATACTCTTTTTAATATTTTGTCTGCGGCAGCCATATTATCTTTGCGGTTGTCTTTCGTTACCCTTAGAATTATTACGCTAAACTGTGTACTTTAAATTTACTAAAAGGAGAAAGCTTAGATTTCAAATTTGAAAACTTAACAAATTCTTATTTAATTTTCTGCTCTTTTATAAGAAAAACAAGTTGAAAAATATATTATGAGTGAGGTTATAGAAATATAAAGCCAAACCAAAATCCGGGAAATATTTGGAACAAGAAAACACTTACGTCAAGCGGCTTTTTTAGCACGATCCAACCGGACTCGGGTTGAATCTCGAAGTACTCCAAATCGTTCGGGCTATGCGGAGCACTTAACGTGTAGACGATGGCACCATTGTTGTCGGCATCTTCATCGGAAGCAGAAACTCTTAAAATGTTTGTACCGATGCTTGCATCTTGTTTGACGTTTTCGACGTATTTCTAAAAGAATAAAGTAAAACATTTCAACACCATTCAACACAGAACATCGAAAGCCCAGAACTCACCTGTCGATCAAACAACGGTGGAT
Organism: Aedes koreicus; assembly: GCA_024533555.2. NCBI lineage: Eukaryota > Metazoa > Arthropoda > Insecta > Diptera > Culicidae > Aedes > Aedes koreicus. The sequence goes on along the minus strand of JAHHFK020002409.1, from coordinate 356,023 downwards.
TGTCGTTAACATCGGTAATTTCCACCGTGAAGGAGCAGACGCCTTCCAAACTGGGTTCTCCTTGATCCGTTGCCTTGATCGTGACTGACACAAACTTCCCATCATCACCTTCCCGATCGAACACTTTGTTGGTGGACACTTCGCCAGTTTCTTCATCTACGGTGAACTTGGTACCTTTCTGGTTCGGTTGCTGAACGATCGAGTATTTAACCTAAATAATAAAAAAAAACACACACACAAACACAATCAATTAAACTACGTTACAAAACTCATTATCAAACTTCGAATCTTACCTGCCCATTTACGCCCTTGTCCTCGTCGGTTGCCTGCACCTTTATGACCGGACTTCCGTTCGGGGCACCTTCCTCCACCTTCGGATAATACGTGCCGCAGTCTTTGAACACCGGCTTGTTATCGTTGACATCGGTTATGAACACGACGACGACAGCTGTAGATGTATGAATTGTCACTTCACCATTGATGCAACACGATCCATCATCCATAGCTGTCACATTCAGCTCATACTTGTCTCGATCGAGCGAAATGCCCTTGCTATGCAATCGTATAACACCGGTAATCTCTTCGATTACAAACTGCCCACTATTGGTGCCGCCACCGACGAACCCGAAGCGTACATTGTCCCCGTCCTTATCGGAGGCTACCACCGTCGTGACTAGCGTATTTGGTCCTGCATTTTCGTCAACATTCGGCGTATAGACCTGTTGCGAAAATTTCGGCTCCTCGTCGTTTTTGTTCTTAGTGTACACACGAACGGTGGCTGTACCGGTCTTGGCCGGTTCACCCTTGTCCTTGGCCGTGACAACAAATTCGTAGTAGGCATTATTGTTGTCGGCATCCAACTGTTTGTTGTTGACTATGATGCCATTGGAATCTACGGCAAAGTGCTCATCCGATACGAGATATTCGATTTCAGCATTGGACCCGGAATCGGAATCCATGGCCTTCACCTTGAGGATGCTGGTGCCCAGCGGGATGTCTTCGTCTACATTGTGAGCCTGGTAGTCGGGAAGCTCGAACTTGGGTGCGTTGTCATTCACGTCCGTCACTCGGATTGTGAGCTGGGGGATGGACAGAGGGAAAACGGGATGATTAAATCGACTTGATATAAATGTAAGCATGATGTGCCAAAATTTGGATTCGAAGTTTCGGAAGCAACAACAGTTTGCTCAAAGGAAATCTGAATTTAATCATAGGGCTGGCTCAGTTATCGATAATGTTATTTTCTTTTTGAGAGCGTATTCTGTTTTTGCTAATCGTCGGTATCTGGTTATAATTTTTTGTATCAAAAATGCATCAACGATAATGGAACCTCAATGTCGACCAAAGTCTACGCTCGATACAAAATTTAAAAAAAAAAAATGTATGGAGAAAAGTCTACGTGGTTTATGAACAGGCCCTTAAGTGCATTTTTTTTTTCGACAAAAAAGGTATATAACCCCTTAACAAACCAAATTGAATTTTATGCATCAAGAAATTTAAAACTTCACAAATATACTTCTACTCCCTGCCACGCCGGCTTGCGGTAGTTAGCCGGAACTTTGACCATAGGAGAAAAAAGAAGCTTGTAGGCGTATTCTTTGGTCCGTCGTTTTGGCCACGAAATTATTTGAATAAACTCTTCAAATTTGCCCAGAACTTCTCGATTGGCTGAAGCTGGGGCACGTTGGGAGGGTTGGCATGCTTCGTCGGGAAGATCTCTTTAACCAGAATCTTCAGCCGTTATTTCTGGGTTTGCGCTTGGTTATCCGAAACGGCTGGCTTGGACTGACGCTTCCGCATGTGGATATCTACTTTGGCCAAATACTTCTGGACCGTTCGCACCGACCTCCCGCCCCAACACACTGAAAGAAGTGGCCACCTTGCCCTCCGTTTTCGTTACAGCTTCTGTTGAATCCTCCGGTCGCTTAAAACGGTCAGACGGCCGGGAACAGGCTTCCACTCGATGGACTCTCCCTTCTCCAGAAGTGCCAGAATCTGCGATCGTATCCAGCCTTCACGAAGTGGGCCACGATGGCCGACTTTTTTTTAGGCCCGGATGGAGTAGGCGGTACGAACAAACCATAGATCGAATTTGTTTCACTGCTCTCGCCAATAGCTGCCGTAAACAAACTGATGGAGCTGTCAAATTTTCACAATATATATGCAACTAGTATATATTGACTACTGACCGAAGCGACCACAAGGTGGCAGGGTAATAGCATGAAAAATCGTTACAATACAGATTTCTGACAGCTCGCTTACCACAACAAATCATTCCAAAACTAAAAAATCAAAACAACAGCAAAAGAAACAAAAAAACTGAAGTCTCTTAACATTGAAACAATAATAATAACAAACACAAACCGAGTAAAAAAAATCCGACGTAGCCTTTTTAATCATTCTAAAAAGTGACAGGCCGACCAGAAAAAATATGGCATCCTTGATTTTTGCACTTTTTGCACTGGGGGCAGCAACCACTATAAGCCGCTTTTTTTAATGCACGCATTATTTTTATTTCTGCGAGGCAGTATTCCACAGTAAACTTTTGTTACTCTAAAACGAAGACATCGCCCAGCCTTGCGATCGGTTGCAGTCATTCCGAAAATTATTTTGACTTTGATGCACTGAACAAAAATTCAACATTTACGTTGGAAAATTTCCAAGTTGGTTCATTAATAAAATTTATATTCCAATGCACAGACAGTGTGCAATATGCACTCAGAATAACACATGAATTATGTAAGCCAAATTAATGATACGTGTCGTTTACGTGAAAACGTACGAAGATGTTCTAAATGAAACAAATACTATGAGTAGCAGTTTCTGTTTTTAACACTTACTACACACTTAGAAAATTTTACAGTATTCGGTAATTTTTTACCGAACTTTCAACAGCTGAATGTTCGGTATTCCGATTTACCGGATTTCGGTGAAATTTTACAGTATTCCGGTAAAAAAATTACCAGAACTTGTCAAATTTTACCGAGATCCGTTAAATCGGATTACCGAACGTTAAACTGTTGAAAGTCCGGTAAGAAATTTTCGAATACTGTAAAATTTTCTAAGTGTATATCATACGCAATAAAAAGCATTTCGAGTCAGTGTAGATGAATTTTATTTTGTTTTGAAAATCTCAGATGTCAAAATCAAGGGTGATGAACAAATCAACTCATTATGGTTCTATGACTACTCTTTCCTTGATTCTCATTAGAGTTTGAGTTTCCAGGGCAGCTTTGTTAAAATTGCAAGTGATCATCAAACATCAAAAAGTCATTTCCAATTCAACCGAAATGATTATATTGAATAGTGTCAATCGCAGAATCTTACTGCCCTCTATTATCATAATTACAAATTGTAGTAATTGTAACCTATCGATCTGTGCTTACAAAATTACACATGTTCTACTTCAAATAAAAAAGTATTGTTTCTTCATTTGATACTCAAAATCATCCCCAGTTAGATGAAAATGAATATTGATATTGACAATAGCACAGGCGATAATGAACATCCAGCGGTTGCTCTGGTCAAGAGAATACTGTCATTTCAAAATTCAAAATCACGAAGATAGTTGGTCTGTCCATTGAGGTTGTCTTTATTTTCAGCTCATTTGAAAGCAGATGAATTGATTTTTAACCGGCACTGATGAGTAGAACATTAATAAATAATGCGCTGATTTGTTCTAGTGCGAAAGATATAAACAATGCAAAATGGGCATATATAACCATGGATAACAGATATTCAGTTATGTCTGTATTTAAACCGACATTCGATCATGCATACAGACCTCATATATATTACCAACATTATAAAGATATTGTGATAGAGATTCAGATTTTTACAGACATTGATATCCATCAATAAGATGAAACGATTTTATTTTCCATATAAAGTTGGTTTATTCTGTTTGTTGTTGACCTACAGCCACAGAGATCAGACGATCATGTTGGATCTGCTACTTGTGTAAATCTTTAAGCCGACATTTCAAATGTATGTCGTTATGCTCCTGGTAGGCGGCACTGTAGTTGTGCGATAACTGTCATGCCAATGTTTATCAATAAAAAGCCTAGCATTTATGGCGCCTGTAAAGCTTAGTTTATTTTTCTCTGCACTTGCTTTTTATTCCAACTTTTACACACGTTTTTCAAGAAAAACGTCTCTGTGCTACAGCATTCAAAATTTATAAAAAGTATCTCAAAAATTTGTTTAACTTCTCAAATGTTTCAGGACTTTGTTTGGAAACTCCTTTAATACCCAAACAGACCTTATATTAAGTAATCATTTTTAATATTTTGAAAATAAGCCAAAAGTGTTTAAAGCATCGGCATAGCTTCTATTCATAATTGACTGATGACTTGAGAGTTCGTCAGTTATGCCAGGAGCTGGATAGTCAAGATGAAAATGGATTTCGTTTTCGGCTCAGAAAGTACCAGCACATCGGTCCCAAGCTCGGTGTCCCAAGCTTAATGATTTTCCCTTAATAACGTAGGTCACACGAACACCCCCTAAAATATTCTGTCAAATTAATCCAGCGAACATAATGTTTTGAAGAAAAATAAAGATTCTAGAACAGAAAATCACAAGAATGTATTGCAAGGTGCAGGCTACAAAATGTACTTCGGACCAAGGGGTTCTACATGAGTGAGCGTATTTCAAATCGCATATTCCATATTGATTGTTGATTACGCAGAGAATATTGTTTGCAAATCTCCATTTACAGTTTATTCGTTTTAAAGATGCCAACGTTTACTAATAGTATTGCTAAAAATGAACAAATGTTGTCATATTTTATCTTAAAATGCCGTTTTAGTTCTAAGTGGATTATTGAATAATGCTTGATAATACCAACAAGCAATACAAAACTAGCGATTTAAAAATTGGTTCACTGTTTCAGAACCTTGCACCTTGCATCTTACAATATATTCTTGCGCTTTTCCATACAAGGAATCTTTATTTTTGTTTTGATTTGCTGTGTTAATTTGACAGAATATTTGAGGGGTTGTTTGTCGTAAGTTATGTTTTTAGGGGTGATTTAAAGTTTATCAGAAGTTCAATAATATTTAAAAATAAAGATTTAGTTTAAAAATGTTGAATTTTTTAAGCATGGAAGCCATTTTTCTTGAATTGATACTATAGAATCTTTGATGATATTGCACAACTATTTTCTTGTGAATCAGGATTTTGAATGGTAACATGCGCCTTTGGACATCTGTTGACAAGTTGGTCCTGCCTTTTTGGGAATTTATTGGATTCTTGGGGTAAGTACCTAAATAACATTATTTCATATATATATATATCTCTTTCTGAAATTACTATATATAACAATATATAAGCAACGAAATGCGAAAAATATTGACTAAATAAAAGTCAAATTTGAGAAAACTTCAGATAACTTCAAAAGTTTTCAAAAAGAGAATTATCGAAGCTCTTCGCGCGGCCTACAGCAGTTGACCGAAACCTTAACATGGCCGATAAAAAGATGAATTTGGCGTATTACAACAATAGATAATCCCCGTCGCCAAACACACAAATATCGCCGGACGGGGTTTCCCCCCCCAAAACTCGGCATGCCAAACACGAAAACGCCGAAGGGCCCCGGGCACTTCTACTGTATTTCCCCAAGAGCGCTACACAAACATCACCCCTTTTTTCATATATACATATAATAGTTACAAAAGCACTCTTTTGTGCTTTGCCCCCCATACTTTTCTCCTTTCTTCAGCGTTTCTGATCATTGTCTTCCGATTTGTAAATCATCGAGCTTAAGTTACCCAAGTTTTGTTTCCCCAACTCCTCCCTCCTCCACCTTTACCATTTTTTCCCCCGCCTTTTTCCACCCCTAATTTTTTTTTGCCCCCCAAGTTTCTTTTCCCGAAAATACAATCGATAAACCCCAACAACATAGGCAGACTAATTGCGGCTGCTTGGTGGTGTGCGTTCTACGATTTTCCCGAAACCAACCCCAACCTTTAAAAAAATATACCACTTTTTTCCTCCCCCAACCCACTATTCTTTTCTACCTTTGTCAGTTCTGCTAACTCACCGCTCCTGGGGTGGTAGCATCAAATGGTTAATTTTAGTTATCAAAAACTTTTAAGAAAATTCTTCGACGATTCTCTTTTTTCCTTCCCAAACCCCCTTTTTTTACTGATATCTTTTATTTTGGATTTAGGTTTGGCTCGGAAAACGCTCCATCAGGTCCCTTCGATACCAGTCTGAGAACGAAAACAACCAACAAAAGTTCACTCTCTAATCGCCGGCAACCCGAGTTTCGAATAGGTTGCTCTTCAAGACTTAGGTATATTGCACAATGTTTACGAACTGCAGTACATTGAAAATTTTCAGATAACGTACGCATTAAAAAAAATGGACTATTTTTGAATGGCTTTCCAAAACAACTGACTAACCTAGAAAAAAAAAACCGATATCATAGAAGCATAATGGGATGATTTGCTCATTGCCCTTGATTTGACATTGAGATAATTCAATGCAACCAAATTCCTTTAAATCCTACGTTTGTTGAGCTTTCTACAAAAATGCTAGTTGACCGAAACCTTAGCCATGGCCGTTAAAAAGATGGATTTTGGCAGCTCTTTCTAGGCCTTGGATTCTCCTTTTTGACCACGAAATTATTGAAATAGATCCTCCATCTAAGGTTCCACCAAACACCCACACTTACCTCAACTGACGTGGAAAAACCACCGGAATCCTCGGTCGCCGTCACCACCAATTGGTACACGTGTGGCTGTCGAAGATCCTCAAAGTCCAGTTCCTTCGCCAGCTTTACAATACCGGACGTGGGTCCAATGTTGAACGTTCCCGCACCCTGGCCCTGTGCCTTCAGTGTGTATCGTATCTCTCGATCGGCAAATGACTTCGCCTTGACAGAAATGATGCTAAAATAGAAACAAGACAACATTAACGACCGGTCCTGTTGTTGGGAAACAGCATCACGACGACTTACTCTGAATCCTTTTTCTGATTCTCCGGAATCTCCGCCTCGTAGCTGGGCATGTAAAATTGCGGTGCGCGTTTTCCGCCGACGATCGACAGGCGTTCCTCTGGCGTGCTCTGATAGCGACGATCATCCACTCGACCGTTCTGATCTTCCGCCTTAACGTACAGTACGTATTCCATATCGAGCTGGAACAGATCGGTACCTCGGGTCCTTACGACACCAGACCGTTCGTCCACTTCGAACCGGCCTCCAGTTCGATCACGTACGATGAAGTAATGGATTTTGTGATCCGTATCCGGATCCCGGGCTTGCAGGGTAAAGACGGGTGTGTTCGGTGGCGCGTTCAACTGAACGACGGCCTGCATCGGCAGTGGACGGTTGATGAAGTATGGTGGCTCATCGTTGATGTCCTTTACGTGAATGATCACCCGCTGGTTGTCAGTATCTGTAATTGAATTTTGAGGGAAAATTGTTAAAATAGAATTTTATCTGCTGAACTAATAACGATAAACAACTTACATTTCACATCTGTGATAGGATTCAGCGAGTTGAAGAATTCATGAAACGAGAAAAATAGAAAAGAGTGGTGTCAGTGCAAATGATATAATTGTGAACAAATATCTGTTTAAATCCTTTTATATGGTTTATTCTATAAGTAGGCTCACTCCAAGGGACTAAGAACGTTAGAAAAAAAAAATTAAAGCTTTGCTTATTCGATGGTTTAAAATTTAAACGAAGTGTTGTTGGGCTCAAGATAGCAGGGTGGGCATACAATATTTGTCGATGTGAGGTGAGGGCCAACACGCTTCGCTTAGGAAGTTAGATACCGAAATGCACTCCGTCTTATGCTTTTCCCAATTCACTTGCGGAAGAAAGCGGGCCGTCTCACGTAACAAGCTCGTTAGCCCAAGAACGAAGGCAGAGTGCAGGAGGAGGTGGTGTCATAGTGAAAGATATTGGATCTTGTCCGACCATTTCACGCGAGCTGCACCACCATCAAAAGGTGCTCTTGGATTTAACAAGAGAGATGGCGGTGGTTCGGTGGTTCATCATGCTTCGAGTGGTGCATTCGGTGCAAGCACATTCTTCCCTGTTTATCTTCCTGTGACACACTTTCTCACTATACCGGAAAGCATTTTCCCAGATATAAAGCATTTCCTCTTCCGCTTGACATTGCAGGATAATGTTGTCGGTGACTAGTGTGGGAGGCAGAAAAAGAGTCGAAGAATTCTGGTCTTTTAGAGTTTTGGATTGCAGAAGAATACGGCCACCCGGATGGTGAAACGTTTCAGATATGGAGCGTTCTCCTTCATAAAGAGAGGTGCTAATTTTAATTGAACCATTACTTCTGGCAGAGTAAGACGTAATCTAAGAAATAGATAACATGAGATACCTTATGAAATGAAAGGATCATTATTTCACGAAGCACGAAAATGCCTTGTTTCCTGACTTTCACGATGCGTGAAGTACAGCAACTGTGAGTAACAATCTTTATAGTCCACCATTTAGGATTGAAGAAATGGGACTTTACATTTTGTATGTTCATCATTTTATGTGCAATATGATGAAGACCTAGCAATTGGACGGAACTTTGAACTTTGATTGCTTTTATGCTGCATATTCTACTATTCAGCTGAATTGCCCATGACAAATCAGAGCTGCTGTGAAGACTTTCACTGATGACTTCGAATCTAGCAAACCCAGTCGAGAGATATCACCTTTAACTTTGACTCGTACAGGAACTCAAAGCCTTGAATCTCATTTGCAACATCTTGAATAAAAGATCAGAATAATTCAACCACCAACTCGTTATCCGAACGGGTATCGAATTATAAGCTGATCCCCGGGAACTATCTCGTTAGTCAATTGCACGCTGACCCAAAGCTGTTGGACATAAATTGTCATCTAATTGGCTTTCAATTAAGCCTTGTTTCTCGAATGCACGTTCCGTTGCAACGTGGCAAATGAGAAGATTCCTGTGATGACATACCAAAAACCACAATGCCTGACCACATTCAATATGGTTCATACTAACAACCGTAACCAATCAAGGTACGACCAAAGGCCATCATTATCGACAGTATCAAATCAATCTGCAATCTACTGGACATATCGTGGAATTGCGTTAATCAAGTGTCAGTTCGAAATTCGAAACAAACGAAGACAAACAGGTGGACCACATGCTGAGGAGTAATCGTCTTCTGACTCGGAAGGTCCGGTCATTTGCTGCTCACTGAATACCTCAATCGAACTGTGAGTGGGTGAAGGAGCCTGATAATCAATTACATACCATTTAACCATAGCCAATGTTCAGCTGACGAACTGAAAATTTGAAATTCCTATCACCGAACGCCCGCCCTGTATAATTCAATCATTGTTGGTTATTCCGAGAATCGACTTCACTTCTGGGGGCCATTGGGGGGGGGGGGGGGGGGGTATCTCGAGAGTCGAAATGATTTTGGTCATTCGGTGATGTAAGGGAGGTCTAGTCGCAGTGACATGACTCTTCTGCACAAATAAAATGGAGAGTCACGTCACTGCGACATGACTATTCTCACTTTATCAAGTGACAAAAGTATCTTCAACCTTCGAAATAACCCCCACTAGTTGGATGAGTAAGGTCTCTTACTCAAGTCTCTTAATTAGGTCTCGGAATAATCTCCATTGCGTTCTGCGATCGCAATTTTCAACTCCTTTTCCATTCTTTCAAAGCTCTTTTATTTAATGCGTAATTTTCATCTGTATAAGATTCTTCTTTCAAATTAATGGGGGAGGTAGTTCATCAAATCTTCCCGTCCGCCTTTAGGCATTTTGCAATGAGGTACCAGGTGGGTCTCCACCCATTGCCTGTCGATCTGCCAAATTTGGAATACGTCTGCATTGAGTTACCTCAAATTACAATAATCCGTACACTACATCACAAAACATTGCGATTAGATTGGAGATAATGAAATCATTGAGTATAGGACCAAGTCTCCCCCGGGTGGTGCTAAATCGATGAGCTTGGACATCAATAGAAGCAGTGTCCAGAAGGCACGAAATGCCACTACGGACTCTTATTTTTACCATGTCCTTCAATCGTAGTTTTGAATGGATTAGCGTGGATTGTTCTTTGGATTGTGTAACTAGACTATTATACAATACATTACTTAATGTATTATTCTGTAAATTTGAAATATCAATATCAATTTTAGTGAGCGAGATAAGGCGCTATAAACTTGGCAAATAATTGCTAGATTTTTGGATCAAATGCCAAAAGTCCACCCACAGGCAAAAGGAGCATAAACTAATCTTTCTACCATCTATGCTCCCAACGATAAACTATAAAATTCCACATTACGAACGGACGTTGGCTAGCATCCCCCAATCCCACATAAACAACGGTTCCAGAGCAGCGATGGTTTGGGGGGCCGTATCCAGGCGTGCGAAGCTCCCACTGGTACTGTAAGACCTAGGATCTGGAGAAGGTTGTGGCTCCGGCACTTCGGGACCTCTACGGGAAGGATCATTACGTCTTTCAACAGGACGCCACACCGGCCCACACGGCGAATATCGTCCAAGCGTGGTGTCGAGAGAATTTGACTGACTTTCTCGATAAGACTTTGTGGCCTCCCAGCTCCCCGGACCTTAATTCCCTGGACTTTTATGTATGGTCGTACATGCTGGCCAACCAGAGCGAACATCAAGTGAACACTATGGGGGATGAGGAGGCCTGTGCTCCAAGCTAATATGTCGTGAAGGTTCTCAATCAACATTGCTTCAATAAAAATAAAATTGACTCAGAAAAGAATATCTTGTATTTTCATTTTATTAACACAAGTGTATTCTAACTTACTGAACACCCTGTAGGTCTTTTTTTTTTGTAAACGTAACGATTAGTTTTTACTTGTTTTACTATTAAATTAAAGGGCGAAACGGCCAAAAAATTGGTCAACTGATATATGGGGTTTTTTTTTAATCGTGCATTTGAAAACTCTTCTCATTTCAAAAGTGCGTGCGTAAGGACTAAAGCATGGCCTACTTAGTAATAGAACAAACAATTTTGCTTATTACAGAGCTCCTAGTGGACGTTTTCGGAAATGTTTGGTATTAAAACGTACAGGGAATCCTTGACGACGACTCAAAAGCCTCAAAGTAAACGCCGGAATGGAACTGCCAACCGTCAACTCCATGGATACGTCATGAGGTCCATCAGAGGCAACCCAGGTATGTCTGATCGCGATTTGAGTAAAAAGTTTGATGCCGCCCGAAGAACAATGCAGCAAATTCAGGCATACCGCGCCAGCAACCTGGTAATTAAGTCCGGTGGATGCATACTTATAGATGATGAAACATACATAAAGGCCGACCTCGGACAACTTCCAGGACCAAAATTTTAAAAGACTAAGATTCGAGGAGGTTTCTCTGTCAGATTCAAATTTGTTTTTGCAGATAAACTTGCATGCAAATATATGATCTGGTAGGAAATTTACAGCTGTGGGTTTCTTATTTCCCACTATTTTCTGATTTTTCTTGTAGTTCCGCTCAACGATTGCCACATATTTTTCAATGAGACGCATTTGCGGCAAGTTTGGAAGGTTTTTGTCTTTTGACCAATTTCGAAGGAATTCTTGAACTTTCCTGTTGATGTCGCTCAACAGCCGGATCATACCTTCTTCAGTTATGATTTTCACTAGCTGATTCCACCAATTCTCAGGCCACTGCCACTGGTGACTGCTCCCTTCATCTTCAGTTTCCGCTTAATTATCGCCCAATACTTCTCTTTCGGACGGAACTGAGGGCAATTGGGTGGATTCAGCTCTTTTGTTATGAACTGGAACCCATTTTCGTTATACCATTGTAGCACTTGCTTGCTGTAATGTCAGCTTGCCAATCCGGCCATAACGTAACTGGACCATCATGAGACGATCGGTAAACGAAGGGTAAAATCCGGTTGTTGTACACTTCCGAGTTAATTGTTTTATTCGTCACAAAAACTCTGGTTTTCTTTCCACAGGAGCAGAACCTTGCCAAATCATGAACTTATCCGTGAAAATAAACTTGAATTTACCAGGTCAACAGGAGCCTTGTAGACCTGAAGCCCCGGGATTTGTTTAAAATCTGCTTAAGCATATGTGTCATCATCTATCAAGAGACATCCATCGAGTTTCGTCAGTTCTGGCCACTGTTTGTTGTTTGAGGCTTCGTTTGGGTTGTTTACTTGCTCGGTAACAATTATAATCTTCTCGAAGACGGATTCGCCACACAGAACAACGGTCAGCATCCAGTTGTTTCGTCAAATCATAATTCGAGATGTTGGGATCAGCCTTGATTTTCCGATTGACTTTCACCCGCAGTTGACGATCAGAATTTCCACTCCGACGCTTTATTTGCACTTTACGGGCAGTTGTTAAAGTCTCCTTGTACTTTTTAACCACTCGCGCCACTTTTAGGATAATCCAGCAGTTTTACCATCTCCCGAGTTGACGCGGATGGTAACTGCAGGTAATTGAATTTTTTTTCACTTCCTGCATGATGAATATCTTGGAACCACGTTAGCACGTTAGTTTTTAACTGTTTAAAAAAATAGACCGAGCAGAACTGTCTACAAACAACAAAACGCTGTGAAAAACTTGCATATATATTCGACAATTTGGAGCGCCTCTATCTCGAAACTGAAGTGCCCTATTTCTAAATGATCTAGCCTGTACATCAAAGCACGGCAAAGTGAGAAACCCGAGCTATTGTCAATACATCAACAATTGATCGGAAATGAAACAAGCATTAATTATAATACCACATACGACCAAAACGTGTGATTATTTCTGTAACAATATTTCAAAAGAAATAGCCCTGAGAGCTTGACACGCAAAAAAAAGATGCAATGATAGGAGCACTGTGAAAGTTTGAAAGTCCAAACTACTTTTCAAACCTTAATTTCCTCATTCATAAGAGTATTTTGCGGCAAAACGCGCCAGTATCACACCCAGCGGCAATGTCTTTAAAGAAATGTACAACGACATGGCTGTTTAAAAAAGGTGTATCGGTTTGATACTATCAGCCAGATCCTAAGTTCACTCATCCAATAATTCATCAGAGAGGGTAGCTCACATAGCCCCACCGACCTCGACTGGGATTGAACCCAGACCCACTGAGGTGCCAAGTAGCAGTCACGCTTAGCACTACACCACCGGCGCCGGCTATTTATCGATTTGATCACTGTTATTAAGTTTGTAAGAAACTTATGTTTTTCGAATCAGTTCTAGATGAAATAAAATATTCTTCTGCCTAATGGGCTTTCAAGAAAGTTCATTCTGACGAGACTTGAGCCATATTTATTGGAAGAAGGAAAAAAAAATGTTTTGGAAACATTTCACAATTTTAAAGCAATATTCCGCAAAGTCTGATCAATTCTAAAAAATTGGCTATATGTTAAGCAATTTCAGCTTTCTTTTTAAAAGCCCTGCATAAAGGGTGTAACGATCAAATTTTGGTCGACATAAATTTGACGCATTTCTTTTAATGGAGCAGTTAAAAACCCTGAGCATCCTTCATGTTTAAGGTGCGTGTGTGTGTAGAATAATGCCTCTATTTTGATTTTGGCATTTCTTCTTCAATTATCAAAATGGCGTCCATGCAAGGCGAGCAGGTATACGGAGGGAAAAAAGAAGTGGACATTTTCAAGCATATGAAACCATCGATATTCACTAATAAAAATTAGGTTTGGTAAGCTATCTGTACCTGTGCCTCGAAAAGCGACATAATCATTGCAGCCGAGACTGTCAACCAGAAAATTCACGTAAATGAGTGTCTGCCAAAACGTCTGCTCCCTTATCTAAAGCAATATGACTGTTTCGAGCTATTTTGGCAGAATTTGGCATCCTTTCATTTCAGAAAAAAAATGCCGTGGAGTTTCAACAGTGTGCAAGTGAAGAACCCTCCCAACACGCTAGGGCTCCGCCCAATCGAGAAATGTTCGGTGAATCGAAAGGCAGTTTAAAGCAAACGGGTTTAATGTGGTGAACAAAGTGGGTGAGTTGGCTGTACAGAATCTGATGGCAGGACACACGGAAATTCGGTTCCGGTCAACATGAAGCATACCAGAATATTTTTTTCTGAAAATTTTAACTTAGTGAACTTCAAAATGAATAGATAGTTTTGTATTTCTTCAATATAAAAATTAATAAATTTACACGCATTCTTGCTTGATCAAATAGATCAAATCTCGAGTACTTTATCAAACCGACGTATCTGATTTTGTAAACAAAGAGAAGAAGTAAGATTCTTGAAACCCTTAGCACATTCATGCAAACTAAAGCCACTAACACAAGCAATCACGTTTCCCTAACAAGACGGTGATGCTACTTTCCGTGAGTGAGCTGAAAGTTTGGAGAAATTTACGTTTGAATCTTACTTCCCTTTTTTGTTTACAAAATCAGATACGTATGTTTGAAAAAGTACTCTAGAAATAGCCTTTACTTTAAACATGTCGTTAAAGCATAAAGCAATACGTGATTTGGCAAAGAAATACGATTCCAACTTTTCCACCGTCTTTTTGTGTCAGTAAACATCCGAATCGCTCCCGGAAACAAACTTTAGTGGCCAAAAAGCGAGTATAATTACTATACGAACGAGTTTTGATGAAATTTGATGGCTGTATTTTAATGTATGACGAAACATATGTCAAAATGGATTATAAAAAAATCCCCGGACGAAAATTTTACCTGGCAACATGTCTCTTCCAGGTATATTTTTTTTTTTGCTGATAAGTTTGCTCGGAAACAAATTGATTTGGTAAGGAATCTGCAGTTGTGGCCTTAAAACCAAGGGTTTCATCGCATCTCACACAATGACGTCGAAGGTTTACATTAAAGAGTGTCTGAAAAAGCGGATTTTACCGTACATTCGGCAACACAAGACCAACGTTATGTTGGCCGGATCTAGCCAGCTGCCACTACTCTAATGAGGTTCTAGAATGGTAGGCTGCAAACAATGTTAATTTTGTCGCCGAAGAAATTAATCCTCCGAATAGCCCTGAATTCAGATCGATCGAAAAATATTGGGCAATTGTCATGCGAAAACTTTGAAGATGCGGTAAAGAAGTGACAAATGCACAACAAATGCGTTTAAAGTAGAATAAGTTCGCCGGTACAGTGTCATCAGCGACTGTGCAGATCATGATGGCATCGATCACAAGTAAAGTGTGACAGTTCCTTTGAAACGGTGAAATGTAATAGCTTGTTATATATCGTTTGCTGAATAAATACCCTTTTGTTCGTTGTTTTGATCAACCGTGTATGTTGTTTAATTCTTGAGTTATGATCACTTGAATGCGTCCAAATTTACTTTGAATCGGGCTTTATGATTTTGCCTGTCAGTTGATCTGGAAACTTTTTCCTTTTATTGGATAGGATCCCGGCCTATGCGTTGAGCATTTCGATATGTTGAGTCCAACAGAGTTGCAAAATCTCACGGTCCTCACACGAAAGTCAGCAACATATCAACTAACAATCGTTAACCAGAAATCATGGTCACGCATGATGAGTATGGGGCGAACACGAGTGTGTGCCATTTGTGACAGTCGTTGTTCAAATTCAAAACTTCAGCTACACTCTTGACGGTCCATAGCATAGCTAATAAATTGGGTGGCATTCCAATTGCAGTTATTGAAATAGGGAAAAATGCAAATAAAGCGTGGGTACAAATAGTACCTTGCATCATAAGAGGGACTCAAGCTCTAACACACTCGCATAAGCAACAAAATCAGCAACAGTTGCAAAAATCGCATATTGATTTTTGATGAAATCTACAAATGAGCGCTTATATTGCTGAATTGCATCGCCTTTTCTAATTTTTGATGCCACGAATCTAAGAAAATATAAAGTTTTCACGTGTGAAACACAAATGACATATTTGTTGTATTGCTAAATGGAAGTAATGGGAATTTCCAGTACCAAATGTTAATAGTTTTTAGGATTCGTCCCACCGAAAGTCAATGAAAGTCAATAACGTCTGAATCGTTATAACTGCAGTTCGATCAAAACTTATCAGATTATTTTCTCATAACGAATGATTACCTGAGGTGAAATTTTACTCCAGCCTATAGACCTACAAAGAACATTTTTAGTTCTTCTAAGTTAGAAGTAGCCAGGTATTACACAATGTGCATGATAGTGCTTCCATTTTCAAAAAAGTTGATGAAAAGTTTTTACCACTTCAAAAATTTCTCAAGATGTTTGCACTGCCATGAGAGGCGAGCACAAATGTCAATGACGCAACTCAACCGCAGCCACATTCTAGAAAGCATCCAGTATCAAAGAACAGTTTTCTTGCCACTGAAAACCAAATTTTCTTCTCCACTCAACAGGACCAACTGGAGAGCAACGCCAGCGACAAACTCATTGAAGGGAACACAATTTTATGCAGTTTCAAGTGACATTTGCATGCATTCCAAGCAGCTTGAGAATCTCTTCGTGGCATTTGCTGTTGTTGGCGGTCTTTCAAGGATGAATCAACTCTAGATTTTTGGGCCACGGAATTATAATACTATCTCCGTTTTCGAGCTTCCCCACAAGGGAAATGTTTTGATTTTGACGTTCTGAGAAGTCTGCAGTGGCTTCTCACAACAACTGTCCTTAACTCTAGTGCACGCTTCACTCTGAGGCAATCAAACGCATTTATTCACTTATCATTAGCATGAAATACTCAACTTGAGATAGATCAATCCACCAACACCGCCCCGTCGACATCACTCGACAATAAGAAAATGACAAAACGCTCGTCTCGGGATTTCAAGTGGAAAATTGCCTTTTAACCACCGGGTTGTCCCCACCACCGCCACCTAGTCGTTTCAACCTTTACGCCCTGGCAACACAAAACCGGTCAATCAAATTTTATGCTTCGTTCCATCACCTACAGGCATCTCCTTCCCAGGATACGGGTAGAGCAAATGGTCCCATTTCCCTGCCTCGACCGCGTGTCATTGTGTGCTCACCAAAAGCAGCAGCTGTCGCAAGCAGACAGCAATCCAGCCAAAACATCCACCACCCTCCTCAGCCCACCTTGCAACCATCGCCAGCCTATCACTGGCTATGCTGGAAAGGATGGCCTGAAGTCGAGCCTCTGTCGCTCAGAGGTGGTGGTAGGCCTGACGATTAGCATTTAATTGCTTGCGTGTCATCCGGGGCTTAGTCCTTGCCAGTTTTTTGCCGTGCCCTCTCTCCCGGGGGGGGGTTGGGATTGATCTCCACAAAAGGATGGTGAAAAAAAAAAAAACAAAACCCCCAAAAAATAAAAAAAACCCCCCCCCCCCATTCTTTTTTCGGTATGCGGGGGGGGGCAAAAATTTCGGGATTTTTTTGACTGAGAGGGAAACACTGCTTCTGTCAACATGCAACTGTCAGTTCACTTCTGTCACAATTTGAACAAGCTGCGTCAATTAGTGTTTGTTTGACAGCCATTGGTAGCAGACTACCGCGTGTTTGAAGAAGGAAAAGGTTAATTTCGTCAGCACATTGAGCATTATTTTTTGCGGGAAAAAACATCACTTAAACCAAGGCTAAGCTTGATAAATACTATGAGGACTCTGCACCATCAATTTCAATGGTAAAGAAGTGGCTTACTGAATTTTGTTGTGGTCGTACAAGCACGCAAAATGCCGAAAGTTCTGGTCGCCCAGTTAAGGTTTCTACATCGGAAACAAATGCAAAAAATCACGAGACGGTGTTGGCCGATTGAGATTGAAAGTGAGAGAGATTGTGAAAGTCATAGGCATCTCTCATGGATCATAGGTTTCAATTTTAATCACTCGGATTGCTCACTATCGACTATAATCGCAACCGTGCGACAACTTCACCTGAGTGTTTTGCGTTGCTTAACCGCAATAGGAACGAGTTTTTGACCGTTTCATAACCGTTGACAAAACGTAGTTCCACTGAAATACACCAGAGATAAAACAGTAATCTAAACAGTGGGTTTCTCGGGGTGAATCAGCCTCAAAGAAGGCCAAGGTTGGTTTGACTGCTATTAAAGTCATGGAAACCGTTTTTAGGGTTACACGTAGTTTAATCGTCATTGACTACATTAAAAAAAGGACAACAATCACTGACGAATATTATGTCAACGATTTAATAAGCAATCAAAAAAAAAGCCTCATTTGGCTAAGAAACAAGTTCTTTTCAACCGAAACAATGCAAGGGTCACAAATGTGCAGTTCCCATTGCAAAAAATCATGAATTGGGCTTCCGGATATATACCTAAGTTGTTACTTCTTGTTCCCAAACTTGAAAAAGTAGTTCGGCGGAAAGAGATTTGACTCCAACGGTGAAATCATCTCACAAACAGACAAGTAAAATCTTGTTTTTCGGATTTTACCAAATTTGAGAAACGTTGAAAAAAGTGCATAGAACTCAAAGGAGATTATGTTGAAAAAAAAAAGAGTTGTTTTGCATCCAAAAACCCATATTTCATTCAAAAAGTCCCAGACTCAATGACCCGCCCTAGTGCATACTTACTTTACTATAGAAGTTCTATGCTTATATTGTCTTTTTATTAACTCTCTCTCATCCACGAGATTTTTTCGGAGCTGAAATTCAAAATACTATTTTTTAACATGAGCGCAGGAAAAAAAGTTGTTTTGCCTAAACTTGGCAAAAAATCTGGAGTGGTGTTTTGGTGCATCACAAAGAACATAGCGTGCTTAAAATTCGTATTTAGCAGTATCCACTACACTAGTTTCATGAAGCTCTAATTATATTTTCTAATTTTACACGCCCAACGTGGCTTTTGCTTCTCCAACAAATAGATGGTTACTGGAAATAGATTTATTTTTAGACACTTTCTAGTCACGATTAGGAAGCTACGGTGTGCTGTTTAAGTTTTGCTAACTTTTGTCTTTTTATAACTCTTCCAACTAGAGATTTCGACGATGCAAAGACATCTAGTGATCAAAAGTTTAACCTGGTCAGCGAATAAATGCATTGTCCATTCTGGAAAGTAAGAGCAGCCCACGAAACATAAGAACTGGCTTGACCACAGTTCAAAGGACTTCCATTATTTTAAACCTCAGAAATTTAGACAAAGGTATATTTATTCATCGGGTGAGATCATTCCAATTAATTATGAAAAATATGATCAGATTTTCTAATAGCAGAAGATCTCTAGGCGTGTTTAGGGATGTCGGTAAATCATTCGATTAATTCAAACAATTGAATATAATAAAATATAATCGAAAAATGCTAAACTGAATCATAAATACATCGAATCCTTGGGTGCAATTATTACGATTACAAAAACCAAATTGTCTTTTAAACAAGTTATGTTAAAACAAATGTGGGGTTCACACAGTCAATAAAATTTGGTTTTAGTAGCTGATAACCCCAATTTCAATATGAATGGTCATTTCAGAGGTACCAAACAATATGGCACAATTTTTGCCGTATTGTAGTTTTATATTTACATATATTTACACACTAAGAAACCATGAATTTTACACGAACGTAAGCAAAACTTTCTTGTAAAATTATGTCTCCTGAAACTGACACATACACAATCCGACAAAAGAAGTGTTTGATTGAATTTATTTTCTCATCTCTTTCAACTCATTCTTATGTGCTAAAGGATGCTTGCATGTGTCGGTCTCAGGGGACAGAAATTTACATGACATTTTGGTAGTGTGTTCTTAAAAAAAAGATAACACTGATTTGTGTTAAAAAATAATACTGTTTTTATACAGATACAGATAAAATCTATGTGGAATTTTCGCATTACAATCCTTGGAAATTCTTAAAATACATTGCTTAGATCTTAAATCGAAATTCTATGAAAAAAAAAACATTCATTTGTATGATTTTTATGAAAGCAAAACTGTTTATTTTTTACAAGGGAGCTCAAACACAACGAAATGTTTTCAGAAATGTCTTCTATGAGTTTGAAAGTCTTCTAAACACTGTGTGGGATTCACTTGTGTCCCTGCGCACTAAAAACACTCTTAGGTTCCCTTTCACCAGAATTCCCTTCCGGCACCACATTGCAGTATTACTTCGAAGGAGAAGTGTTATGTCCTGTGCGAACCACTTCATGCTCAGCCTTTTGGATCCTATTAGCAGCTAGATACTTCTCTACATTTGCGGCCATCAGCGACCGGCTTTTATGCACTAGACTTCCTGCTTTATCATGCCAAGCCCATGGGCTTCAGTTATTTGGATTATTTACTGTCGCCATTCAGCGACCTGTCCTGTTTGTAGCATTCCTTATATCATTCAACTGTCGCCATTCAACAGCCCAACATAAAGCCAGTAGGTAATCATCGACCGATAATCATGAAATAAAAAAAAAAAGTTAATTTTTGCGGATAAGTTCGCGATAAAAATCATGATTCGACAAGGTATCTGTTCCTTTGGCAAGAAAACCAGAGTTTTTGTGACGGATAAAACCATTAACTCGGAAGTGAACAAAACCCTTCGTGAAGTCCCATGATGATCCAGTTACGTTTTTGCCAGATCTCGCCAGCTGCCATTACAGCAAGCAAGTGCGACAAAGGTCCAGTTCATACCAAAAGAGCTGAACCCACCCAATTGTCCTCAATTCCGTCCAATAGAGAAGTATTGGGCGACAATTAAGCGGAAACTGAAGATGAAGGGAGCAGTCACCAGTGACATTGGCCAGATGAGGAGTCGGTGGAATCAGCTAGCCAAAACCATGACTGAAGAAGGTGTGCGTCGGCTGATGAGCGGTATCAACAGAAAAGTGCAAGAATTTCTTCGATAATGATGGATTGATTTGTTTCAGTTATTTTCATGTAATAAAATAATGTTACCTCTGTTTCATTCTTAGAAAGCCTATCGATTGAAAGAATAGTTGAGGAATAGACGCACTTGAAAGTGCCCCATTTCTGAATGATCTAGCTTTTAGATGAATTGAACAACGGTTGCAAAACATATTAACACATAATTAATCTATAATTGATTAAATGACAATTTTAGGCATCACTAGGTGTGTTATTGCCTGCAGAATAGTTCGAAAATGAATGACTGTACGATGATGATATTTATTAACAAAATCGAGATTTCATATGTAGACAGTCTGCCACATCAATGTTAAAAAGTGCCCGAACCACATGAACAGCTTGTAATGATCTCTTGAAGATGCGAAGGGGGATCATTGCCCTGATATTCTCAAATGTAACTCGTAGTAAATAGTTTTGTGTCTTCTATAACTAAACGTGATGGAATTGAGTAAATGCGTTGACAGTCATCGGGAATCATATCTAATATGTATCCGACGAATCATTTTGAACGGCCGTTGTGAGAATATCACTATGAATATGTCAACTGTGCATTGCATGTTACCAATTACTTAAGCCTTCTTTCCTTTCTTCTTTCTTCTGTTCTCTTCCTTATCCCATAACTGCGAGTAATACCATATGTCACATACGGTGTGGGTCTGGATCTGCATAACTGAAATAAGCTCCGTCAAAAGCAGAAACACCATAACTACAACCCGGAGATCTTGGAGGAGTCTGAATGTGCAGCTGAAAGGATTTTCAGACACTTGAAAGAACGGTAAATAACCCTAACCAATATTATGTTCATCAAAATTTGCTAATACAAGGTAAGCAATCAAATGACCACGCCAAAATGTACTAAATATTCATTTTATGACATATAACAGAGGGAAGTAGGGACCATCAGGGCACCCAAGTGAAACGATTTGGATAGGAAACATTGGGCTGCCTCCTCTCTATGGAAACATTTCGCGGAACGAGGGCAGTCTCTTCGATCCCATCAATTGGCTTTATTCTGTCAATCGAGGGCTCGATTCTAGTGCTGTGGGTGTGAACTTGCTTTTGGAAGGAGATTCTCTTTCCTATATTCGCGGGTTTCTCGTAAATGCCTCTGCTTACGGGCCCTTCATACAGGAGCTTGATGATCACAAACAACAATAGAATCGTGATCAAATCGTTTTTCAGATTATTCGTGCTGGAATGTCACAATAGCTCATCATCAACATCATGATTGGTTTTTATCCAAAGACTTCTATTAGGCTTTGCCTTTTTGGGTCAATCGCAAAGGCGAACACTTTTTGGTTCTTTCATGGCCAAGATATCGTTTTTTCACTTTCGGGTTGCTGAGTAGAATGTGGAAAATTATTTTTTATGAACAATATTTTGATTATAAACGTAAATATTGCTTTTGATTTCTTAGGAAATCATGAAGTTTAGGAAAATCTAAAAGTTGATTGTAACAACCGACTATGTACCTGTTTAATATGCAGACGAGACGCCAATGGTCATTGCCAATCGATATACAGTGAATGGACACTGCTATATCCCAGTGTTTACTGCAAGTGTGCACATATAAGGCCTGCACTCGAAAAAAAATGCACCATTTTTATCCGTGTGTAACTTTTTTGATTAATTGATGAAAATCTGAGTATAACTAGTTTGAAGTAAATTGTTTACATGTGTAAAATTTCATAACAATCGTTACAGTGGTTATTGAGATGTCATCGAAACAAGAAGAAAATCGCCGACTGCGACCATGAGATAGATCGGATGACAACTGGGAATCACCCATACAACTGTGTCTCGGGTGGTAAAATCGTTTAAGGAGTCCCAGACGACCGAGTGGCGGGCTGAAAGTGGAAGAAAATCGAAGACAGCTGACCCTGTGAAGGCTCGGAAGGTTTTGGATTATTTCAAGTGCAATCCGAACCTATCGATTCGCGTCTTGGCTCTGAAGGCAAAGTGTTCCGCCTGGTTCGTTCAGCAAACAATGGAACGAGCTGGGCTTCGTGTATTCAAGGTCCACAAGGCACCGAACCGGCGTGATCAACAAAACACGGCGGCCAAATCCCGTGCAAGGAAGCTATATCGAGAGTGGTTAACGAAACCGATGTGTGTGGTTATGGATGACGAAACCTACCTCAAGGCACACGCAAAGTAGATACCGGGGCTGGAGTTCTACGTTGCCAAATCACGGTTTGATGTTCCGGAAGACATAAGGAAGAAGAAAGTGGACAAATTCGCCAAATAATACTTGCTCTGGCAGACCGTATGCCAATGCGGTAAACTGAGTAAACTGTACACCACAACGGGTACCATCAACAGCGAAATTTACCGCACCGAGTGCCTCCAGAAGCGTCTGTTGCCCTTCCTGCGGTCCCACGGAGGTGAGACATTATTTCGGCTGGACCTGGCATCATGCCATTACGCGCGATCGACATAGGATTGGTACAGAGACAATAACGTTGTTTTGTAACCAAAAACTGCCAATACCCCAACTTCACCAGAGACTTGTCCTGTGGAAAGATTTTGGGCCACAATGAAGGCCAAAGTTCGAAAATCGTCCAAGGTGTTTAAGAACGAGATGGAGTGGAAGAAAAAATGGATAAAAGTGACCTAAAAGGTCGGCTCCACCATTGCATAAAATGTAATGAGGGGTCTTAAAAGAAAGGTGCGGATTTTCAGGGATGGAAAAAAAATTGAATAAAATAATTATGCCGAAACATAAAACATATGTATAAGTTCATTCCCTGGAAGTTTCAAGAAAATCCGACTTAATATAAATTTTTGGCGAACACTTTTGTCTGGTGCTTTTTTTTTCGAATACAGGCCATATAGATAAAGTTTTTATTTCCAAATCTAGCATATAATCTGAGATTTGAATCCTCAAAACAACAAGTTCAAGGCAGATGTTGTGGTATCCCATATCCCCCTGGTCTTTTTCTTTTTTTTTTTTTTTTGCTCTTTCAACCTCTCTTTCCCCCTTCCCCACTATTTCTCCCCAATTCCTTTTTTTTAAAATACACACCCTCTCCCCCTCTTTTTTACTTAACTATCCACCACTTTTAAAATGTGTTACTTTTCAAAATGTTCAACCAGACCCAAGAGTAATAAAGCTTGCTTCAGATAGAATTGGAACAAAAACAATTGCCTGTATTACAGTTATTTATTATTGAATTCAAGATCTTTTTTTATACAAATGTAGCGTTTTCTTCATACTTTCAAGAAAAAATACGGATAAAATTATTCGTCACGGTTTCGAAGGAATTCTCGAATTTTTCCTGTAACACGGCTCATTAGGCGGCGCACACCTTCTTCGTCCATCGTTTTAGCTATCTTATTCCACCAGGCCTTCATCTGATTGATGTCTTTGACAACCTTTCCCTTTGCCTTGAGTCTCCTCTTCATGATTGCCCAGTATTTCTCAATAGGGCGGAACTGGGGGCAGTTGGGTGGGTTAAGGTTTTTCGGAACAACCTGGACCCCTTTCTCTGCATACCATTCTTAAACGACTTTGCTGTAATGACAGCTTGCCAAATCTGGCCAAAACATTACGGGATGGTCGTGGGATCGAATGAACGGCAAAATTCGTTTTTGGAGACACTCTTTTTGGTATAGTTCCGACGTCATTATCTTATTTGTAACGAAAACTTTCGTTTTTTTGCCACAGCTGCAAATTCCCTGCTAAATCATGAATTTTCGTGCAAATTTGTCGGCAAAAACATATTTAAATTTGGCTGGAACATCCCCCCGAGCCGTTGCCAAGTAAAATTTTTGACCTGGGATTTGCCCGAAGTCAGCCTTGACATAGGTTTCATCGTCCATCAGAAGACACCCGTCGAACTTTGTCAGCACCTGGTCGTATAGCTTCCGAGCACGGATTTTGGCCACACTATTCTGTTTTATGGTCCGATTTGGCTGTTTGCTAGCTCGATACGACTTGATTCCTTCCCGGAGTCGAGTTCTCCTCACGGTACTATGGGCAGCACCGAATTTTCTGGCCAAATCACGGTCCGACAGATTGGGATTCTTCTTAATCGTCTTCAAAATCTTACCACGCAGTTTCCGGTCGACAGTCCCACTCCGACGATTGGCTTGAGGCTTCCGAATCGTCGTCAATGTTTCCTTATACCGTTTGATAACGCGCCATACGGTATTTCTGGGCAATTTCAGCTGTTTAGCTAGCCTAGATGCAGACGACAATGGATTTTCCAAATAACTGTGCACAATTTTTTCCCTTCTTTCGGCTTCCATGTTGATTGTTTACAAAGTACAGTCGATTTGCGGAATGTCAAAATACATACGTGAAGCTGACAAAATTCCCGACACGTGGGCGCCAAGAACTTCCAAATCCGTCCACCAGGAGCGCCACAATATGAGCAAAAGTTTGTTCCAATTCTAAATGA
Organism: Aedes koreicus; assembly: GCA_024533555.2. Taxonomy (NCBI): domain Eukaryota; kingdom Metazoa; phylum Arthropoda; class Insecta; order Diptera; family Culicidae; genus Aedes; species Aedes koreicus. The sequence continues at coordinate 330,900 of JAHHFK020002409.1, read as the reverse complement.
AGCAAGCCTTATGACACAGGCGAAATGTTAAAGCTAAAACGCTTTCAATATGAACTGAACAAAAATAGTTTTCGGGAATAAACAAACCCTTCCGCTGCATTCCGCGTTTAAAAGCTTTTTGAGTTCTCACTTACTTTCAAGAGCAGCCTCTCTTAAGATTAAACTCGTTGAATAGATTGAACTGTGATTACGAGATGGTCATAGCTAGGGTTTTCAATCCCGGAAAGCATCCGATTTCCCGGGACGCCAATACTAATATCCCGGAAGGCGAAATTTTATTCATGGGAAGTATTAACTTAACATTAAAACGTATATCTTATTCGATGCTTTTACTTATTTTCCAAAACTTATGGAAGACAATCCATATTTATCTCACCTAATTTGAAAACAAGTAAATTAAAACCTTAATTTTGATTATTGCTCACCTCGAATACTGACGAATAGTTTATTTTGACAAGTCACATGAACAGATATGGGTGCGATTAATCCGAATAATCGGTAGATTAGAGTAAGAGTGTTGTTTTCTCTGTTAAATTGCGTGCTGTTTCATTGAAGATTGTTTTCATTGAAGATTGCGAAGAATCGCGTCCGGTAGTTGATAAAGAATTCCTGTTTCATGGAGGAGGATTTATGAAGACGTGCAGAAGGTAGGAAGTCAAAAGAATATTCGTTGCCTGTATCAATAATTTTTATGTTTTCGGTACCAGTTTCGAGATTACTGATGTTTGACTTAAAAAAATGCCCTCCAGATGCGGAAAAACCGGAATGACTCCGGTGCTTGTAAATTCTCAAGTGCAAAGGATCGTCAACTACCGGCTTGCTGCGACAACTCCAAATGAAGCACAACATATCTTGCAACCGGAAAGAGCAGACGTCAACCGAGCAGCGACCAAGTACATCCACCGCGACTGTGAGTACTCCAATTGTTCCGTCAATGTTGAGTTTTGTTAAACGACGATCGTTGAATGATGAATTAGATCGTTTGGCTTTTATACGTCAGTCGTTTAGCGCTCGAGGAATAAAAATGCCAACAAGCAATGCAACGGTAATGAAGATGATCTTTGAGTTGGAAGAAATCAATAAACGGACTGCTGGGGGACAATCGGTAAGCCTTACTTGGAACGGATGGACCATTGTGACTAACAAGCGGTTCATGAACATCAACAGCAGAGAAAATTGTATGAATGATGAAAGATGGTCTGAGTGACTTTGGTATCAGAGCCAGGGCTGGCAAATGCCATATTCAATGAAAAATGACCTACGATTTTTATCGAAAAACGTCTGAAAATCTGACCAGGCGAGAATCGATGATGGGGATTTTCTTCAAATTCTCATCGGTTTTTTGTCATGACAGTCATTTGTACGTGACAGTGTTTTGGTCATCGCTCCTACAAGCACATTTATTGATATAATTGTGAATTTTATCACAAAACTTCAAAAACAATTTCCACTCTGTCGACTACATATTATTGCTTGGCTTATTTTAAGTAAACTTAAAAGATGCGAAGGGGTTTCATTTCTGAAACAAAATCGTATGAGCAAAAATCTCAACACTGCATGATGGTGTGAGAATGACAAGAAAGCTCATGATAGTTTATTTCTTCTCGTGACAGTGAGATGGCCTGTTTTGTCATCATCACATGATGGCCGTGAGATTTACCAGCTCTGATCAAAGCAAACAACGTGTTTGGAGCTACAACAGACAGTGCTGCTGTTTTGATTAAATTTGGAAAGTTCGGGTTATTGGCATCAATTGTGCTATAACCATGGTCTGCATTTGGGGGTATGTGATGTGCTATAAAAAATTGTTTCAGCAGGATCATTAGATATGGATGAAGAAGAACCGAATGATGACGAGGAAGAGTACATGAATGTAAAATATGTGTAGTCATAATTCTAATAATTGATCTATTTAAAGGCCTATGAAAAAGCAGCTTTTGCGGTACTTTGAAGCAGATCCGAAAGATTGTCAAAAATTTCGGAAATCTCCTATTAAGAACGCTGTTCTGCATGCTAAGGTCACAAATGTATTCGAACAGGGATCGATACTATTACTGGAGTTATTACTTTGAGTTTTCATTTTACCAAACTGAAAGCTCAGAAGACTTCAATTGTGAATCAGGTCTACGACACTATTCTTAAGCGAATTCATGAGAGGGGAAACAAAGAGCTCATATCTGCGATAAAATTTCTCAAGAACGCAAATTCAGCTACTTGCTAAGAGTTACCAGTGTTTACCAGATCGCAGCTTTTGGAGTTTATTCAATAAGTTGAATGTGGTAAACTTGTGAAAAAATGTCAAAAAATCCAGCAACAAGCAACGACAAATTCAGCGCCTCCCAGCAGGTCACATTGGATCCCACTTTTACACAGGATTATGAAACTGCAATTCAAGAATTCTGTGGTACCAACACTCCCGCAAATGACAATTTGGATACTTCTAAGGTTTTCAAAAAGAACTTGCGCTATTTGCATTGAGCGGAAAGCTTTTGTAAAATCTCCGCCAGTTGTCGAATGATATGAAAACGTTAAGAGCAACATCAACAGAGTCTTAAACAACCAGGTATTTACAGCATTGTTGATCGTGGTCGATAAACGTACGACAATGCACCCACTTATAAAATCTACAATGGTAATAAACAAACCAAAAATTGTCGACACAAACAACCCAAAAAAAAAAATAGATGCAATCATCGAACGCACTCCACCTGCAAAGCAAAACTATGTTAAGAACAGATTTCATGCTCCTACATAGTAATTTACATTGTTTGTTCAACACTCAACCAAACGCCGCACTATCTCCAGCTGATGATAGTTCTCTATCATGCAACTAGAATCAACCTGCTAAATTGCCAGGTTTGAGAATAACGGGCGCGTGATTTGCTATCCGCTTATCTGAATAAAAAAAAACAAATCCCCACCAAAGTGGATTCACCCAGTTCAGTGCCGCACACATTCACACAGACGAGCATGTTCGAGATCCCTATCGGGGAAATTAAATTAGCGATACAGCCATGATAAAAGCTGCCCACTCCTATGTCAAAGTGCAAACGGGTGGAGATACATGGAAGGTACTCAAAGTTAATAACACCGCTCTTGCAGTTCGTCGGTGGGGAAAAAAATGGCGTGAAAATGAGCATCCGAAGCGAAAGTTGGATGCCTTTGCCAGGGGAGAGGAAGCGAAACCGGGACATCCCAGATCCGGTTGAGCTAGAACAGGCCTGATGGGAGAAATAACATAAAAAAAAATCGGTGTGGCAAGGTAAGAACATTAATGAAATTAGATCTATTACCCCAGATAACAACGACGACGACGACGCGGGCAGTCTCAGGCGCTCGCAATGAACGAAAAACATGAAAGGAACTAAACCTCTGAATCACGCTGCCTGGCGCTATAATTATAAGTCGTGGGCATCGTGTGAGAGTGTAACCCGAGAATGATTTGTAGGAACATTCAATAAAACTATGTATTTCGTTTTTTCCTCGGTCGAAATGGCTATTGTGGAGGTGCGACTAAAATGTTGTTCGGCCAAGAACAAAATAATTCAAGTCGCAGCGAGCAGTCAAGTGTGAAAGAAGCGGAACATGACTGAATTTATTGTACAGGTGCTTTGGGCTGAAGGAAAAAAACCACTTGTGGGAATTTGGGAACGTACCTCATTTGGTTTTGAAATGTCGAATGTCGAAACGAAACACTTTGGCTCTCGATGGATGTTTCAAGAGCTACAAAAATTTCATATCAGATAACACACCTGGGATAATAATTACTATCGAACAATTTTCCCATCAATTGTCCCATCGGATGGGAAGCCTTAAATCGCATTAAAAAGTGCAACGTCAACGTCACCACAAACTTTTCTCATTAGATCGTGGGTATTGCCAGTTCTATGTATTGAACTACAACTCTACCACCACCCATTTGGAAGGTGTTTTTTTCATTTTCAGAAAACTTTTCACAGTTGATGGCGGGAAAAGTAAAAGCAATTACTATGTTCCTCAATTACTCCCTCCACTGTCATTGCTAGGTACACTTAGAATGTTTCCACATCGTACCTAATAGCTCAATGGCTGGTAAAAGAGCACTGAGAAAGTTAACATTCACCAACGCAGTTTTCGTTTGATATTTGCAGAGTTGCACTGTAAAACGAAGTTTATTTTGCGGAATCATCCAAATGGCTTCACCGAAATTATGAAGGTTTGTGCATGAAATCAAATGGCAAGCCTGAGGGCTGCTTCCATACAACAGTCCTATTTGAATATTCTTTTGAACACAATAAGATTGAAAAAATCGATGACATTGGAAAATGCAAAAGTCCATTCAAACGAATTTTGATTGTCGGTTCTTTTCATAACAAATCCAGCTCGAGTTCTTACTATTAATCCTCCCGTTCTTTTCACAATTCATGGTCGTTTCCTCTACACTCTTCCGCCCAGCCATCCTACCAGAACAGGGCAAAATTAATTATTTGGCTCGTGTTCTCTCTCCGTCTTCTGTGCAAAACAATGCCTTATCTTCGTCGTCCATTTGGAAAATTGCTATTATTTTCCCGCTTCTTTCCCGGAAGCTCAAACATATACACTACAGTCGGTCTCCGTTCCCGTCCTCGTCTTCGCCAACAACGTCTCTTCAACCCAAAGCCTGACCGGATAATCTTTCCGGGCACAGTCCGCCTATCTGGAGCCAAGCTCATCCCCACTTTCTGCAAAAGCAACCCGTGGGGAGGAAAAATCGATTCCAGACGTTTTTATTCCTGTACCGGGTGCAAGGATTTTCAGTCCGCTTCCTTTTCATCCTGCCTCGAATCAACCTGTGCTTTTCTTTTCCCCTCGACTCGTCCATTATCGTTCCACCAGAAGCAGCAGGCAGTTTTGTTCAAGTTTTGAAGTTTTTCGCCAACAAAGTCAAAGGCGGAAAAACTTCCTCTTACCATGACAGCTGCCACATAAGCACAGCACATTCTCTGGGGGCATTTGCTCTAATGCCTTATGAAAGCCGTCTAGCTTCGATCACGGTGGAGAAAAAAAAATGCAATTATTCACCAATAATGTGATTTGAAAAATTTTTTAGACTTACACTGGTCCTGAACGGAACATTTTTCGATCATATTTTTTAAATTTGATCACCGATTTAAAAAATAATAATTTTGCGGTGATCACGTGATTTTTGGGAAAACCAATTTTCTTCCCACTTTTTTTGATCGAGAATCTTTGGTTTTCAATGGAGGTTTTCTATCTTTATAAGTGTAAAATTTTCTTATAACTAGGCATAAGATATGATCATTTTTTTAAATTCCATCTGCTTAAAGAAATACCTCTCATTTTAAACAATTTCTGGAGATTAGTTGGCTAAGAAACACAGTTCAAGTTCAAGTAATTTGTTCTTTTCAGAGACTATGCATTGATTTTGTAAGATTGAAAGCATAATTTGCACTACCCAGGTAACCAATAAGCACTTCCAAAGCGTCTTTACGGCTGCCTATCAAGGAATTAAGTCACCTTAAATGCAACATGAATGCCACTTTTGGCCCAATATACGGCTGCTTTACTGCAATGCTATGATAATGCTTCAACAATGCTATTTTGCATTCGAAATGCTTATTACAGGCTACAAGCATTTAAATAGCATTTTAAATCCAACTTTACAACTGATAACATTCAAGATGCTGATATAATGCTAGTATAATACTTGTAGCATCTAAAATGCAGATTTAGGGTTGATTTACAGCATATGCTAATGCTTATTGGTTACCTGGATAGAGTAAAGTTTTAACATTTCTGGAGAAATGAACTCAGAAGTTTAAATTTTTTCTCTCTAAAATTTGGTGTGTGTATTTAAATCAAAATAATTCATCTGACAATCAGTTCATAGTTTAAATAAATAAAAAAAAACTTCTTTCTAACATGTTTAAGTTAAAGCTAATCCACCATATGTAGATCTAGTCAAAAAAGTTGGTTCGTTAAACTCGAAATGCTCTTCGACAGCTGTTAATGCACGAATACACGCTGAATGTATCCAAACACGGTTCCATGAAAACTTGGTTAAAAAATTCAACATGAAGAGCAGTTCACGGACATCAACTTGTCTGTTCAGTAGCTTGATCGCTGTATGTTTAGCCGTCATTCCAGAGTATCTGAGCATAGTAGTCGGTATCGATCAGGATACGATGATAAGTTGTCAGTATCTCTACCAGTGCCTTGGATTTTCATAAAATATCCATGAGAAGTGAAAATGATTCCATCCCAGTGTAATGATGATGTAACGTTCGAGGTTTTCATGGTTACCGTTGTCACTTCGATGTCAACTGAATTTTCTTTGCTGTAATGAATGAAGTCGGCTCTAAGTGCATGTCGAAAATCTGCTGACACTGTTATTTTGATTATCAATTGGTAAGCATGAATTTTATTTGACTAAATCTGGATATCATCTCTTGTGATGATTTTTTTTATTATTAAGTGATTTTGAATCCTAATACGAGCATGGAACAACCAGGACCGTCATCATCGTTCCAGAAGAACAGATGCTAGAAATGTTGAGCAAGAAAACCCTGGACTGGGCTGCCCTAGCATATTTTCCAATCCCGACGGGTGATTGATATTCATTGTGGTTTATTGAATTTCATTTCTGACATTTTGAAGTTCATATTGAAAATGAACCTGTTTTCATAAATGAATATCAAAGCATTTTCAAAATCGAACGTTCATTCTTCTGGTTACGTTTGTTGTCACGCGTATTCATTTGATTTTCGCATGGAACTTATAGGTAGTCAATGTTATGTTGCCTGAAAATCCACGCTTTTGAACCTAACGAGCATGACTTTTAACAAGACTGATCTCTACACCGTAGAATTCTCAAAAGAATGAACCGCTTTTGGACTCGTTCAATGCTTCGGCACCATGTGACATGATTAGGATGTCTTCCAATCACAAGGACTAAATAAATTTAGTATAAACAATAATTTTTTTTTTCGTTAATTATCGTAATTTTCAGCCCTGGACTGGTTCATCTCCCGTCGTAGCCACTCGAATACTTATTTCAAATTCTCGTAACTTGTCCGGGGTCAAATTCTCGTAACTTGTCCGGGGTCGAACTCGTGACTTTGGCGTGAGAGTTATGGATGCTAACCACCACGCCAGGGCGTCCCAATAATTATAATTATTATATTATTCCTAATGAGATGTGTCATTTTAATTATTTGTATTATTGTAATAATACTAGCTACAATTTTACAAAAATAAAAAATTAATTGTCGATTTGACCCTTTAACCCGAGCAAAGGATTATACCAAATTGATAACAAATTCTAAGCAATACAAAGTTATAATTATTTGATCACCAAATATGTTATCATTGAGGCCAATGTAACAGAATGAGTGAAAAAAAAACTCGTTGAATATCATAACAGGAGCTTATTTTATTATCACTGCAAACCTCTTGATAGCAAATCCTGTTCTATAAGAAAATTTATCGTAAAAGTTTCAAATTATGTTATCGGTTGTAAATAAAAAAAATTGAGAAAATTGAAAATTGAACAAGTTCTGAGAACTTTCTTTTGAAAAATTAAGCATCATTTCTTGATCAAATATGCTGGTAAAATTTATAGTTTGGCATTCAACTTGTTACGTTCGTCAAAAATTGTATGTTGAAAATGATAACATATAAGAACATAGTTAGCCTATGGTGGTAACTAAATCTGTTATGCGAAAACAGCGGATATCTGGGATAACAAAACTAGTTACTTATATGATACCAGCGTGTTATTTTCCTTTGCTAGGGAAACTACTCTCGTCTTCCTTTTTTATTACGATTTTTGTATGTAATTGAACACCTAAATCAACCACACAGAATTGAATTTTTCTCATGGTGAAACATGATTATCTGACGTTATTCAAAGCTAATAATCAGTTCATTTCTCTGACACCATCAACGGACGCAGACGAGTTTTGCGGAAGTCATCTGCATGACCTTGAATCCTGCACCCAGAACCAAAGCAGCATCATTGAAAAAAAATAATTAAACAACAACGGTCCAAGATTGCTACTTTGTTAGAAAGCGGCTGTGAAACCAAACCATCCCGACGTTCACACTGCGTAAGGTAAAATTATAACCAATATACCAATTGCGGAGAAACTAAACCACCACCATAGTAGGCTGCGAGTAAAAGAAGCCGATTTCCTTAGTTTGACAGTTGTACCATGACGAAGTGGTAGCGTATTCGTGATTTTTCCCATGCGCAAATGTTGCAAAAAGACATTTCAATGGAGGTGGGAGTGTCCCGGTGGACTGTGAAAAGGGCCTTAGACCTAGAAAAGAAAGTACAACTATCTACGAAGGTGGCCACAGGTCGTATGAGGTCAGCTCGGATTCGGAGGGTTATCGAATTGCGAAGGAACACGGAATAAGCGACTTGACGGCACGGAAAATCGTAAAGGCGGGGCGAAGTCGAGGGCACAGGAAAAACAAAATCACATGATTATCAACCGCAACGGGCAGCTACGAGTTGAGCGCTGTAAGAAAATCTTAACTTCATCAAGCGGAAAAATGCGGTAACCCTGTGCACCGAAGATCATGTTTACCGTCGATCCCGTATCAAATTCCAGAACCGATCGCTGCTATATTAGTTCTCTCCCGGTAAAAGACGTGGCCGACGAGCATAAAAATGTGTATCTGACCAAGCATCTTGCTAGCGTTTTAGTGTTTGGTTGCTGGCTTAAAAAGGAAAAAAAAAATGCAAGCGGTCTATATCGGAATTTTAAGTAAGTATGTTCTTCGATGGATCAAAGAACAGTACAGCCCGAAGACAAATGTTGTATTTCAACAACGAACTGCACTCAGAAGTGGTCGCGGGAACATCTGCAGTTCTGGGCGAAGGATACGAGACTAGCATCCAGTCCCGATCTTAATACGCTGGATTATTCAGTATGGCGCGTCATTAAGGCCAAGGCCTGTTCTAAACGCCACCCGCCACCCAGCCAGCCTCAGACAAACATTGACCCGTACCTGGAGAGAAATTAATCCAGGCTACATTATTGGGACTTGCTGTGCGTTCCGGAAGCTTGTGGAGGTCGTAATTACAGCAAGTGGAAACTCAATCGATGATTAACATAGTTTAAGACTCTCATAAACATCCTTCTCTCGAAAAAAAAAATCGAATCCAAAATTTATGAGAATTTTAATTTTGACATTGTTTAATGGTGCAAACATTATGACGCATACGGTATGGTCAATTTTATAAAACGCACTTTTAGGTGGGTCTAAACTTCATTAACTTGCACTTTCTCCTCCATACTCATGATGCATTTAGACGTAAATTTCTACAAGTTTGTGGTAGCCGATCGCCCAGGCATAAACCCGTGCTGATTATCAGATATGTAGCTTTTTGTAGCATCGAGAATAATTCCGCACAAACAACTTCAAACTGGCTTGCAAACTTGTAATATCTCGATCATGACAAAACTGCAACTGGAGTCATAAACGCTGGCTTCCAGATACTAGGGATAACAATGCATTACATGTAGTCAGCACTTAGTTCGTATTGAAGAACCAACAGTAGTTCAAAATAAGCAAAAAAAATTACCAACATCTGTAAAAGCAACTTCTTTCAACATCACACATTTCCAAAACAAAGTTCAGTTAAAGTACAAACCGTACCATTAATCATTATAATAATTTCAAAACGCACCTTTTTGTACTAATGTAAACGTAGAGTTCTGATTGACACTTTGAAAAAAAAAAAGGAATGAAAAGAATGGGTTTATTTCCTTATCATCACAATAAACTGAATGGGCACTTTTGGCTGGTATCCAGATAAATTTATTTAAACATATAGTACTGGCAATAATAAAGTATATGCTCAATTTCGCTTCATAAATTTGCACATAACATTGTTGTTTCAATAGACAGGTCCCCTATTTGTATGGGTGAAATTGTACTCTTTACTTCGATACTTCGCGTGGTCTGGTGTAAAAAGGGGAACTTGCTCGAATCGAAGGAACTATTGGTGTTAACAACTACATTGACATTCTGTGCGAAATTATGAAGGCTTCCTTGCTTAAAGTTTGTCGAGAAAATGACTACATGTTTCAGCAATTCAATGATCCAAAGCACACCGCATGCAAAACTACTACTTTTATTACGCTTATTTTGCGTTCGCTGTCCGAACAGTTTAGCAAATTACACTGTATTTTAGACATGTTTGATGTGCGTCTATTTTGATGTGAAATATATTTTTATTTTTTAGGTATGTATATGTTACTTGTCAACCAAGCAAAGAGTATCTGACACTAGCCCATCGACAATAAGGTTGTAAGGCGTTCAATAAATGCATGGGCTGATTGTTCAATGAACAATGCCCATATATAACCTATTCGTGGATTTAAGAACAAGAATTTCATATAGAAAATATATTAAACTCTGTTTGTTTGCTTTGTAAGAGAATATAAGACAAATGACCATTTTTTCAAAATATTTTTTATCAAATCGCGCGTACGTACACATCAGATACAGAAGTGGTCACAAATCGATTGAATTGGTTTTAAGTAGAAGAAAGTCGGAAAAGACAGGCGCAACAGAAAAGAAGACTTTTCATGTTTTCACAGGGAAACCTGGTCAGGATGTACTTTGCCTTGCATAACACCAATAAAACTATTAATTTAAAAAGTAAGAAGGTTGCAGCATTGTAGCGTTGTAGTTGTATTTCATATTCATACTTATTTGATTAATTCTTGGAATCAGACGTTCAGTTCCCCAAACAAAGTGATTTAAATGAGCTCTATAACAATTCGATACGGCAAAACAGCAAAGATTGCAGCTATTGGGTTATTCCGAAAGTTGAACTGATTTTTTTCATGGGTGAAGTTTTCTCAGCAGTCATTTTGATTCTCGAAATAAGAATGAAATGGTTTGGAAAGCATTATCTAAAGATACTCCCTTGGTATAACATAATGATCTGAGGAAGTTGGAATGTAAGGTGAAGATGCAAATTAGCCTTAAAGTGAAACTTCGAGAGCACATATTTCATCTTTTACATAATTTACAATTATGAGAAGGCTTGTTATTGGTTGGTACGTAACAATGAACGAAGAGTAGCAATTCCAATGATGTATGATGTATAGGATGTGGAGTTCGTGCTCTTGAAGTTTCAAAATAAGGCTAACTAGTATCTTCACCTTTAATTAAGTGTATCAAATCGGCGTCACATTAGTACAGTCAGTCAGTTATCAGTCGTCTCGTTAAAGTTTTCCGAGTTTTTCGTATCCTGATAACTCTATTGCTTCCAATCGATTGTTTTAAAATTATACCCCTATCAGAACCAGTGCTGTAAATAGTCGTTTCGACTCAATTTGTCAATTTGTCGATAGTTCGTCCAGAAGATTGAATTATATGGTAAAATTGTTGTGCTTGATTATTTTTATAAATTGGTCTCTCAAGGGCGTGATTTCAAACTCACGAAATATCTAAATAATCATCGGAAGATTCGAATGATATTCATCAATGAATATTTATTTGATATTACAGTTAGACAGAGTTGTAGAATAAGACAAGTGCTACAGTTTTATCAAACACCATCTTCATACCCCAATTCAGCTTCTGTTGCAAGTTATCGCTAAATTAATCCACTTGAGTCAACATGACTTCTCACACCACTGATCAGAACACTTGTCATCAAGACTTCTCGACTGGTACCGAATGCGACAATTTTGGAGTGTCTACAGCCAAGACGTATCGTAGCAAACTTTTCGGAAACCCCTGAACTCAGTTCTCATGCAACCATCGCGATGCATCGTTTCATACAGTAATCTCGGTCCTGTGGTTGAGGCCACAAGTTAATCAAGCTTCTGGAGCGAGATATCGGCAAACTAGATATGCATCAACATGAGTTTTCGCATACCTGGATGGGTGATGAACCAGCTCCAGATGGAAAATATCAATAATAGAGATAGGGAAGATGTACCTATATTAATCTCATCACTTTGCAATTCATCCTACTTGAAATAAAACGATATACACGTGACAGGATTAGTTAGTAATGTTTGTTGTAGTTATTTAACGTAAGCAAACATTATTAGAAAACGAAACCGATTCTTCAACTGCTCAATTGTTTGATTCATCGTAGGATGAATAAAGGAACAATGAGATTGATGTGAGGGCAGTTACCCTATATTATTATTACAAGAAATTAAAAAACTCTTAGTTCTAGCTCCGTCACACAGATGGCAACCTTCGCCTTAGAAGTCAAGCAAAGCTTCAATATGTAAGAAGGCGATGCTGCTTTTCTCCTGCTCGGTTTGACGATCAGGCGGCTTCACTTTTCCAAGCGAGCCTTTCTCCCCCTATTCATAATTTAATCCCCCCAAATTCGAAAAAAAACAACATCTTGTCTGTATTTTTATGAATCAGAGAAAAATCTCTTTCCATAAGCATATACGACTTATCCCTTGGTTTTTAACTCTCATGCGAATATTCGCTTCCCGATGGAAACCGCCCGCCCGATCCACAAACCATTTACCGCTTGCATTTAGTAACAGAGCAAGCTGCACATCCTTCTCAAACACTTCTCTTCATGGACGATCCGAAGTGGCGAAAGATTATATCATGTGTTGCAAAATTCATTTCTTATTGAACGCATCTTCGTCCTTCTTGGGTACTAAAAAAAAAGAGGGCGGCAGTATTTTTACGACGTTTGAAATTGCGCAATCATCACCAACAGCCGCCGCCACCTCGGCCACTGTCGTTTCCTTCGATTAGACTATCATAGGGGAGCGGGATATTGCTTTCCAGCTCGTCGCATAACGCATGCTGCTGACTTCGATTTATGGACCGTTATGCAGGCAGGCTGTAAATGAAATTAATATTGTCTCTGCTAGCAAATCTTGAAAATGGCAAAAAGGATACAGGGAAAATTGCAATTCCATCCGAATTGCACCTTTATGGAGGGAGTGAGTCCTACCGGAGAGGGGTTGAGTGGAAGTTTATTTTTCCTGTGAAATGTGAAATTTATTGGATTTTCGTTTGGAATAAGCAAAGTGCTCGAGGGGTGTTTTGAGGAAGTGAAACACCCTCAGGTTGATGCTCAACAGTTATGAGTTGTTGAAATCAAATGTTGTTGCCGATGGCAGGAAGAAAATTGTTGTAAAACATAAAACATAGACTTACCTTTTTTATAAGGATCAAGTTGAAATGCCTGTTCTTTATCCAGCATTGAGCGAAATCAGGATTATATTTGCTCACTGTTTAAGTTTACATCAGTCATGAGTTACTTGAAACAAGCTTTGTCTCCTTGTGTTTTTTCCACTTATTTAATTTGTGTTTTGTCTGCTAACAAATTTACAATTATAGATTAAGATTCTTGCACTTTCTCCTGAGGTGAGAAGTTAAGTGAAAAATTATCCACATTCATTGAAACTTTTTGCCGAAGATTTTAAAAATCTTTGAAACGTTCTCTCTGTGTTGTACTCAGGGTTGCCATTCGTTTTTAAAAAAATTGGCAAGACACAAATAAAAAATGTGGCAAAATTTTGTATCATCAAGAGCCTCAATTTAAAGCTCCTAAAAATAATGACAATTTTATGAGCTAGAATCGATAAGAGATGTAAATTTCATTCGATGCATTTTCTTAAAATAATTATTAAGAATTTTATAATTTTATTTTTATTTATTTTTATTTACTATAAGCCATATAACTTTGCTATTCTCTTTTTCAAACAACGTAAATATAAATTATGCATGCTTCTTAAGGTGGTGATGATAGAAAAGAAGCGTGGAAACATTTTTTAAACAAAAACAAAAATTAATAGTAATAAGAGCAATTTTTTTAAACAAGTAGTGATTCCATTTCATTGGTTCATGATTTGAATTCAAAAATTTAGTAATATATGGTAAAAGAAATTGCTCTCGCTCTCTCTCTCTCTCTCTCTCTCTCTCTCTCTCTCTCTCTCTCTCTCTCTCTCTCTGTGTATTCGCATGAATTTAATAAATTCTAAATATTATACTCATTTGGTCAGAATTTCTGAAAATCATGGATTTGACTGAAGTTTACCTCACGTAATGTAAAAATTCGTGCTCAGTTTTTCAGATGTTTGTCAGACTTCAGTTAATGAACTTAGTTCTAATAGTGACCCGTAACGCTGGTATATCACCTTTTCGTGGTGCGTTGCGGGGTATCAGATCTACCACCGAACCCTAGTCTGAATTAATTCAAACTAGGGAACATATTTGTTTTTGTAGTCAAAGGAACACATATTACTCCTTATTACATTTTATGCCTTGTGAAAAGTGACAGTACTCGGATTGAGCCACCGAGGATGAGCTTGGAATAAGGAAAACATGGTTAGTCTTCATTTATGTGAATTCTCATTTTCTATTTAATGTTCTATAGTTTGAATTAGTTATGACTAGGGTTCTGATGCATGGTCAGTATCGAAGTCTTTGTTTGTTTTCTTTGCAATGAATCTGGTTTTAACTGATAAAGGGCCGCGCCTTTGAAGAGTGCTGTCACTCACAACGGGTTTAAATAGCGGAAACTTTCAATAAAAGTCGATTCATTGCCAACAAAACAAACAAAGACAACTGTAAAAAACACCGAATACTTCATCATTTCTCAATAGTGATGAAGTAACTCGACATGCACTAAACAAAGAATACGGGATATACTACAATAGATCAAATTACTGGTCGCAGTGGTTTATGTCCCGAACAGAGGAAAAAAAAAGTTCTAATAAGTCTGATGAGAATTCAGCTTTTAACATAGGTTGTAAAGTCAAGTTAAAAAGCTTGCTGTGTGCATTATTTGTCATCTTTACACTAATTACAGTGACTTAACTAGGCTGCATGAAGAAACTACGAACTTTTGAGTTTATTCCAGCCAATAGGGTCTGTGCAGACTGCTCTGCAACCGATTAAGCTGCTTTTGTCCAAGATTTTCGAATTTTTTTTTATAGTTGTAGCTTGTTGTTTATATTGAAAGAGTTCTCTCCTCACGAGAGCCCAATACCCCTTGATCGGTCACAACTCTGGTAGTTCCAGAGATATACGTATTTAGGGGTGTCCAGATTTTGTCGCGAACAAGCCTTATGCACATGGTTTGCTAGGATATTGCTCAGACTTCAATTATTTAAGTTTACTTTAGAAGAACAATTAGAACCAACCATAGAATGTCTTCTTAAGTAATGTCAGATTAACGATTTCAATGTTGTTTCTGCTCTAGAAATTTACTAGCAATTAATCCGATACAATTAATAAAGTTATGTGAAGTGGAAAATCACCAACAGCACTTGGTCAAAATGGTGATTGACGTAACTCAAACAAAGCTGACGACAAAAATGTTCAAAAAAGTAGATATGAATAAATTTCATGTACTTAAAAACAGAATAAAACGTAATTTTCAATTTAAATTCTCAGATAAAGCAAACTATACAGTAATCATGTACATAAAAAAACGAGAAGGTTCTGTACAACATATTTCAAATTTGATTATCGTAGGGAAAAGATGTCATTCGGGTCTGTCATCTGTCAAAAGATTTTTTAGTGGAATAGGAATTTGTTCGTGTTTAATAATGAAAAATTGATAAAGTGTTTCAGTTCTTTATTTTTTATTTTTTTAAAGCAAGCAATTGAGGAGTTAGTTTCAAATTTCCTAGATTTTCAATTTTGGGTACTGAATCAGATATTTTCTCTTAAAATCACTTTTGCATGAAGGAAAATAAATTATAAGGTGGTTTTAATGATTTTCAATTTCGCGAAACATTTAGCATTTTTAAAACTATTGTTTTAATACGTTAACGATTCAATCACTTAAACAATGCAGCATTTTTTAAACCCGCGTTTCTTCGCTTTTAGAAAAGTATTGGCAAGAGATTAACATATGTAACATAAGTCCTGGGAAAAATTCAAAAGCATGGTACTTGAAATCAAACAATCGGATTTTAAAATGCTCTTCAGGGTATTTTATTCTATTAATAAATTATTGAAAAATATATTTACAGTACGCTCAATGGACCATTATCTTCGATTTTACGCAGTGTACGGTGAACATGTTGAATTAGGTTCTGGACGGTGTCTATGTCTATTTCTTTCATCTTCCGCTTGATTCGATTAACCAATTGTTGCTCATTGTTAGCTTCTCAGCTATTGTCGTACACCATACGTTTGAGAACACTCCAAAAATTTTCAATTGGACGAGCCTGAGGCACGTTAGGTGGATTGTCCTTTTTCGGTTCAAATGGTATGTTTTGTTCAGTTAGACAATCTAATGTTTTTTTCGCATAATGACAGCTTGCAAGATCCGGCCAAAACATGATTTCGTCGTCAGCGTGATATTTGTTGATGAATTGCTTCAATTTCGGCAAGAATTGGCTGATATACACGTCAGAATTGACAGCTTTGGCCTTGTTTAAGGGTATCAAAGGCGCCAAGATACCCTTCGATGACATGGCTGCCCACACGAACAACTTTGGCTCATATTTCGATTTGCTGGCATATTTAACATCGTCTGGTGTTGTTTTAATGTTAGCAATATAGAAACCATCGTTGCCACTCAATTCATGGTGCGAAAACGTGAAGTAAGATTCATCATCCAAAATTATGCACTTTCCATTTGCAAAATGCTCGCGACGAAGTGCACGGCAGCATTTTGGTATTTTTTCGAGTTGTTTCTGTTTAAATTTTGGTGCACGCTGACGTTTCCGATAGATTACGTTATGTTTTCTCAAAATTCGATGGACTGTCATGTTTGAAACCTGAAATTTTCGTGCTAATTTGCGTGTTGATCGGTCAACCTAGTTTTCAGCGCTTGACAGCAGGTTTTTCGTTGTTCTGGTACTCAATTTTGTTGGGCGACCACTTTTATTTTTATTTTCCGGTTCTTTACCATCACGACAATCTTTCAAAACACGGTATATTGTTGATTTTGATATTGGCTCGCCTTTGAACACGCTCAAAATTTCACTTGTACTAAGCCGTCCAAAAAGGTTGGCGACATGTGCTCGTAAATCCAGCTTGTACGACATATTTAATGGAAACTACTGCGCAATTTGAGTTTGACAGTTCAGTAGGAACACAGATGAACGTGACAAGTACATTGGTTGACATCTGTGTGTTTGTTAATGCTGTCAAATAAACGCCTGAAAGTATTCCCAGGACTTATGTTACACATGTTATTTGAAGACATGCATGCCTTTAGTTGTTACGATGGAATGCAGTTGGATGACGGAACGTGGACCGCTCACACCGCTATAACCACTAGTCGACTACGGTGGGCTGGGCATGTCGTAAGAATATCGGACGGCAGCGCAGTTGAAATGATTCTCGATAATGAGCTAACGGACATAAGAAAAAGAACGCATCAGTTAGAAGGTGATATACGGACTCTTCGCAGACTGGTGCTGGTGAAGTGCTGCCATGGTCCGAATGGAATGGAGACAACTTCTAAGTTCAGCAGGGCCCAACCCGGCCTTCCCCTGATTGATAAGATAAGTATGCTTGTAGTTGCTCCATTTACCTAACGTTTATAGCTCAGTAATTCAGATACGAGACTGTTAACAACAAGGTGCTTGGTTCAAATAACGTCTGTAGAATTATTTCACTCTCCGTCACAATGTATTGAAGGCAGATGACTTCATCGATCTCCCCAGTCCAAAACAAGACAAGATTAGCATCAAAATAAAAAGCGCAGGCAAATTTGTCTCCTACCACCCCATTTCGAAATAAAGGATGTCGAAGGAGAACCTAAAAAGTGATCACCAAATATTTAAGAACTCGATTTTAGCTTCCAATGGAGCCAATTTAGTGAAAATCTCGATGGAAGCCCAGAAAAAACTTGATATTCGACATAATTAAGTAGAACTACACTACTAAATGTAAGTCATTTTGATTTAACAATCCACTATTCCTTGAATTAATATACTTTTCGATGGATTTTTAAGACACGCTTTTAAATTTATGAATTTTTCAATATCATATGACCCGAAAGCAACAATTTCGATGTGTATCCATGCGTAAAAATATTTGCAATCGATTGAAGCGAAGTTTTTGAAATTTTTTCAAGAAACGAACGATCAAAACCTGACCACTTTTTGTGACAGTCGCAATTCGATTTTATTTTAATTTCTATCCCAGTATAGAAAACAAACCCGTAATCCTACGTCAAAATCGTAGAAAGAATTAAAGCTCAAGAAGGGGTGGTCGATTTTCGATGATATTACTTGTTCCCAAATCTAATGGTAGATATGTAATGCTGAATAAGTTTCAAAGTCATTTGTAGTTAAATTGCTCTCAAGTTTATTCAAATCCGATAGTATCAAAGGAATAAAGTTTTCTCATAGTAGGGCGGAAATTAGATCCAACATCACATTACCCTGTTGCTAAATAAACTAGTGAAGGCTAGCGTTTTTATGTCCGCTTTTTTCTAACGTCTGCTCAACTTTCTTTCTCTCGAAGTAAAAACAGTTATTTTTTATTGGTTCTTATTATTGGTGTGATTGATAGTGTTAAGGTTTTCCAATACGGCCGTCACGAGTTTGACTTCAATTACAGGTATCACATTTGGTGTGATCTTGTCATTTAATAATCGATTAATTAAGGGGGGAAATACCCGAAGAAGTTTTGGAAAATCGTTTTTTTTATTGTCTTAATCGATAGGTTGATGCTTTTCAAATTAATAGTAAAATTTTGAAGATCAATTTTTAAAATTGTGGAAGAAATGCCATTTGAAAGTGGTGACTGCAATCTTTAAACGGCGTTTTCTCGAAACCATGTTTTTCAAATTAACGTAGGTTATTACGAAAAATTAAGTTAACCGATTTTTTTCATCCAGCATTAATTTTAAAGGACCTGAAAAAATACTCTAGATTGACTACGAACATGAAGCAAAAATCATTTTTAGTCCATTTTTGCCGCGAAAATAATCGAAATTATTTGCAAAAAGATCAATTTTGTTGATCGTTTGATTTTTTGTGATTGTCTGATTTTTGTGGTTAATGATCGAGTTTCACAAAGATCGTAGTCTATCTAGAATAGAAAACTCTTTCGAGTAAAATATGTTTGGATTTATGATTTCAGATGAAAATTGCGGCAAGGATACTTTACGCCGATTTCTATGTCAACATATGCAAACAATATGTTAGACTTCATCAAGCGCTTTTGCTTTAACTTTCAGGATCCATATACTATCAAAACACTCTATGTTGCCTATGTGAGTTCAATACTGGAATATTGCAGCATTATATGGTCTCCTTTTTCAATCAAGCACGAAGGAAGAATAGAATCAGTACCAAAACAATTTTTATTACATGCCCTTGTAATCCCTATTCAGCGTAACGGGTAAGTTCCGGCGTTATCAAGTAGCAAGTGAAGAATTTGTTTACAGAAACAGTCATACCGTTTACATTGGTTTTCCAATGTCGCCCCACCAGTGGTAGTAAAGACTTTTCCTAGTGTGAGAAAAATTAGTAAACAGTAAAATGTTATAAAAATACCCTGTTAACAACTGAAACACATTATCGAGAGCAAGCGCATTATTGTTGAGGACGTTGTCGTTAGCTTCGTATTAGTTTAGAAATAATGAATTAAATTCTGATAATCTCATACATTTTTAAATTCCTTACTACCAATTCCATATAAACAAATTATGCTCCCCATCAGGTTGTGAATGTTGGCAGAAGTTTGATAAGATGATCAATTTTTCAGGTTGATAAGGTTTCTAGCTTTGGCTGGAAGGATGTGACGAGCTATGCGCGACGGCTCTGATCTCGGCTAGTAAATGTTTACAGTTTTGCACTGTAGTTAACATACACCCACACGGTTACTCGTGAAAATTCTCGTAGAGAGTTCAACTAGTTAAGCCTCATCTGCACTTGGGGTTGAACTGCGTTACTCGTGACTGCCGCGACCGACAACACACTCATCCGTATTCCAGAAATAATAAACATAATTCTTCCCACTGGCTAACCAGACAACGAAGCTTAGTTGGCTAAACTCGCCGTTGGTCAGGTTAGGGTGAAGCAAAAGTATGGTAATCGTGCCAATAATTGTATTCCATACAACAAAGAAAAGTATCAAACAAAACCTTCCGATAAGATGGTTGAATCTAGAGAGTTAAGCTCAAATTATAAGTAAGCAATTATTTTATCAAAGTTTGATTGAAGTTTTCGTGAAGATCGTGTAATGCAGATGAAATTTCAAACCAAAAACTAAGCCCACTGCAAAAACTTTAACTCGACCGGCCCCCCAGAAACTGGACATCATTCCCCAAAAACGACCACACTACATGAATATAGAGCCCAGGTCTCAGTTGCCACTGAAACTATAACTTTATGCTTGTTCATGTTCAACACATAATATAAAAAAAAATTTCACTATAACGTAATAAGTAAATGAAAAAAAAAAACACAGCTAAAACATTGGATATCCCATTTGAAACGCAGTTAAATTCACAAACTTACATTCAACACCCTAATCCTATTCTGGGAAAATTGTGCATTTCCGTCAATGTGCTTTTTCAACTTTCAAATTGAAAATCCAAGCCCCAACCTCACACATAATTTGTAGCATGTTGTTAGATCAACATTCAAGTGAAAATTTCATCCTCCTGGAGAGCTACTTACAGAACCATGTTTTGAAATTTCACCACACCGATAGTCTTACCTGAAATGAGGAAGAAAGAAAATGCAAAAAAATTAGTAGGCGTCATACAAGAAGACATTAAATTCATAAACGGTCAACACAGGTTTGCTTAAAAGTTGAATTCCGGCAACAACCAAGATTAAAACCAACATACTTGGTTAACATACTACTGCCACCGACAACCACCGCCATCAAATGCGAGCTAAACAGCCAGAAGCGACGGGAAGCTGTCAGAGCCAAACTTCAGCACGCAAAAAGCTAAAAGCTCCGACATTTGTTCCCTGTCTGTGACTTCACAACCATCCAGGTTCCTTTTTCCGTCGTGCTACAGCACCGTTGATGGCGAAAAGTAACAAAATGTAGTTAAGGTAATTGGATTCCGTACACCAACCCTGTGGCATATTTTTCTACTTTTTCTCTGTCTCTCTCCGTCGCATTCCAGGTACTGGTACTAAAGGATAGAAAACTTCAACACACCAAGAAAGCAAGCGAAGTTGATTTTCTCGCTTCCCTGGAGTTGTTATGAGATTTTCCTAGCTGTAACTGAAGCACTTTTCCACCATACAATGAAACCAGCGTAGGTTCGCTCCGGGCCATTTGTTCAGGTAATATTTTAGTTTGTGAGTTCGGGTTTTTAAGGGCTTCGTAAATTGAATTCGATACAGTTCGTCATCAATTAGAAGCGTTGGGTTAGGAAAGCATAAATTGGGTCACCTGGAAAGAGCAGCATTCTGCATTTCTATATAAGATTCTAGAAATTTCTCGTTCTTTCACCTTTGAGTTAGTATTGCTTTATTATCATCATCATCATCGTCATGGTAGCGAACAAAATCTGATATAAGCGTACAAGTTTCAGACGTTCTTGCTTCAGGTAAGACAAAGCTGCTTTCTAAAAGGAGCATATCAACAACATATCAAATGAAGTAAGTTGATACTACTCAACCGGTGTTTGTTGGCTACACTGGACCAACCGAAGTTCCCATACAAAATCCTTCGCAGTTCAAAGTTGTCCAGTTTAATCCCCGAGCAACGGAGATCTAAATTACGACTTGCTCGGTGCGTGGTATCTTATCCATTAAACAAGCAGTCTGCGGGGGTGGATAAATGAAACAACACTCGGTGCCGTTCCATCTTTGCTTGTCTCGGCGTTGAAAGCGCACACTGAATAAAGCACATCCCGCCGGACAGAAGGGAAGCGTTGTTTATCCTAACGCTTCAGGCGGCACCCCCACAAATCCCCGAACGATGAGTTCAAGATTAGAATCAGCAGGTATACACTCAACTGCGAAATGTAATACCTCAATTGCAATTGACAGGTCTTTGCAAACAAGGTTTATGTGGGTGCACATTTTCACATCAACCGTTCGTAACTAGGAACAGCCTTTTCCAACAGCCTGAAAGTACATAATCAAAGGTAGCCAGCTAAAATAAGTAACTAGTTGCCCGCATAAGAAAAAAAAAATACTCTGCTGGTGGTAATTCTTCGGATGTAGCACTCAGCACAATTTCCTGAACCTATTTCATACTGGATTAAACATGTTTTGAAAAGTTACATAAAAGGATTTTTTTCCTTCTCGCAGCTTCGCAGACAGAGAACGTTCGTGTTATCCTTTGATAAGCGGGTGGAAATGGTGCTGTGCAGAACTTGGTATGATTAAAAGCCTTATTATGTTATTATTTGGCGAGTACAGAGAGAGATTGTGACAGTGCACACTGGTCTAGAATGCGAATATAGACGGAAAGATACATTTTCTGCATAAGTTTAAAAGCAAAGCTGTCCTCCAGAAAGTTGATCCTAATAGTGAGGGTTAGGTCCTTGGTTTGGTATCAATGAAAACTAGGGTGGTCTTTATTATGATATGAGTTAGAAATCTAACTTAACCGAAATAAAGCTCAACATTCTCCCCTTGGACATGGCTGATCTGGACGCGATGGGTGGGCCTACGTCATCTCCACTGAGTTGGCAACCAAAGACATATCCTGACGTGGTGGTATCACATGCTGATTATTTTGCTTTAATGCCGCGTCACATATCTGGCATTGAAGCACTAATTTTACACATGTGATCCAACGGACATCCTGTCCTGAACCATTGAATACTGTTGCAGTTTGGTGGGGCTCTTTTAATGTTGATGTGGGGTTTCCTCTTGGCTGCAACACCTTTTTTATGCGTTCTCTGACATGATGAGCCGTAGCCACGCTTGAATATAAATCTAGCTAGATAGGTATATGTTGATAGACAATATGATCAAGATTATTGACATTTGTAGGGAATTGACTGTTGGATTCACTAAATAGAAGTTTTATTAAAACTAGAAACGTGGCGCCATTCTTAATTTGTTATTATTCATTTCAAAGAGCGATAATAAAAATACCACCCATTATAACAATGGTATACGAACAATCTTATAACGGCTTCATTCTCGATAATTTTATAATAATAGATAGGGAATCACAAAAACACAAGAACAGTGACGGATGGATTACCACAAGGAGATGTCTTATCTCCGACACTTTTCAATGTGTATACGGTAGGGATGCACCATATGGAGTGAACGAGACCATTCTGGTTCAATGGAACGCATTGAGACTGTCAAAAAGCTCCCTCTCGTGGGTCAAATTTTCACCTTGTCGACGGTGAGAGCTATAAACATGCATGTGAGACCAAGAATTTGACCAGTATTGAAAGTATCACATATTCTGCTAATTTATTTCGTTGCCACGTCGTAGAACGTTTAAATAAAGGCACTAACATCAGGGGTTATACTGGCGGTTTATGCCGCAACGCACTCTTAGACTTCTTACTTTCAATCTAAGGGAAACGACTAGAAGTACACGTTTCATTTTCATGGCAACTTATGTTGTTTCTTTTTAACCATTTGATTTACGGAATGAATAATCAAGATACCTGGTTTGCTAATGGTATAATAACTGAATGTAATTGCACCATTTTCGAAAGGGGTGAATGTTTTGATCAGGGTAATTATCTGACTGTTCGAAATGAAGCACATAGTCACAGAAAAATGTTACTTAAGACTGACGATAACAAGCATGTATATTGGAAATAGGACGCGGAGGGCCCGCTTAAGCAACACCTTGGAAGTAGTAGAATAAAACCGTCCATGTGGTTTATATCAGCAGCAGTGATTGATCAGTCATATACAATATCATAGGGTCATTGTTTTCGTATAACCTCCTTGTTTGCAAAGTTCAAACACGGCAAATCAACCCGACCGCAAACTTGTCCAAAGTTTATGTGTGGTTGAAAAGCGAAGCGATGAGATTGAATAGGAGTATGCATCCTCCATACCAAACAATAAATAAATAGAAAGGAAAAACAAATTAAAAATAAACCCACTGGATAGGAAATACAACAGTTTTTTAGCAGTAACATCATGGCCGCGAGCGGTTGAGTAATTCAAGCACCTGAGCAGACCATCTACGTAAGTAAACAAAACAACTATGGAAACTCTTCGAAATCAACACAGGACACAGAGGCACAGGAAGAAAAGTATAGCCAGGACCAAGTAAGACTATACTAAATCAAAAGTAGAATACGTCACAAATTGCTTTAAGAAGAAATATGGTAAAACACTCACTACTAGTACCGATTGATATACAAATTAAACATTTCAGACCATTTTTGTAAGCACCCCACTCCTGTAAATTTTTTTTTCTGCGTCATTTAGCCCCGCCGCATGTGGCGAGTCAGCCATTACCCCTCCACCACTATCAGCCTTGGATTGACTTGCGCTCTTATTGCCCCACCCTGTGCTGCAAAATGAAAAAATGAAAAGAAGGTGTGATAAAATATTGTTAACAAATGTGGAAAAGCTCACAACTTCTGCTAAGCAGTTTGAAAGTCTCTGCCAATTTCAGTTTAGTAAACTTTTAGAAAAGATAATTTTGAATAGAATGATGCTTCACATCAATACAAACTCAATTTTTGCAGATGTGCATTTTGGCTTTCGCCATGGCCATTCAACTACTCATCAACTCTTAAGAGTTACTAATTTAATCCGTTCAAACAAACCTGAAGGCTGCTCAACCGGAGTTGCTCTTCTAGACATAGAAAACGCATTCGAGAGTGTTTGGCATGAAGGTTTGACTGCTAAATTGAAAAACTTTAATTTGCCGCTCTATATTATGAAATTAATTCAAAATTATTTAACTGAAAAAACTCTGTAGGTAAATTATCAGAATTCCAAATCTTATCGTCTACCTTTTAGAGCTGGAGTTCCTCAGGGTAGCCTCCTTGGGCCGACATCATACAACATTTTTACTTCCGATCTCCCTGATTTGCCTCAGGATTGCCAGAAAGTTTTGTTTGCCGATGACACAGGCATTTCCGCTAAAGGAAGAAGTCTTCGTGTCATTTGCAGGAGACTGCAGAAAAGCTTAGACATTTTCTCTTCTTATTTACAGAAATGGAAGATTTCTCCCAACGCTTCTAGGGGGGGGGGGGGGGGGGGGGGGTAAAATTCAACTTATAATTATTCCTGACATAAACCTAGAGCTTCCTTCTTGAAACTTAGTAGTAGTGAACGGTGTTCCAATTCCTTGGTCAAGTCAAGTGAAATACCTTGGTCTGGTACTTGATCAAAAATTAAATTTTAAAGATCACATTGAAGGCATTCAAGCCAAATGTAATAAATATATAAAATGTTTATATCCTCTTATAAACAGAAAATCCAAACTTTGTCTGAAGAACAAACTACTAATATTTAAACAAATTTTTAGACCGGCCATGCTTTATGCTGTTCCAATATGGTCTAGTTGTTGTGCTACCAGGAAAAAAAAACACTTCAAAGGATTCAGAACAAAGTTCTGAAGATGATTTTGAAGCTGCCTTCTTGGTACAGTACTAACGAAGTACTACACGCAATTCTGTAGCTACTCATTTTTGAGTCAAAAATCACTCAGTCTGGCCAAAAGGGAACTTACTCAGAAATGAGTAAACATACCTTTACTCAGATTTGAGTAAACCAACCTGTGGTTGAAACTGAGTAAAGATTACTCAGATTTTGACATTAATCAAATGGGTAATTTTTACTCATTTCAATAAGAAGGAATATGGTAGTGTTAGTGGATTTCTTAATTATTATTTTTTTATGAAGATGAATTTAAAACAAAGTGATAAAAACAGCTCTACATTTATTCAACATAAAATAAAATAAACAAGGAAAAAAGGAATTTATTTAAATTTGTTCAGCTTGAATTGCTTCTCTCAAATTATAACAAACTTCGTTCACACACTTTCGCGAACTGTTTGCTGTTGTTTTATACAGCAAAATAGAAAAAATGTCATAAAACATCTGCAGCTTGCAGGGCACTTTTTGTCCGAAGACTTGGAAACTCTTCCAAAACAAGTCTAAAGTAACAACGAAAGAATCACTGGTCGAAAGGACTTCCTTGTTGAACACAATGTGGTACGTTCCAAATTTGAATGAATCTGCAGCACACATGATGTGAGGTTCATCGTTCGAGACATCAAGGTGATGATTAAGATCCTTAAATTAAATGGAATGTTTAAATTATTATAGAAAAAAGATGGTGTTTATTACCAGTGCC
This sequence comes from Aedes koreicus, assembly GCA_024533555.2. Classification (NCBI taxonomy): domain Eukaryota; kingdom Metazoa; phylum Arthropoda; class Insecta; order Diptera; family Culicidae; genus Aedes; species Aedes koreicus. The sequence goes on along the minus strand of JAHHFK020002409.1, from coordinate 304,713 downwards.
CATTGAATAAACGGTCCAACAAGAATTTCCTCTGCAAGCATTGACCGACTGGAGCCTGCATCACTCGGAGCTGCATTTTTGAAACCTTTTCGATGTAGCTTCGCGAAAATTCGCAAAGCTCCTTTCACGTGTACTAAACAATAAATAGATTAAATTATGTTATGAAATGCTTATCTACGTAAATTTAGCATGTACATTATTACCATCTTCCACTGCGTTGAATGTTCCTGGTGATAAAAGGAGTCCTCTTCCCAAAATTGATGATAACTCAATTCGTTTTGGTACCTGAGGTTTCAGGCGATAAAATGCGTCATGGATCTTTAATTGAAAAATAAACGAAATATTAAAAAAAAATGAGCAAAATTTGTCATTTTTACCATATCGCCATCGTATGATGTTAAATGTGGAAGTGTTAGTAGTATTTCTTTCACACACTTTTTTTCTTTTAACAGGAGCTGGTGTACCGGGAAACATTCCTCCATTTGTTTCTTAATTTCGGCAATGTTGTTTAAATTCGCGATTTGTGCTGCTAGATCTGCTGCTTGTTTTACAAGTGAAGTAGGAATACAGTTGCGTGCGTTTTTGGTAACGTCAGGTCGACTGTACTTCTTCAATACTTTCGGCAACGCTTTCACAATGTTTCGAACTCTATGGTAGATATACCCGGCATGCTCACCCGAGGAATTTCCGCTGTGCCACCAGAAAAACGCAGACTACAAATAATAAACAACATCGTGAGAAATCAGCAATAAATAAAAAAAAAAAAGAATTTACCTCGTCTGGGGCATTCTCGTTTGCTCTTGTAATTTTCAACTGCGGAAATGCTCGAATAATTTGTTTAGCCAGTATCCATTGATCGTTAGTGGAAGGGTAGCTGTAATGAATTAAGCATTATCTAAGATAACTGTTTTACATGATACTAAAATAATTTAGAATAAACGCGTTAGAGATGGACAATATAATCGGCAATATATAATTAACAATTTAGCTACCATTCAAATCGAGCTTGTTACATTGATAGTCACCAATATAATACCTTATCTAACGTAAAGATTATAACACATCGAAATTAATGACAACAAAAATGCCATCAAGCTTGACTTATAACATCGGATAACTACTTATGAGTCTGGCATTCATGGAAAACAATAAATTAGTTCCAAATTATAATTAATTTATTATCCTCTTAGATTTTCTTTTTCCTTGAAAAGTTTTCTGAGAACTGCGCATCATTTGAAAACAGCTTAACTACCTCTCCAAGACAGCGGATATGCAAAAAAAAAAACACCCAGGAAAAACTGTCAATTATATTTAAAACCTGATGGAATGTTAGCCGTGCTTTAATAAATAATTTAAAATGCGATAATTACCCTTTTTTGTCATATATCCTTTTTTCGTACTGTTGGCACAAGATTCGAACCATGGCACGAAGATTTTTTTCGCTGGGTACTTTATTTTGATCCAGCTCGTCATAAACAACACATCGGAATTTTACGTTGTCGACAAGTATGGTTCTCAGATTCTAAAACATTATAAAAAGTAAGTGATTAATAAATAAAAACTTATTATCTTTCAGACATGTACGAATGTGAGTACCTCTTCGGGAGTTTTTTGCATTTCATTGTGAAGTGGCTGCGTTGCACGTAAATTCACAATTGATGCAAGTATAATTTTTCTGGGGCCTTTGGCAGTGATTCCAACATCGATTAGGTCTGCGTCCTCAAACATCAACAGAGCCTGGTCAGTTACCTTGTTTGCTGCAAGTGAGATTTATATTTAGTGCATCATATCAATGGATTTTATAAAGAATTATATTAATTTAGGTACCGTCCGTGAAGCACGTCAATATTCTACGAAAAAAAACATCAACGATAATGAAAAAAGGAAATCAAATGATCGCAGAACACATTTGACATGGTTTATGGACTTAATTCAATAAGTTGAACAAATAACACTAATTATATTCTTGCTAATTGATTAACGCCCATGCATGTTTGAATAAAGCTTAACTAACCTATTTTTTTCTTTTGATTGGAAGAACGAAGGAAATGGATGGTCGCTATTCAGTCGTCGTAATACTTTAAACTAATATATAAGGAATGTTCATCTGCGCCTGATCGTTTCCATAAACTGTATGTCTTTCTCGTACAAACATTAATGCTGGAAACTCTTACTAAGTCATGACTACGCTTTACTTCCAAACTATACATATCGTCTCGGAACTTGAGCCTAATTAGTTTTTGAATAACAAATATAAATTCTTCGCCACGACCTACTATTGCCTCTATAATACCGTATTGTTTGTTATCACACATTTCATATTTTGCTATTGTTCCTGGGTGAAAGCTAGTTCCGTCGATGATTAAATGGTTTATGATGGTAATACTTGGAGGGAAATCAAAAAGGATTATTGAAAACTGCAAACAGGACTTTTCTATTTCTTGGCTCTTCCTAACAGTGTGAACTTTTGACGTATAGTTATGCTTGATAATAGAGTCAGTTTGTTTTAGATTCATTCTCGTTGCAATGCTATAAGTTAGGTTTTTTAAATTGTTACACGTTTTACTCTGCCCTTTTGAAATTTTAAATTTCGCCTCAAATGCAAAACAATTCGTAATTGTTCCGTTCATCAAGATAAGCTCTGGGTAATGGGATAAATGGTGCATTTTATTTATTGGGTTTTTATCAGGGAAACATGTTTTGAACAACTGATAAAACTGGTAAATTGCAACCTCTAAATCGTGAATATTTTCTGGAAGATATGTATTAGAGAATGAGTAAAAGTTGATTTTGAGCAGAACACCGACTATTTGAACAAAATTTGGATCGACTGAAAGGAATTTATGGAACATGTACGGGAAAGCACGCAACAGAAGCCAACATTGTGATGCTGATTGAGGAATTGAGTTTGCTCGAGACTTGAGGATAGCTACAGTAAAATTTGCTGAAGGTTTGTTCTCTACTTCACATGAGCCATAATCGAAATTTTCGATGGTTTCGTTGATGTGTTCACATGTGAGAATTTTTCGAACATTTACTAAATTTTTCAGTATAAGCTTAATGATCATCATATCGACACCTTCACACAAGTCGTGCATGGGATCCAAAGATCTATCCTTTCCATAATTGAAATATCCTATGTTGTTCAAACAGCATTCCTCAATTAACCCACATTGAGCTTTTGTTTTACTGGAATCACGAATTGATTGCAAATCAGTTTCAATAGATTGTGGTGTTCTATGTGGATAAAAGTCTCCAAAATGGCCTTCCTTGAAATTATTACGAGAAATATAACAAATCCTACAAAATAACTTGGATTGAGGCCCCATAATGTTAAAAATTTCATGTAAAGCAGCAGTGTCCCCAACAACATTTACCAATATAGCGTGTAAATTATAGTTAATCTCATCTATCTTCAAAAGAATGCCTGTTTGTAGAGCTTCAAGGTCATTAAGTAGAGGCTGTAAAACTTTTGCATACCCGTATTTTTTCAAAATACTAGATTGCACAGTGAGAGTTAAATATACACGATCAAGAGAAGAGTTTGCAATTGAATTGAAGTTTTGAATTTTGAAGCTAATGTTTGTCAATTTCTTTTTTCCTTTTCGTGAGGCCAATGGGTTCAGATATTCAACTTCATCTGAATGCAATAAAAGTCTTAACACACATGGAAAGTCTTTAAAAATATCTTGACTTCTAAACAACAAACCATCTTTAAATCCACTTATCAATTTATCCTGTCTTGTCTCAGCTAGTACGCTAGCTCTTGCTCCCGGATTTCTCATAACAAGTTCTAGGATCTTGATAACCGGTATGTAGTGTGCTACTTCTTTTACAATTCTTGATTTACGTATCATAGTCGTTCGTCCAAACTTCAAATGAGCTGAGCGATGAGGAACCAGTTTAATAATCTTTCGGCTGCCAAAAACTATTTCTTTTACTGTTGGCACTGAGGAATCCGCTTTATAAGCCAAATAGGACAAATTGTTTTGGGGTGTTCTGACATCGGCGAACGGGTCCTTGAGCTCCAACGAATTTACGAGAGCAATAAAATCATCGTCTTTTTCACTTATATTCTTCTTTTTTGCAAACTGCTTCAGATTACCCAGAACTAAACGTTGGTAGGTGTTGAGAAAACTTGACGCTGCATCCATCATAGCTACCAGTTTGCTCTCTGGCAAACTAACGTCGCAGCGTAATTTCGTAATGAGTTGAGCTGCCTGGCTTCTTATGTCATTTATTTCTGCGCGTTTGCAAAAATACAGGGGATTAATAATATTCCCATCAATGTTGTTTGTATCATCGTCTAATTCCGAGATGCCTGGGCTGGGCTGCGCATCCACTGTGGAAACTTTGTTCAACATAACCTCATTAGTCGCTCTAAGCCCTTGGTGTTGATTGATTATGTGTTTTCGAAAATCTTTATAAAACCGAAATAAGTTATGGCAATCCCCGCAGGCGATTGGAATACTATTTCGCTTACTGCATCGTACGTTATGACGTGATTTTATGTGATTTTTATAAGTTTTTTCGTCCCCAACAACAAACTCCTGGCAGCCCGAAATCCGGCACTCAATGCCTGAATGATTAAACATATATGACGTGAAATATATAAAAAAAACATGAAAAAACTTACCAACAAGCTGCTGATAGCTTTCGCCGTCGAGGCATCTCCGTAGCTGCTCCATTTCCTTTATATATTTTAAAATTCACCAGCTCACTTCGCAAATACAACTTGTTTTCAGTTGTGCGCCATGTTAAACTTTGAAAATTTCTATCATATTCATTTACCCAAATCTGGGTAGAATCAACTCATCCGAGAAAAACCAGTTCACTCATTTTTTGACAACTCCATACTGCTCGCAAAAATGAGTGCAATCTACTCAGTCACTGGGTAGTCCCAATATAGCGTGTGTACAGTTCGGTAATTTATGTAGTCTGGTACCGAACCGTTTCGGTATTTTTTGTTTGTTTTTATCGTTAAACCCCAAAATATTCGGATGTTATTATTTTATCAAACAATACTTTACTTGTTGTTATTTGTTTATTTTCTTATTTATTCAAACATGAATCGGATATATGAACTTTACTTCAAATTACGTACTATGATTAATATGATAATTATGATAATTAATACTGATGGTTGATATGGCGGTGCAATCCGGAAACATGTTACCGGCAGTAAAAACATATCAACACCGGAGAAACCTGTAAATAATTAGGGGTAACAATAGTTGGATGAAATCTTACGGAAAATCTCGATGAGTCGAGTATCCTGCTCCTGTAGCTGCTGGTATACCTGCTCCATCACCGTTGATTTCGGGTTTCAGCCACGAGATGAAAACTTTTTAATAAAGACTTTCCAAACCACCTTCTGGAACACAACCGATCACAGAAACCAGGAAACTTCATAGAAAATGGCCAACATTTTGACAGTTAATAATGCTTTACCGGGCTTCGGTAATTCAGAGTTCATTTTACGTTTTGATCGGTAAAGTGCTTACCGTATTCAGTAATTGTTTGTTTTTACCGTATGAATTGTGTTTTTTCTCTACCGAATACGGTAAATAAAATACACCATAACCGATCGTTCGGTAAAGTGTTACAAAATTACGGTAACATTATTTATGTTTACCGAAAAATCGGTAATATTTTATGTTTACCGAAATATTTCGTCAATTGATTTACCGAACAGCGAAATCGAATTTAAGTGTGTACCCTTTTTTGTCGTGTCCCAGTTTCCCCCAAAAAGCATACTTTATATCATAATAGCGAAAATTAAGATTACCGTTAACCAAGATGACAAACAGCCAACACCGACATGAACCCACCCAATGTTTACTCCACCCACCAAAAAAAACTTCCGATATTCATAAGATTGCATTATGATTATTTGCCATAAGAAACCACTATGAATTTCATAAATTTGTCTTATGAAATATAAGGATGTTGAAAAATTAAAAATATGGTGCATCCTGAATTTGAACCTTGAACCTAGGGGTGAGACAGTTCTACTCTGAGTTGATTTGATGCACCGAGTAACTCAAAACAGCTTAAAATTGCATCAATCTTCATCGGTTTTTATCGGTTGCCAGGGTATCAAAAAGTTTGGCTTCTAATTTGTTTGAGAAAATAGTGAACATTCCACTAATGGCAAGAATGTGGAAAAATGACGAGCCCTGTCCCACGACAATGAGGGTTATTGGAATATATAATAAGTGATACGTGATACGGATGGCTTTACCAACAATCAATGTGCAACTAGCGATTTGAAATTGGTTCACTGTTGTAGAACCCCTAGGTCCGAAGTATACCTTGCAGTCTGCACCTTGCAATAATTCTTGCGCTTTTCGGTACCTTCCGGTACTAGTATCTTGGTTGTTGTTTTGATTGACTATGTTATTTTGACACAACATTTGAGAATGTGTTGGTGTGAGCTACGTTGTTAGGGGCGAATCATTGAGCTTGGGACCGAGCTTGGGACCGATGTGCTAGTACTGACTGAGCCAAGAAAAATATCGTATTTGTTTGGGACCTACTGGTCTTAGAGTTAGTCTATGGCTTTACTGTCCAATGTTCAGGTTTGATAACAGCATGTATAACTTGATAATTTGCTAAACATAGATTCTAAGAAACTTAAAGCTTGGGTTGAAGTGCAGTGGGCTGAGCTCGTTTGTTTTCCACCTGTCCTTTTTCCACAGCACCAGTTCATAGTCTGATCGTCTGGCGGAATGATGCTGCAATGGCAAATAGCAGGTCAATCCGAAACTGGTGGGTTTATTCACAGTTTGAATTAATTGGAGACACAAAATTAATTTATTCTCGAAAAAGGCAAAGGCGAACACTAGTAGTAGTAATTACGATATCAGATAACATATACAGATGTAGTTTGAGCGAGTATAGGTTATTTTAAAAATCAGAGCTAAATAGGGAAAATTGAAAACATTGAAAATTGCTTGTGTCCTATTGTGCACATATGAGAGCTCATATACAAAGGAGGGGGTTGTTTGACAGCTGCTGTGCAAAAACAGAGAGAAATCAAATGACAGTGCTCGCTTGCTGAGCAACGTGAGTTACTCGAGGTACCTCAAAAGCAACTCTGAAATTGCTCGCGATAAGGAGCTGTCTTGCCCCTTGCCTTGAACGTTAAGGTTATGGGTCCAGTGACTTGCCCAACAATTGTAATCAGGAAAGCTGAAAGGCGTATAAGAACAATGTCGTGTGAAACAAAATCCATTCATAAGTCAGCCTTATGAATTTCAAAAGCATCGTTCATAAGTTGAACCTTATGAAATCCTTAAGTTTATTTGTTTGAGTGTATGAAATTCAAAAGTTTATTTGTTTGAGTGTAATTGTTAACGTGTTACTCCCAGGGACCTGGCGGGCTGTCATTGTTCTGTAGCCAACATCTCTTACAACCAAACGTCAAAAGATTCATTGTTTTGTTAACAATGCTGGCCTTTGTACCCGTAGCACAGAGAACAGACATTGATGTCCATATACCTTGTCTTGAAAAACGTGTGTAAAAGTTAATATGGGCAGCCGGTTTAAAAAGCAAGTGCAGAGAAAAACTAACAAAACTTTTCAGGTTATATGCTAGGCTTTTTATTGATAAACATTGACATGACAGTTATAGCACAACTGCAGCGCCGCCTGCCAGGAGGATAACGACATACATTTGAAATGTCGGTTTAAAGTTTTACACAAGTAGCAGACCGAAGATGAACGTCTGTTCTCTGTGCCCGTAGTAACAAACGTCAGATGGGCCTCCCTCGCGTTTTATTTTACTCAATTTTTGATTACAAGTGTATACTAGGGAACGTCCATTAAGTATGTCACGCAAAAAGTGACTTTTTATACCCCCCCTCCCATTGTCACGTTTTTTGTACGGGCCTTCAAATTTTTTTTATGGATCGTCACGTTTTCCTAACCCCCCCCCCCTCCCCCTAATTGCGTGACATAATTTATGGACCTTCCCCTATCTCTTTTTCTCTCACGGAAATGTTACTCAATTTTCGTTAAAAAGTGGATCAACTCAATTGATGAGTAGATCCTCTTTTAGGGAACGTCCATTAATTACGTCACGCAAAAATTGACTTTTTGTAACCCCCCCCCCCCCATGTCACGTTTTTTGTATGGACCTTCAAATTTTTTTGTATGGATCGTCACGTTTTCTCGAAACCCCCTCCCCCCCCCCCCCTACTGCGTGACATAATTAATGGACCTTCCCTTACAAAAATTAAGTTATATTTCCGTGAGAGAAAGAGAGATAGTATACAATTGTAATAAAAAATTTAGTAAAATGAAACAGGAGTGCTTATTCAAATAGAGGTCGGTATCGTGCTCGAAAAAAATTTCTTATTCTATCCCAAACCCATGTTACATGGCTGCCAGTCAGGTCCCTGCATACTTCCGACGAATTTGAGTCAATCATACTCAAACTTGGGTTGTTTAGAAATAGCGTGTATGGCAGATTCGTTCAGTGTGAGAAATCGGTGTATCTGGAAAGGCTGGGTTGAAATCAGCTCGATTAATAAAGTGCTGCTCTATAAGCGTTACGTAATATCTCGATACACCCTAAAAACGTAAACACCATTCGAATGATCTAAAACTAAATTGTGAACAGTTTCATCCTTCAGTGAAATTTTTGTAATATATTTAAAAACAGTTTTCACTGTATCCCGTTCTACAGTTTTCTGCCTATTTGGGGAAGGAAACCACAATCGATGGAAAACACTCAAAAGTTCTGTCGTTTGTGCATGAGTGAAGAAATGCTCGAAGATGTTTTCAAACTGGATCATGATGAGATCATTCAAAGGATATCGGATTTACTCTCTATCGTGGTTCGTATCAGAAATCCCGTTCGATTGTATGTAGAGCTAAACTTTTTCCGTATGCAGGTGTCCGAAGACGACCAAATCAGCCGATTTATATGTGTTATCTGTCGGGCTAGGCTGTTCGAGTTTCACGATTTCAAATTGAGTTGTCTCGAAGTACAAGATGTTCTACGGAACCAAATTTTTTTAGATGTGAAAAAGGAGTCCCCGCCACAAGAAAGTAAACAAATAATACAATCAGAGATACATGGCATAGAGAATTCTTTGCCTGAGGAAGTCATAGAACAAGAGGCAAGCAACGTTGAAACGGATCACACCCCGAAAATCCTCAAGAATAGTACGTCAAGGAAAAAGAATCTGCTCAAATTTGATCAGAAACAATCTACGATAGATTCCAAATTAGTGAAAAAAAACCTGGTGGTATGCAAAATATGCGGTAAAAAGGTTTTAAAAGCCTGCATGCAAGCTCATCAAGATAAACATCGTAAGTAACATAATCATTTGATTTTAAACATGCCGAACACCCTGAACTTATATATACTTCTAGAATCGTATAAATCAGGCATTACAATCCACTACTGTGAACGTGGTTGTATAGGGGTACAGTTCAATTGCCGGAGAGTCCAACTTCAGCACTACGTGAATTTTCATAATTTTTCACCAGTGAAGTGCCCGATTTGCCACAAAATATTTAGAGCCAAAAGCAGCCTTAACTACCACACCAAGAGCGTGCATGAAAAGAAGGGATACTTTTGTTCGATTTGCATGAGTTCATACCCCATAAAGTAAGGATAAGACGTAGCGAAAGCAATTGACGGAGTTTCATTATGTGTTTAACTTTTAGATATCTTCTGGATCAGCACATGAAGGTACACAGCAGTGAGTTGGAGTACAACTGCTCGATGTGCGACTATGCTACCCACCTGAAGCATAATTTGACCCGACATATGCATTCTCATGTTAGACAAGAGACGAAAAGAACCCTATTTGATCCAGAATGGGTCATTTAGGCAGGCATTTTCTCGTTCGTTGCTCCGTTTCATTGTGGAAAACAATTCTATGGCTTGAGAAAAAAACACTTAATGTATTGATTATCGGAGTACGGTAATTAAAGAAACTTGGGATGCTATTAGAGGTTGCCGAAGTGTATCGTTTCGTCTTCGTTGGTCAATTTTGTCCAAAATGATTATTGTTTTCTTCAAAAACAAGTTATCTACATGATGTGATTTTAAATTATTGGCATACTATTCACCTTTTGTTAAATAAAGTAACTGCAATCCTACAATTACGCGCGTGTCAGACAATTAATAAATGGGGTTCAATCATTCACGTGTTTAATGGTTTTCTCACTGCTTCTAGTGATTGAGCGCAGAAATTATCCACTTATTAGTTTCATTACAACCCAACTTTGATGTAACAAAAAAAAAATTTACCCAAAAAGTACGTCGAAATCTAATGGGACTGATGAGCGAGAATTTTCTGTAACAAGTGTAAAAGTACCCGTATATCACTCCCACGGTTCGCTATCATTTGATTTGTTTAAATCTGACGGAAGGAGTGTATTCTAAATTCGCTGACGATTAATACTTATTTGTGTATTAACGGTTCTGTTTTTGTTTTTTTTTATTATCGACACTTTACACCATTCGTGTCTTACGAAATTCTGATTTTGTAAATCTATTTCATGTACAATATTAATCCAATAATTCGTTTCCCACTCCACTTCATTCCGTCCTTCTCAACTCTTATTGTTCAACTTATCTACTTCTCCTTCTATTCATCCTTTGGTTTGCTTCAACTTTTCCTGCTTCTTGAGATTGCTCTACTTTTCTTATCTTTGTTATATTTCTTCCTGTTTGGATTTTTCTCCTTTCATTTTTCTTCTTCGGCTAATCTTCTTCCAATTTTTTTCTTCTGTTTCTCTACGTCATCAACTTCTTGTGCTTCTGCTCTTCCGTTTCTCTTCTTCGACTTCTATTCGTCCACTTTGTCCGCTTCGCTTTTCTTCTTCCTCGGTTGTGTTACGTTTCTCTCATTCACGTTGTCTTCTTCTTTTTTACCTTTTTATTTTGCTTCTTTCCACTGCAATGCTTCGTTGTGTCTCCTTCAAATTCCTCTGCTTCTCAATTTTTCCTCCATCCGCTTCAGTTTTCTTCTCCCGCTGATTCCATTACGTTTCTTTTTCTCCTTCCATTTTTCTTCTTCTGCTTATCTTCTTCCATTTTTGTCATTCTGTTTTACTACGTTTTCAACTTCTTGTGCTTCTGCTCTTTCGTTTCTCTTCTTTGACTTCTATTCGTCCACTCTGTCCGCTTCGCTTTTCTTCTTCTTCGATTGTATAACGTTTCTCTCATTCACGTTGTCTTCTTCTATTTAACTTTTTTATTTTGCTTCTTTCCACTGCATTGCTTCGTTGTGCCTCCTTCAATTTCCTCTGATTTTCATTTTTTCCTCCACCCGCTTCGGTTTTCTTCTTTCGCATATTCTGTTACATTTCTCTTCTTCGGCTGCTGCTACGGCTACGGCTGCTATTTCCGAACTGTTCTTGTTCAGTTTTTATTCTTCCGTACTTGTTTTCAGCATTGTTTCTTCTTTCGCTACTTTTCTCGAGTTTTTCTTCAACGACTTCTGTTTGTCCATCCGACTGGGAATCTTTAACTTCTTCTTGTTTTCTTCTTCGGCTTCTTCCATTTTCTGGTTTCGCTACAGTTTGAAAAACAGTCTTGTTTCCCTTAGAAAGTACAGCATTCGTGTTATTTGCTCTTCTGTATTTCCCAGGGCGTCATGTATGCTGGTCCCAATGTTATTTTTCAGCCTTTCGGTTACAAATTACGGCATTCGCGAATTAAATGCCGGACATACATCACCGTACCGCAACATTCACAATTGGGCGGCGGCTCCTTCTTCAACACGAATGTATGTGTTTGACGCGTGTGTCCGATCCTTAAACGTGTAAGAACACGCTGTTCGGCCGTGCTCCCGCGTTCCGTCCACCTGCAGGTATCTTCCTTTACTTCTCTCAACTTTGAATCCCTTGTCTCATACCACTGGATATCCCACCGATGACGTATCAGTTGTTTAACTTCTCTCAGAGCATCTTCTTCTGGAATAAGTATATCGATGGCCTGTTCCCTCCTGGCTTCATTGGCTAGTCGATCGGCTTCGGAATTGCCACTGATTCCGGCGTGCCCAGGAATCCAGCAGAATCGAATAGGTTTGTTCCACGCTATTTCTTCCACTTCTTGGATCCATGGGTGTCGAGATTTTCCCGCCTCCCATGCCAGTAGGCAGCTAGCAGAATCCGATAGAACAATCAACTCGTTATTCTGGTTCGAGATCGTGACAGCCATTTTTATGGCGTTTGCCTCCGCAGAGAAGACGCTGCATGCTTTTGGAAGACCGTAGGTGCCAGCAATTCCTCCGTTGAAGAATGCGGCCCCTACCGTATCTTCACCCTTCGAGCCATCGGTGTAGAAGACAGTCGATCGATGGAAACGGGTGGAAAGCAAATGTTGCACGATTGGGCGGACTTTCTCCGAAAGGTCACCGGCGCGTATGCATTTCTTTACGTCCCACACAATCGTAGGCTTTCGTGCGTGCCACATACGATCACTCTGTCTCACAAGTTGACCGGCAGCGGGAAGTGCTGTACCAGACAATTCTTCGAGGCGGTTTGAGGCTCGTTGAATCAACGGAAGGGTGATGTTGCCACGATTCTTCACAGCTATTCGGATGGCAATCCGCGCAATAGACGGTGCTGCCAGCAGTTCGAACGGTAAGGTTCCCGCTTCGGCCATAATTGAGGGTGTCGGACTGGTCACGAATGCTCCGGAGGCATACCGAAATATTTAATGTTTCGGTATGGAGGAGCAAGAGTCTGCAAAGTTGCTGGCCCTCCTTGGCTCACTAATCCTATTCTGTAGGTCAGCTTTACGGTTACTATGGCCGATCCCACTTGCAACAACGTTGTCCAATTGCCACGCGGAAGCTTAACACCGATCATTTTTAAAATACGCAATCGAGACTCACACGATTTCTTCACAATCTGACTGTGTGGTTTGAATGTTAGGGTCCGATCCAGGGTAACACCCAGAACCCTCAGTCGTTTGGTCCTTGGAACGGCGACTCTCTCGATGGTTACACACTTAAATTCGATTTTGCTGTTCGGTAAAAAAATTGACGAAACATTTCGGTAAACATAACATCTTACCGATTTTTCGGTAAACATAAAAAATGTTACCGTAATTTTGTAACACTTTACCGAACGTTCTGTAATGTTGAATTTTATTTACCGTATACGGTAGAAAAAAATACAATCCATACGGTAAAAACAAACAATCACTGAATACGGTAAGAACTTTCCCGAACAAAACGTAAAACGAACTCTGAATAACCGAAGCCCGGTAAAGTATTATTAACTGTCAAACTGTCAACCATTTTCTATGAAGCCTCGTGGTTCCAGTGATCGGTTGTCCAGAAGGTGGTTTGGATATTGATTGATTTTAATTATTCCATGTATGTATGTAGAAAATAAACCAGCGTTAATTAGAGCTTTCATCCGGCTAGCTATAAATATTTCAAATGTGCTGATTACACGCTAAACAATCAATATGTTCGATGTAAAAAGGGATTATTATTCTAAATGAAACACATGCAAAATATATTTGCAGCATTCTATCCATCTACAGGTAGAACACAACTTCACTGACCAGCATCCGATGCAGTCGACACGCATCGTTCGTAGTATTTCGTTGACTGCGCCATATGCTGGAAAGACCTCACAGTCCCGGTCGGAATAACAACAAATATAGTTTTGTTTAATATATTCAATTAACCAATAACATCCAAATATTTTGGTGTTTAACGATAAAAACAAAAACAAAAGACCGAAACGGTTCGGTACCAGACTACACAAATTACCGAACTGTACAGTAATTTTCGACAATCATCAAATCTTCCATTAACGGTATTTTTGACAGTTCATCAAAAAATTTGAGTACCGAACGTTCGGTAATTGATTTAATTACCGAACAGATTACCGAACGTTCAGCTGTTGAAAGTTCGGTAAAAAATTACCGAATACTGTAAAATTTTCTAAGTGTGTATGTCTTGTGCAGGTTGCACGGTGGACGTGCATTCGGACTGCAATAAAATATGTGCGACTTCGTTGCTGACATGGTGAATCCCACGCTCTTCGCCCATTTGTCCGCGGCCTTGACGGCGGTCTGCAGCTTGCGATGGAGGCCTTCACTTTTTGTTCTTCGTACCACGAGAAGGATGTTGTCCGCGTACAACAATACACTGACTCCATTCGGTACTACCCGAAAGATGGGTTGCATCGCGATTAGAAACAACGTCACGGATAGGACCGAACCCTGTGGCACTCCATTTTACAGCTCGTGTCCTCCAGACCATGTGTCCTCCTACAGACAACTGGAATGTCCGTTCCGAGAGAAAGCTCCGCAACATGTTTATCATGCGACCACGTATCCGCCAAGTCTTCAACGTGCGCAGAATACCATGTCGCCAGGTGGTATCTGTCGTGATTTTTAATTTTATTTTTCCGTGGAGCCTGCAGGTCCACCATCTTGCAGCTTTTTTTTTGAATCGTGCGTCTATTCGCTTCAAAATTAGTCGAGTGAATCAGATACAGCGGCTTTACCTGCCGCAAGCTTTCGTGTTTTTTAAATGCAATAGCCTGACCTGTCGCAAGCTATTCTAAATTTTGGTATAAATCAGTCTGAGTATAAGAACTAAACCATCGCTTGTTCTCTTAGATTTCATCCGAAGCAAAGTTTGCTTGACCTGTCGCAAGCTTAAGAAATTCATATCATTGGAAAATTCTACAATTAATCTATTGCAAGCTACAGAACATTTTCATGTGACCTATCGCAGTCGATTCACTCGACTAACTTTGAAGCGAATAGACGCACGATTTAAAAAAAAAGCTGCAAGATGGTGAACCTGCAGGCTCCACGGAAAAATAAAATTAAAAATCACGACAGTATCGTATGCCTTCGACAGGTCTAAAGAGGCTATCAGGGAGTGTTCGCCTGTGGTTGGCAGCGATCTCTCCAGTTCTGCAAAGTAGGTTTCGTTCCCGCGTCCTGCTCGAAACGCGTGTTGGCGTTAGTCAAGCCGTCCACTCGACTTGAGCTCGGCAATCAGTCGACGGTTGATGATTCGCTCAAACAGTTTCGCCTTGCAGCTGGTTAGCGAGATCGGTCGGAAAGCATCAGGTCCACAGTAGTGGCTGTTCGGCTTCGGAATGGGAACAACAATAGCATTCCGCCAGCTAGTGGGGAACTCCACTGCGCCAAACTTTGTTCACCAGTTCAAGGAGCGTAACTTTCACAGACAGAGGAAGATCTTGAAGCAATGGATACCGTATCATGTCCGCACCTATCGAAGCACCTCGCCCTTTGACGAGAGCCCACAGAAGTTCATTCAGGGTAATGTCGATGTTCATAGGCGTAGCCAGGATTGTAAGTAGGGGAGGGCAAGCTTTTTTTAAAGAGAGAGAGAGAGAGAGAGAGAGAGAGAGAGAGAGAGAGAGAAGAGAGAGCGGATTACCTTTCTTGTCAACTCTAACCCAAAGTATTTTACAATATCCGGCCGATTTTGGCAACAAGATCATTCATTTAGTTTCGTTCGTTTGTTTCTTTGTTGGAATAATGTCTAACTTAATTACTTTTAAAACACTTTCGATTGCCCATTTATGGTACTATTAAATAACAATGAATCAAACAACTGCTTGAAACTGCTAATTAAAAAAAAAACAATGTGCAATTAACACAATGTGCTCTAAATTTACTAGCAGAGCAACTTTTTCGAAACAAATTTAGAATGAAAAGTAATGAGCATGACATTGAAATTTAGAATGAAAAGTAATGAGCATGACAGTAGCTTTCTTCTTGGTTCATGCGTGTGTTCTCGACTTGTTGTGGAATTTATTTGATTGGTGGAAATTCCTGAACCTATTTAACATATTCTTGTTTTATGCTATTGTCATGCAAAACAGTAACCGAGTGCTTATGTACGTATTTTATCCGATGATCCGTTTTGTTACAAGCATTCTTTTATTCTTGAATACGCGCCGAACCATCGCACATAAATTCGGCGACGATTTCAGCGTTTTTCTCCCATAGAAACGAAAAAAAAAATTTGATGTAGCTCATCGAAGCTTCTGGTCCGCCTCTAAGCATCTTGCTATGAGGTACCAGCTGAGTTTTTATCGATTGCCTGTCGATCTGCTAAATTTGGAAGATGTCATCATTGAGATATCTCAAATTATAATAATCCGTCCAATGTCTCACAAAACAGCGATTGGCTATAATGAAAGGACCAAGTCACCTCCCTTGGTGCTAAACCGATGAGCCTGTACATCAATAGGAGCATAAAGTTGCCAGAAGGCACGAAATGCATCTACGCACACTGGATTCACATAAATTATTCTAAAGAAGTTTCTACTTGATTGATAGAGTTGTAAAAATTGAAACTTTACGAAGAAAGAGTTTGCTTCGAGCATCGGCAGTGAAAGGTCGTGTCGATGCTTTATTACGCACTATTTTGCTATCGGGCATGGCGCGTTTTGTATTGTTTCGGTTATTTATAATTCGGCGATGCGAGTGATCGAGTAAGCACAGAAAAAAAGAACAAAAATGTTTTCTGGTGAGATGTGGTGGTTCGACAGAAGGGGGGCCCGGCGGTGGGGATCACAATTATTTGTGATCCATAATATTGGTTGGAAGCTCGTCGTGCCACCATATCCCGGAGCAAATAAACCACAAGCTAGCAAACATCAAAGCAGAATAGCTATTTGTTCAGTCAAATTTGGAGAAGTTGTTCTGCTATATCTTCTAGAAAGCTGAATAACTTTTTCAAATGTGTTTGAACAAGCGGTTATTCGACGCTGATGTTTGTAAGTTATCTCATATGGTGAGTGATTCCAATAGCATCTTTCTGTTAGTATAAATAGGTTTAAATCAGAAATCGGTACTAATATTTAAATGTTTTACTAAACGCCGCTTGAATTCAGCTTATCGTTTACTAAAAAGAACCCTGCTGCCACCCAATCTTGTTATCCAATATCCCAGTGATTTCTCGTGGAAAGGCAGAGGCTGTCTCGGCTTTCAATCAAACGAGTCTCACACATTCCTACCCTTTACTTATTTGACCTGCATGCGGGCGAGGCAGGCGCTGGTTATTGCCTTAGTTTGGGATCACCAGTTTTTACACATTGAGGATGTATGCTAATCCTAAACATCATCTGTTAGTGCTCTGTGTAGTAACAGCTGATCTGACAGCAACGGAGTAGCAATCTCGGGCGGTCAATCATGCTCGTGTCTTGCATGTAAGAATACACCCAGGTAACCAATAAGCAGGTCCAAAGCGTATTTACAGCAACCAATCAAGCAATTAAGTCGCCATAAATGCAACATAAATGCCACATTTGGCCCCAATATACGGCTGCTCTACTGCAATGCTATGATAATGCTTCATTAATGCTATTTTGCATTCGAAATGCTTATTACAGACTACAAGCATTTAAATAGCATTTGAAATGCAACTTTACAACAGATAGCATTCAAGATGCTGATATAATGCTAATATAATGCTTGTAGCGTGAATGAAATGCAGATTTAGGGTTGATTTACTGCATATACTAAGGGCGCCCCCAGGGTGGAAGCGATCGCTACGCGATGCGAAGTTTGACAGATCGCGCGACCAACCTCTGTACATTCAAACAAAGCGAAAACATAGTTAACACACCATAGTGGACGCGACGCGACTCGACGCGATTAGCGATTTCCTGCGATCGAACATGACGTTCACTGGTTTGTCGCTCGGTGTCGCGCGGGCATATATCTTCTTCTTCTTTTTTAGATTTTTTTTTATCGAAACCAAACCGCTTCGACTTATTGTCCAAAATTCGTGTGCATTATCGCGGAAGATGGATCTATCGAAGCGAATGGAAATGATATTGAGATAATTTTCGGTTCATTTTCCTCCGTGAAAAGTGTTTCTAATCGCGTTCACTATGGGTATCAAATCGCGTCGATTATCGATTCGATTAGAATCGCGTCGCATCGCGTCGCGTCGCGTCGCAATCGCTTCCACTATGGGGTCCACCTAATGCTTATTGGTTACCTGGGCAGTACCGTAAAAGGGGATAACATTGACCGGTTTGCCCATATCATCAATAGTCCACATAACCATTTTTCGTTGACACACTTTCTAGCTATCAATTATGTTTCTTAATATAGTATTTTTTGGCTTCCGAAAGCTATAACATTGGTTTAAATATTAAGTTTTTTGATTGCCAAGAACTGGAAGTTGAATTGAGCATAGCTTTTTCATCTATCGGCTCGTGGGGGAAAAAAGCAATAAATGCTTGTCTAATAGTTAACATAATAGGTTAAAGATATTTTTTTATATACGTTAGGTTTGCTAGGTTGGGTTCTTGATTACAGGAAAAAAATTGTACTAAAATTCGTAGCCTTTCCTATTTAAAAATATATCTCATTGTTGTCCACTTTTTGCGCTTTTTTGCTACAACTTGTCACAAAATCGAGGCAACTTCGCGCTTTTTCATTGAGGCAAAGCGGGAATAATACAAACATTAAACATAAGTAATAAACAATTGAAACGAACACAAAAAAATTAAAAATAAAATCAAAAGTTAGGGGGGGCAACGGCCCTCCCCTGCCCCCCCTTGGCTACGCCTATGTCGATGTTGTACACATCATTGGTGTTGGGCGAAACATCCATGGACTCTCGTTCAGCTGCTGCCTTCACCATCTGGAACGATGGGGCGTAGCTGGAGGTCGCTGATCTTGCGCTGTAGCATTTAGCCAGTTCTTCCGCTGCTTCTTCGGGGTTGTCTGTGACACCGTCCGTTCGCTTGAGTACCACCGGATGCTGTTGTCGGCTGCCACGCAGAGTGTTCACCGTCTGCCACAGTTCGGTCGTCGTGCTGCTAGGGGAGATAGTCGCCACGAAGTTCTCCCACGATTGCTCCTTTGCTTGCTGGATAGCTTTTCGTGCTGCCAACATAATCGAACCTAATAGAAAACGAGCAGCGGCCGTGCGTGTGAAAATTTCTTCTTTGTTTCGAACTTTGCACGTTAACCGAAATACATTTGTTTTTGCTACGCCTCCTATCTTTATCTTGCGATCTGATTTCTTTTTTAGCTTCGCTTATTCGCTTCGGTCGTTGTGGTTCCTGCGCAGTTGGTGCCCATAGAAGTTTGTATATGTTAGCTTTAAGTAGGTATGTTTTTGCAATTTTCTAAACAAACCAAAACCACCCCTCCGAACAGGTCTGATAGCTCTAGGATGGATAATCTCGTTGAAGAGATGTGTCGAAGAATACTCTCGGAAGCGGAGAGACGATCAGCGACCTAACAAAGGATAGCGCTGTTGTGAGAAGTGCATTAGCACAGTCTTCACCCAAAGTAATACCTAACAGTGATCCCGGAGGACAAGGGCACGGAGAACAACGTGGTTTTAATGAGTTCAATGGGCCATCAGTTCAGGGTTGATTCCACTTGATAAGAGAAAACAATGATCTTACCAGCATCTTCACTTTTTAAACCGGAAATCACTGGTAGTTTTAAACTGGACATATTCCAATTTGCAATTTGGAAACTTTTTTCTTTCTAATTGTTGTAGCCGACTTGTTATTGTACAATCTATAAAAACTAAAAAAAACTGTTAGTTAAACTTTAGTCCTCTTATCAATCTTCCGAATTCAAATTAATCATCAGGGCAGGTCGAGTGTCATCGTTTTCCACCATTCCATCATGTCTAATTTAGAAACGCAAGAAATTCGAAGCCTTAACTTCCGAATCGAATCGTGATGTTTATAATCACTCTCCTTCGTAATGAGTTCTTTGCCATTCTCGAAAGCCAGAACCCGGTCCAGTTTCGAGAACGCAAAAACAATCATTCTCTCAAATCCTATTCAACCCAATCACCCTTTTTCCCCGCTGAGGTCGACCGTAATCTCGGAACCAATAAAAAATACGATTACCCAAAAGTCACAACATTGTTCTTTTTCGTCTCGTTTCACTTGATAAGTACACATAGTTTGTTGATTCATTGCCGAATCCTCCTGATCATTCGGGACGAATTTCACAATTAGTCGTTCAACCGGGGTGATATGATAAGATTCGATTCTTTCTTTTTTTTTTTCGCCCGAGGAATGTTGGTCTCAGAAGCATCCCGTTTCCCGCTCGCTGCGTAGGGGAAGATCAGTCAGTTGCCGATAGACGCTCCGGGTGGATTAACGTACTTACTGCTAAGCTCCCACGGTGCTGTGAGGAGTTCTGGAAGATTTTCTAGAACCGTTAAAATCTTTCTCAAGTGGTTGACCGAGTTATGTAACGCTTTAGCCATGTGGAGTTTCCGACGAGTTTTATTGGACTTCCTTCTGCTGATAGCCGGTAGCTGTTTGGTTGTGGGAAAATTCTGTAACGATAGTGAAAAGTAGGCCAGGCAAAGTGTGCATTATTTGGGGAAGTGATACTAAAATTTTGAAATATCGATTTCAGAGTGCCGAAATTAGTGCAAAATGTAACCAAAGGAGTGGAGTATGGAGTGTGCAACTACTACTGCATGTTCTCAGAGCATAGTTTTCCGGTTACGGTACCCATTGAGAAGCTGTCATGTGCTGTGAGTTTTGTGGTGTTGGGAAATTTAAAAAAAAAATGATGTCTAATAGTAGTGACTTTATCGTTTGAATTATAGTTGGAATACGAAACTCGCCAGAAGCAGGTCTGCTGCGAAGGTTATCACCGGTACGGGAGTGAGTGCTTACCATCATGCAAGCACAAGTGCATCTTTGGCGAATGCACGGCACCGGAAACGTGCAGCTGCTATGGTGGATATCGGAAAGTGAATGAATTTCTGTAAGTGACGGTTCCATCGACAATAGAATAGTCGGAAAATGAAGAATGGTTGAAATGTGATTTTATGTTCTTTTTCCCAGTTGTGAGCCAATATGTGAGTCACCATGTGATAATGGTCGTTGCGTAGCACCAAATGCCTGCCTCTGTGATGATGGTTTCGAGAAGGATGAGCGAGGGGAGTGTGTAAGGAAATGTGAAAAGGAATGTCAATTTGGACGCTGTGAGGAAAATCAGTGCCGGTGTTATGAGGGCTACACGTTGGATCCGGAAAACGATGGCCGTTGTGTGCCGCACTGTGAGCCGGAATGTCAGAATGGGAACTGCGTTCAACCGAACGTGTGCCAGTGTGATACAGGTTTGTGTTAAGTACCAATTTGGTTTCGTTTCAATAGTGCCTGTGGAAAAAGCTAATGATTCACACTTAGAAAATTTTACAGTATTCGGTAATTTTTTACCGAATTTTCAACAGCTTCGGACCTTAACGATCGGTAAAATTTGACAAGGTAATTTTTTTACCGAATTAAAATTTCACCAAAATCCGGTAAGTCGGATTACCGAACGTTCAGCTGAAAAAGTTCGGTAAAAATTACCGAATACTGTAAAATTTTCTAAGTGTGTTGCTTCGAGCTATCCATGAATATGTGTACTTTGTTTTTTTTTTGTTTTTGTTAATTGATTATCGAGCTTTTCAGCCTCGTGCTGGTTCATCTCCCGTCGCACAGTGATTCCATTCCATATTATTATCTTACTGATGATTGCTGTCGAAGAGTTTATTTCTCCAAAATCACACCGGTCAATTTTATCTACTGCTTTTTTTTCAGCAGATCTTTTTTAGCTGCTATTCTCAATGCGATTTTTCGTTGGTTGATCGGTTGATCCTCTACATCAAACAAGTTGGCAATCAGTGAGTGGACCCGTCGGTTCCACTGGATTATATTAACACCGGTTCTACTACTATGATACGTATGTTTCTCTTATGTAAGTATGTTAGTAATTTCACCCGATTGAAACATACTGGATGGGGAGAGGGGAATACCAATTCCCCATTACTAACAGTTTGTGAATAGAGGGCGGGCTCTTCTCCCCTATCATGGGGCATCCTCATGGTAGGTAGTTCGCTTCTATGACCAATTATTCAATCTTGTTTTGGGAGGGAAATTCTTTACATTCCCATGGATATACGTATAAGTGATGTTGCCTATCGATCCACCCAACCCGTTTTCGGCCCTTCATACAATGGACTTCATGATGAGGACAATCAGTTATTATTGAGTAATTCTATACCAAATGAATAAACGACTCAACTTGACCTCTTGATTTGAATGAAACTTTGATCATGATTTTCGGTTTTCGGTTCAAGACTAATTTTAAAAAAAGAATGTACACAGAAAAAAATCTGAGTTTTCATTGTGATGTAAATATCAGAGCATGGAAAACTATGTTTCATTACACACGAAGCAGCAACTTGCTTGAAACAGTTCTAAAGCTTGTATTATACTGTTTGTCCAATAGCCAAATATTTGTCATAGGCAGATAGGCATCTGACAAACATCTATGATATCTGTCAGCTGTCTAGCTGCCTATGCCAAATATTTGGCTATTGGACAAACAGTGTAATACAAGCTTAACAAAGAAGAGCTTTTGCACACAATATTATCCGCAATGTATGCAATGTCCCAAAACATTACACGATGTATAATGTAGTATTTTATGTTTTGTGACGCTCCATTTATGTGCATGATATTGAACAGAAATTCACACTACTTTTTCGAGCTGTGTAATGTGTGATCTTCAAAATATCATAACTCAAAAACCGTTGATTATAATAAAATTGTGTCTAAGGGAAAGTTGTAGACAATCAATGGAGCCATGTTAAAAAAAAGTACAGGGCAAAAAAATATACTTGTTTTGAAAATTTTAGAAATAAATGTTTGAAAATGGTGACATAGGATTTTTTTCAACACAGATAAAAAGAAACATTGAAATTTCTGCGTTATGTATTGCACATAAAGGGAATGCTAGATTTGGCACGAAATAATGGGATATTTCATGTAAGTTGAAGCCAGATAACGCCTGAATCTAGCCTGTTGTATGAAAGATTGTACACATTGTTGTATGGCACATGAAAGATTGCAAACAATTTTGTTGTTTATGCCTCTTTTGGCATGGAATTAAACGAGGGGCAAATTTACGTGCTAGCTAAAATTAATTATTTTTTTCAGTGAATTTCACTCTGAAATTTTTTAGCCATATATCAAATAATAGAAGTAATTTTCAGTTTATTTTCAGAAGCAACTTAAAATAAAAAATATTCAAGGAATCAAACAAAAATATAATCTTGACATTTTCAGGTTTTTGTAAGAAATAGCTTTTTTCTGATAATATGATACTGGATTTAAGATTATTTCATATTTTAAACAAAAGTTTTTTTTTTCAAAATATCCCTTTTTCATAAATTAGTCGTGATTTTCTATCTATAATGACAAGAAGATTGAACGTACTGTCAAGATTCATTATATCTATATGCTGTGATTTGGTCTAACTGTTCTAAGTGTGCCATTGAAGGTTATGGGTCACGGTTTGCAATTACTACACAGGTAAAAAGAAACATTGAATTTTCTGCGCCATCTAATGCACATAAAGGGAATGCTAGATTTGACAGAAAATATTGGGATATTTCATGTTAATTTAACCCAAATAACGCCTGAATCCAGCCTGTTGTATGAAAGATTGCAAACATTGTTGTATGGCGCATGAAAGATTGCAAACAATTTCGTTGTTTACGCCTCCTTTGGCTTAGAATTAAACGAGGGGATATATTACGCGCTTGTTAAAATTTTTTTTTCTGTGTAGGTTTCATCAAATGTTTCAAAATTTTCTGTAAACTCTTTGCTGTACTTTTGATACAGATCAATTTTCCTCTAGATATATTCACAACGAGTTAGTATAGCGGATTGCAAACATAAAAAAACAAGAAAATAATTAATAAAAATAAGCAATAAAAAGTCCATTAACCATCAAGTCCAAAATTTCAATTAATAATGACATTTATCTATAAAAAATTAAACATTTTCCATACAAGTTACTGTTTCTCCTGCACAGTACGATCTGAATCAAGCTAGACCAAATTACAGAATCTTACACATTGGTATTAGTAATGATCAAACCATAGATCCCTAGAGCCAAATTCGAGTCAATATTTTCTTTCACATAATATAATGTGTATAATATACAGGGTGAGTGGTAATTCCTGTCAGTGTTTCAAAACAAAGAACAAAGAAACCGGTTCATGAAAAATACCCCAAAGACCTGGCCGTAAACGCAATTTCAGGTGTCCGAAGGGCATCAAACGAGTTTTGTTTAAATCACAACCACAACTTTTTGAAGTTATTTTCAACTATATTTATTTAGTAAACAAAAGAGTACCCGATAAAATACGAAGTTGGAAACATGATTTTAAGGTAAAAAAAACTTTGACCATATTTTGACACAAAATGAGCAAAACAACGTTTGTGAAAATAGAACTCATGAATTCTCAATGCGCGGTCCCGGTTGAAACTTAATAATACATGAATTTCATCTGTGAAACATCAAATTGGATGCCGAGGAGGCTTAGTTCTATGCAATTCAAAGATAACATGAACTAGAACAAAGCACATGACAAAACAACTAAAAGTTTTCTATACTCTGCGAGTTAATTAACACAGCACTAGTAAATCTAGGTGAACTCATCCCAAACTTTTCCAATCAACTCGGCAACCATTATGGAACAAAAGGAAAAAAAACATAAGAGCTTCTCTCACTCTTCGTTGATTGAATATGAACACAGATACACTTCTTTGCCAACGGGCTGAAGGCACAATAAACATATATTCTTCTACAGAGCCTCATTTAAATAGAATGTAATCTGCCAACTGGCCAAAAATATATTATCATTTCAATAAATACCGATTCTTCCTGTAGCAACAATTGCACATCATTAAACCAAGAAATGCCACTCTGTTTGCTATTTGCAGATTTCTCCAAGCCATGGAGATCCGAGGCCTAATAACCCGATTGCTGGGTCCATGTCACATCCGACATCTGATACTGTGCAGTCTGGGTATTTACTCCATCCTGGTGCAGTCGGTCCATTGCCGACATCATGACATCGGTAGTTCAGTGGCACATCAGCTAGGATCGAAATACTCACAATCATCCTCGTTACCGTCATCTTCGCAGTCGTCATCATCGTTAGCTGAAGAGCCAGCACTGAACAAAGATTCAGGTAATTATAATTTTTAATTTGCTTCCGGCTACTCCAAGTTTTGCATTGTACTTTTTCCTTGTCTTCGTATGTTTTCCATTTTCGATGCCCTTTCGGGCCTGCAGTTCTACTTTTCGTTCCCTTATTACTCTATTTAAAATCTATTTGTGCCTGCATCTGTTTTCCATTTGGTTACGTCAATTTTCAGCTTGAACTTCTTGAGCGGTTAAATTATATCTTTAAAGTCTGCATTTAATAAAATTTATTTTTGATTACTTATGTTCGATGTCATCCATTGGAGCGGGTGCCAACCTGCTTTACCAGTCCATTAATTCAACTTCCTGATCATGAGCCAAAATATCACCTGAAAAGAAATCTATCAACAAACATTTCTCACGTAACTTTTCAATAGGTCCTAAGTAACAAATTTCAAAAATTGAAGTTTATCTGTTAGGCTTAAGGGCATCATGCAAAAATATGCGCTCGATTAACTATCACCAAATCAAATAGTTTTTAATAATCAAACTGTCTAATGTACAATGCAATTTTGAGTATGTTTAAGTGCTACAGAAGACCCATTAGGTCATATGTACAAAAGTAAGCATTCACTTACAGCCGAGGCTGTTTTAGCCAAAAGCATTTACTCAAACCCTTATGGATAAACTTGTTCTTAGCTCAAAGGTAGTTCGAATTTCGAAAAAGCATTTGCTCTGTCAAAATAGTTATATTGTTGTCTATTAACTTGTACTGCCAAGAGACGCTTCCGTGAAAAGTGAACCATTGATTGTTGCGGAAGTGATGAAGAGAGCGCTTATTTTACCACATTCGCAAATCGCCTGCCAGATCAGGAACTTCTTTGCAAATTTCGAACATTTCTTCATCCTCCAAATATTCTTACCCAGTAAGTTGACGGAAGCCGGCCTTGACGTAAGTTGTGTCATCCATCAAGATGCAGCACGATTTGGTGAACACCTTCGTGTAAAGTTTCAGGGCGTTATTTTTAGCATTGATGCTTTGCTTTTCTTCTCGAAGTGTCCATTAGACCACTTTCACGACCACTCCCTTCCTTCCTTCAGGCACTTAGACCCTCTTTGAAGGTTCTTATAACACAAGACACAGTTGTGTTTGCAATTCTTGGAACTACTGTATGAATAACTAGTAAACATAAAAGATGTAAACAATACACTATGAATAATATTTGCTCATATTTTCAGTTTTTTTTACACATAGGGTTCAAAAGTTACAGAAGATTTTCGGTGTGTCATATTTATCGAATACACCCTTTAGTAAGAAATTCCTGTAGTGGGTTGAGCCGTATGCCCACCGCGATTTCTAGATTATTTCTCGATGCTTATGGTAGGTATGTCGGGTTGAAAATCATAGAATCTTCCGGTCCAATTATTAGTGCTGATTTGATTGAATAAATTTAATCAGCAAATTATGTTTATTTATTATCTGGAATACAAGATTCTGGGTATCAAAAAATATTTCATTTTCTGTAGATTGAATAAAGGACCACCGAAGTTTTCAGAATTATGAGCATGTCCATAAGCATTATTGACCGCCCGAGGTTGCTAAACCGTTATTGCCAGATCAACTACTATTACACAGAGTACCAACAAATGTTGCCTGGGACCAACATACAATACTTACCTAACAAATCAGGCCAAGGACGGGGTGGCCTCTGCTGTACACAGAAGTTGTCTCCATTCTATTCAGTCCATGACTGCATTTCGCCAGCCTCAGATTCTGCAAAGGGTCCGCACGCCACCTTCTACTTGATCGATCTTGTTTGTTGTGCGCCTCGTCTTCTTTTTGTGCCTGTTGGTTCGTTTTCGAGAATCATTTTAACTGGGCTGTCCTCCAACATTCTTACGACATACCCAGCCAATCGTAGTCGACCGATTTTAGCGGTGTGTACGATGGGAGGTTCTTCCAGAAACTGATGCAAATCGTAGTTCATTTGTCTCCTCCGCATTCCGTCTTCCATCTGCACTCCACCGTAGATCGTACTCAACACCTTCCATTAAAAGACACCAAGGGCGCATTGGTCCAGCAATTTACATGTTTCGTAGTTGTAGAGGACTATCGGTCTAATTAATGTCTTGTACAGGGTGTCCGAAAATTATCCGTACAACAAAATGGTCTTAAAACTATCTTTAATTGTTGGATTAAAAAATCAATATGTATTGTTTGTTATTGCAATATGTTTGCAAATTACAAGTTTGATTTGTTCATTTCAAAATGGCCGCCTCGTGCTGAGATGCACGCCTTCAAACGTTTCGGAAAATTATCCACGATGGACGCGAGCTCTTCGACAGATATTTGTTCCCAAACCTTTAAAAGAGACGATTTAAGATATTCTAGTGATTTATGTGGTGTACTGCAGGCTCTTGACTCCAAGATGGACCATACCGAATAGTCCATCGGATTCAAATCCAGTGAGTTAGAATGCCATTCATCTTTCGTTAAAAAGCTTGGGAAAATTAGAAAATTAAAAATGCTGCGACGCCCAAGAAGCTACTGTGTCAGTAAGTAGCTTCTGATATACCGCCTAATTAACTTTTACCCCCTTGTCGATGAAGAGCAAAGGGTTTTTGCCGGAATCAGTTATTCCAGCCCAACCCATGACAGAACCGGTATGATGACTCTTTGAAATATTTCCACGATTCTTGAAAGCAGCAGGAAGCAACTGCCGTTCATTTTGGTGGTTGTGATGCTGTTCGATTGTGAAAACTTTTTCATCGGTGAACAGCACTGACCGATAGCTGCCCTCGGATATGCGGTTCAGGAAAATCTTAGCTTTTCTCAACCGGTTTGCTTTCATGGTGTCATTCAAGTAATGATTCTTGCCCAGTTTATATGACTGAAGCTTCAAATCGTCGTGAACTATGGCTCCACCGGATGATTTTGAAATTTTCAGTGATTTAGCCAACTTTCGGATGAAAATCGAAGAATTTCGCTTGATTCGTCGCCAGATAATCTCGCGCATTTGTGGAGTCCAAACAGTGCGCTTTTTTCCTCTCCCTACGCGGTCATCTAGCGTTCCAAGCTATTGGTATCGCTTTATTGCGTCACTCACTGTAGATTTTTCCATATTCAGGGTCTTTGTAATCACTGAAGCAGTTTTTCCCTTTCGAAAAAGTTCAATTGCATCTGCGTGCAACTCATTGGGTTACATTTCGAATGAATTAGAAATCACAACTGTACCAAACTTACTGCGTATGAAGACAATGGGTCAAGATGTAAACCATGTAGGTATGCTTAGTTTAATCCGCTTGGTTGTGTTGAGGCATGCCAACAAAATCTGTAAGGATATTTTGCAGAAACTCTATAGATGGTGAAATTTGTAATTCAGCGAACTTTGTTCGACCTTAGCGTCCTTCGGAGTCTAAAGCAGGTACGATTGCTAGCCAAAATGCACCTTTGTATTTCCCTACTGTTGTCACCAATGAGCCCAGAATTCGTCTACTGCCTCAATTACATCTCCATCGATCTGAACTCGTGGTGAGCGGCTAACATTGTCTTCTCGTGAGCCTCTTCCCATCATGTATTTTATTTCCAACACATTAATCCAAAGCCCAATCCAACTAACTTCAGCCTTAAGTCTGATGTACGTTTCCGCCATCGTCTCAAATGCAATGTTAAACAGCAAACACGACAATCCATCACCTTGCCGTAACCCTCCCGAGATTCTAAGGGACTCGAGAGTGTCCCTGATACTCGGACGACAAACATCACTCGATCCATCGTTTGACCAACCGTATCTGTTTTTCTGGAAATCAATATTCCATATCAGTATCAATTCTCGATCGATTGTGTCGTAAGCTGATTTGAAGTCGATGAAAAGATGATGTGTGGGCACGTTATATTGGCGACATTTCTGCAGCACTTGGAGAATCGTGAAAATCTAGTCCGTAGTGCCACGGGCACCCATGGATCCCGGTTGTTATTGCCCCACGAACTTTGCAATTGGTGACAGGTGGCGGCATAACATTTGGCAACTTGTAGACGGCGCACAGTAGCGTGATTGCACTATAGTTGCAGCAATCCAGCTTTTCACCTTTTTTATAGATGGGACACACGAAACCTTTAATCCAATCATCCGGTAAATGCTCCTTCTCCCAAATCTTGGTATTTATCTAGTGCAGCGTCCTTGCCAGTGCTTCACCACCGTATTAGCATGCTTGAGAGCACCAGCAGTTTTGTTCTTTTTCAACAGACCAATTTCCTACTCAACTTCCTGGAGAGTTGGGGTTGGAATTCTGCCACCTTCGTTTGCTGTTACATTGCCATTCAGCAGCTCATCAAAGTACTGCTTCCACCTTTCAATCACCTCACACACATCAGTGAGAAGGTAGCCTTCCAAATATCTGCACAAATCGGCTTGTGGTGCGCATGGCCTTTGCGTCGAGCAGTTCAACTTCTAGTAGAATTTGCGTGTGTCGTTAGCACGGTACTGTCTTTCTTAATTTTGGCACTTTTTCCTTCGAAGACTAGAATCTTGTCTGTTCCGTGCCTCTCTGTACCGTTCCACCGTTCTTCTCCTCTACTAACTGCCGCTATTGCAGTGCCATCAATGGCGGTTCGAATATCTCTCCAGCCATCCTCAACAGTAAAGACTGTATTCGATGAAATTTGGACACAGAAGATAGGTCACCAAAAATTTTCCTTGAGCCCGATTCTATTCAAACTTTCTGGAAATAAAGTAATACTAAATGGTTAAGTTTTGACATCATTGGTTTATTGAACCTCTTCTTCCAACCCAAATGCCCGCACCTTTGCCTTGACCCCTTTCATCAAATTTTGGGCAATGATAGGACCGACTTGCTTACTTACTTTTAACCACACTTTCTTTAGTTCAAGTTCATTTTCTATCAGTTTTGGAGTTTTAACGAGCTTTGCCTTCATTATTGCCCAAAATTTTTCAATTGGGCGAAATTCCGGAGTGTTTGGAGGGTTGACGTCTTTTGGTACAAAAACTACATTATTATCTTTGTACCAGTCTAAGACGGGCCGGGCATAGTGACAAGATGCCAAATCCGACCAAAACAGTGTCGGGCCATCGTGAGATCTCAAGAAGGGCAGAAGTCGTTTTTGGGGGCAATCGTCCTTGTAGATTTGTCCGTTGACGGTCCCAGAGGTGATGAAGGGCTGACTCATTTTGCCACATCCGCAGATCGCTTGCCAGACAAGAAATTTTTGGCGAATTTCGACAGTTTCTTCTTCCGTACACTCTCCGGAACGGCCAACTTAGAGGTGGCGACGTAGTGTTCCTGTACTGGCATTTGTTTGGTGTCGGCTTTAATGTAGGTCTCATCGTCCATCACAATGCAGAACGGTTTTGTGAGCCACTCCCTGTACAGTTTTCTTGCACGAGTTTTGGCCACCGAGTTCTGTTTATCGCTCCGGTTCGGTGCCTTCTGGACCTTGTACACATGTAATCCAGAACGTTTCATTGTTTTCTGCACAAAACAAACTGAAACATTCGCCTTTTTCGCATCATCCCTGATCGAAATGTTGGGATAATGCTTAAATTGGTTCAATACCATCCTTGCCTTCTCCGGATTTGATGTGCCACGTTTTTTGCCACAACCATTTTTCCGCTTGGTTGTCTTACGGTCCTTGAACGTTTTGATCACATGAGATACGGTTGAATGTGCGATTCCGAGCTGTTTTCCGATCCATCGATGAGAAGCGTTTGGGTTTTCGAAGTGAGTGCCCAAAATTTGTTGGCGCACTATTTCTTCATTCGAAGCCATCACTGAAATCACTCGACCGATTTTCACGAAATTCATTACACAATTGACACAACACAATGAAATACATTCAGTTAAAATTTCAATAATTTTTACCCACACGCTAAAAAGTGTGTCCAAATTTCATCGAATACAGTCTTTAGCTTTGCCAAGCTGCTTCCCGTAGTTTAATTTTAGTTCGCGGCGTCCAGATTCGGCGCGTGTTGTACACCGTCGAAAGATTTGAGCGCAATGCACAAACCTACTGCAATTAGATAAAGGTCCGAGTCTATATTCGCACTGCGGTAGGTGTGAACGTTGATGATATCGGAGAAAAATTTCCCGTCGATTAGGACATGGTCGATTTGATTTTCTGTTCGTAGGTCAGGTGATCTCCAAGTGGCTTTATGGATGTCTTTACGGGAAAAGAAGGTACTTCAGACCACTAATTCACGGGAGGCCGCAAAAATCACGCATCGTTGGTCGTTATCGTTCCATGCGGTATGTAGTCTGATCTGCCCAATTACCGGTCTGTACATTGCCTCTCATCCTACCTGAGCTGCCATGTCGCCAATGAAGACTTTTACGTCCCGCTGTTATCGGGACTCCGTTCGTGTGGGCAATGTACGTTGGTAATATGCAATTGCACATTCTCACATTGATCGGAAATCATCCTATCACGCGGGGACACAATTTTCGCCGCACTACAAAGCCGGTGCCCAGCTCGTTTGTGCAGCCACAGCTCTGGTAAAAAGTAGCCGCTCGATGCCCGCTTTTCCATACCTTCTGTCCTGTCCAGCAAAGTCCCTGCAGTGCTACGACTTCGAAGTTGCGTAGTTGAAGCTCGTCGTATATTATCCTATCGCAGCCTGGAAAGCAGGGCGATGTAGTACTATGTTCCGAGTTTCCAATCGTAGTCCTCATTTCGTCGCCTAGCTCTTGCCAATTGTTCCGGTACGTATTTTCTTCTGTATTATTTGCAACTTTTGATTTTTAAGGGTGGCTTGTTAGGCTTTCTCCAACCCCCTTTCTCACCGGAGGACTATCGTGCACAGCACTGTGTAGAGTCCCACGCTGGCACGAGGACGATGATCAGCCGCTCCTAACATGGAGAACAGATGCTGTTTTGAGCCACCCTGACATGGAGAACAGACGCAGACGGCAGCCCCTCTTCCCTGTCAGCATATGATTATGGTCCCGACGGGGTTGGTTACCCGATTTTTCCTATGCTTACTCATACCCCAGTTGGCACCACTGGGTGGTACGATTAGGAGTTACTGGACAAGAGGCTAGGGATTACAGTTGTATACCTGCATGTACGCGAAGTTACTGTTGTGCGCATTGTCCAGTCCTTTACCAACCATGTAGATACAATGGCAATGGTATTATTGAAAAAAACCTATTTGCAACAATCTTTTACTTGACCATTGAAAAGAGCTTAAATCCGGGAGCTAGACAGTGGTAGCTCTACTGCAGATCCAGCAACCCATTCCAGAATAAATGGAAAGTCACACCCATTCCGAGGTTACTTTCACATAAAATAAACCCCATATGTAAAAATTACCGATATCTTTTGGATAAGGGCACTGCAACATACTTACAGATTTGGAAATGTAAGATTTCCATACAAGGCACGTACTTAGTATTATTTGAAAAAAAAAAAAGGGTTTAAAATAAGATAGATCTCACCAAAGGCCACCTCCAAAATAGCACTAGCTTGTTTATTTGTAAATATGAAAATTGGCGACGTTGATTCATAATTAGTTTCATGCACTCGTGACCAAATAAATGCGAAAATTTACGTTGCTAAGCACTTAACATAATAATTTCGATGGAAAACACGATAATATCTCAAATAAAAAAAAAACAATTATTCAACTGAGAAAGAAAACGTCTGAGGAACATGCACTAATGCGTGGCATTCAAAATATTCGAGAATATAGTTCTCTTAGAATAACGATAGAATTTCAATTTTGATATTTTCAGAAAGTATTGAAAAAATGTTGAACGATAATCAAAGAAATGGCAGGTACATCAAAGGTCTTGACAACAATACAAAAATTACTTATATATTAAGGGCTAATGAATGAAATCTAAAATTTTCATCATATTAATAAGGGCAGAAGTAATGAAAAATTATAAAATTCCCATAGAAAGCGTAAGCATAACTTAATCAAAACATTCCATATTAAAATGATATTCAAGCGGTACGAAAATATAAAAACAGGATAAAACATTCAACAATTTCTATTAAAAAATAACGATTTGTTTTCCGTCAATTGAAAATTCAAATAAAAAATTATTAAAAAAACATAATAAACAATTAGAAAACAAATTTTTGTTTTCAGGAAAAAGGCACAAATTTGCTAAAAACATATTAAAATATTCAATAAATAAATGATAAATGATTATTTTTCATTGAACAAAACATATCATTATGCTTATTACTCGACAACTCCCTCCCTCTACGAAGCCTATCGTAGCCAAATTCTATTGCGTCCTGTTGTTTACATCCTAATGAAACTGATGTTGTCATAATTTTTTTTCAATATTTTGCACAGTTTTCCGCCCAGCAAATTCGATCAGAAAACTGGCTAAGCTAGAAGCTGCCAGCATCGGAGCAGTTCAAACCACTTTAAGAAAGTATTCACAACAGTTCTTTTTCGTAAATTCCACTAGACGGGGTAGAAACCAGGTCCCGCTGACCCTACCATTGATAAGGCCAAGGGATTATTTCAAGCGACATCCTTCAAAATCAGATGTGGCAGAAAAGCTTGGTACTTCGGTGACTAATGTTATGCGTCCACGGAAAGGACAGGGCCTGCAGACTCGTCGGAAACTGAAGGAGCAAAAACGAAGCACTAAATAGGCTGAATATGTGAAACTTAGGAAGCTGTGCGATAAACTGCTGACAACAAAATCTTTATTATCATGGATGAAACCTACCGCACCTACCTACCAGGAACGCAGTTTTATACCTCGCAGAAGGGAAATGGCTATCGTGGACGACCAGAGTTGTTATTGGCTTCCAATAAAGCGAGCATCACGCCAACACATTCCTGCCCTTTTTTATTTAACCTGCATTCGCGCGAGGCCGGCGCCGGTATTGCCTAAGTTTGGGATCACCAGTTTTTACCCATTGAGGATGTATGTTAGTCCCAAGCATCAGCTGTTGGTTCTCCGTGTAATTACAGCTTACTTGGCAATAATGCAGTCGAAACCTCGGGCGGTCAATTATGTCCAAGAAGATAAAAGTGTGGAAGGCCACAAACGGTCCATAAGATCCATTGAAAAACGTTTCTTTAAAATGATCTATGACCCGACTATGAAATTTAATTTAAAAGTGGAAATAAAGGGTGAAATGGTCAAAAATTGGTCGAACATGATTAAGTGCACACTAATTAGTTTATTATACAAATGAACAATCTTTATTTCTTTTTGAAGTTCGTCGTCTACAAAACACAGGAAAATTATTTGATTAGGCTTCCGATTTTCCAAATGCAAACTGTCGGGCTTTACGTTTCACACCTTCCATCAAATTTTGTACCGCTGTTATATCCACCTTATTTCATGCTAACAGTTTTTTGAGTTTTCTTGAGGCTTCTCTTTACGATTGCCCAATATTTTTCAATTGGGCGTAGTTCCGGCGAGTTTCGATGGTTTTTCTCCTTGGGTACGATTTGCACACTATTGGCGGTATACCATTCCGGAGCCATTTTTCCGTAGCGGCAAGAAGCGAGATCTGGCCAAAACAGTACAGAACAACTATGTTTCTTCAAGAAAGGCAATAAGCGTTTTTGCAAGCATTCATTTACATAAATATCTCAAACTTGATCAACAAACTCGTGTACAACTTTCGCGCTCTTCCTTTGGCTGTTGTGTTTTGCTTATCATCTCGATTTGGTGTCACTGTAACCTTATATGTTGACAGTCCGGCTCGTTTCTTTGCTCTGTGTACTGTTGTGTGGGAATTTCCCAATTTGTTTCCGATATCTCCGATGGAACGGTTGGGATTGCGTTTGAAAATGCTGGTCATTATTCTTCCGGTCGCTGCGACTTCCTGGTTTCGGTTTCCTCCTGATCTCGGCTTCCTGGCAACACTTTTATAACATTGGTCACTGTTGATTTGGCAATATTAAGTGATTTTGCCAAATCGGTGTGGGAATAATTTGGATTTTGCTTATGCGCGTGCAAAATTTTGATACGCTGCTTTTCTTGCTTCGACGCCATTCTGACAACTAGATAGAAAATGGCAAAAACAAAATAAAGTCAACATTTCGTACGCATACACCTACAAAGTGAGGGGTGTTCACGTTTTGTAAATGCGCGATTTAAAATACTACGTCATATTTGAGTCAACCAACTTTTGACCTTTCCATCCTTTATTCCATAAAATGCAACAATATGATATACATTTTTGTAAAATTTTGCAATAAAATGACGATTTAACACTTAATACGAAAAATTACCCTAATTGAATGAATGACCCATAAATGTAATGCAAATGCTCTATGAAAGGTTCGATAATTAACTCCATAATCCTATATTTATATCTAGGCATCTTTTTTATCTAATATGTACAATTAGTCCTGAGTGTTTAATAAATAAACTGAAAAAGCAATCAATTTGGGCAATCAATGAACTTCATTCTCGTTTGAATAATATCGATGGTGTGTGATAGTTGCGCTCATGAAAAGGAATCGTGTTATCGAGTTGCAAACTTAATTAAATAAAAAGCTTTCTCTATGGAATTAAAGTAAAGTTTTCTTGTATACATCACTCTACATTTTTTGTTAAAGTGCGGTTAAATAAACTTTACTAATAAAAAACATCAATTGAACTGAGAAATTTCACCATTTCACTATTTTTTTTTTCTTACTTAAATTTCCTCTTCGTTCTTGGATCTATGTTCTTTTTACTTACATTCACTCCCCCTCCTTATAATTTAAAATGTGTTATGGTTCTTTAAACATCATCCTTTTCAGCAATAACCTTAACCTTAAAACAAAAACCCTTCCAGAGACCATCTAGAACACCTAGCTTACCGAGTGGGGCCCCGCTTTGAGAACCAATCAATCGATAGCTCCTTATGAATGCATTTTTGAACGATTCCTTGTTGGTTGTTGTTTTCTTAAATAAGTGTATTGTAATTCAATTTTCAGATGCATTTTTTACACCATATATAGGTCACGGAGATTCTGTTCGAATTGTAGATGCAGAATTAGGTACTCTAGAGCGGGAACATGTCCACAGCACCACTACTCGAAGGCGTGGTTTGACGCGAAGGGAATCCAGTTCAGGTATGTATAAATACTTACCACATGAAATATACGTCATTTAAATCTCAATTCATCGGCTACAGATGCCAGCGATAGCGATCCACTAGTAATCAACACCGATAAAGGAAAGGTCCGAGGTATCACACTCGAAGCACCCAGTGGAAAGAAAGTGGATGCTTGGCTAGGTATTCCGTATGCACAGCCTCCACTAGGGCCGCTTAGATTCCGACACCCCCGGCCCGCCGAAAAATGGACGGGAGTGCTCAATGCCACTAAGCCACCGAACTCGTGTGTCCAGATCGTGGACACGGTGTTTGGCGACTTTCCGGGAGCCACCATGTGGAACCCAAACACACCACTATCCGAAGACTGTCTTTACATCAACGTGGTTGTGCCGCGCCCGAGGCCAAAGAACTGCGCCGTCATGCTGTGGATCTTCGGGGGCGGATTCTATTCCGGTACTGCTACCCTAGACGTATATGATCATCGCACGCTCGCATCGGAGGAAAACGTTATCATAGTTTCACTGCAGTACCGCGTTGCCAGTTTAGGATTTTTGTTCCTTGGCACTCCCGACGCTCCGGGTAATGCTGGATTGTTCGATCAAAATCTAGCCTTGAGGTGAGTTAATTCTTAAGTAACACAAAACCACCATAATTGGTTACAGTGACTTGATTGTGACTTGGTTGAGCAGCATTAGAGTAACATCAACTGTATTGCAACAAGGTTGCTTCTAGGGTTTGTATCTGAATATTGATTCAAACCCACAGCCATGTGTTGCTGACTTCCAATGAACGTTTGGATCCATTTAATATAAATGTATGACAAAGAGGTTTGAAAGTAAATCATAGTTGTGATCTACATTTATAGTTCCACTCATTTCGGTGAAATTTTAACAAGATCATATCAGGGCTTTTGCTTAGTTAGCAAATAGTGCACTCAGGGTCTCGAAGACAGTTTATTTGTTTATTTTTTTTTTACCAGAATAAGTCAAACGTTTGGTATAGTAAATGAACTTACTTGAACTCTCACTTACCTCAATCGGTACAGATAAGACCATCTGAAGGCAGGTCTCGTTTTCATATCTATTTTTTGTCTCAAGCATAGTTGATAGTACTGTCTGAATAGATTGTCTATAGTATTAAGCTGTATAACGCTAGTGCAGTTAGTAGGTGACTGAATTTTATGACCAGGGAATTTATAATGGAGAGATGCTTGCTAGTCCAGCACGGAAACATAACCGTTCATAAAACAAAAACGTACCATGAACTTTTTCACGTTTTCATAATGTTTGCCTGAAAAACGTGAACTTGTTACAGATTATGAAGATTAGAATTAGAATTTCAGAATATGCGATGCTTATTTTTTATTTTATTTTTTTATTTTGTTAAAGGTCGGTATCGTGTTCAAAAGAAATTTCTTCTTCTAACCCAAACCCATGTTAAATTCCGTTTACTGAAACGGAAAAGTAAAGAATCGAAAAGAAATTTCTGCAACAGTACCCACCTGAAAAGAACGAAAAATAAAATTGGAATTTGTAAGGAGCTGTCACTTTTAGTTTCGGAATAATATCCCGCTCGATTATTCCATAAGTGAAGGTGACATTTCGTTTCATGCAGATCATTTGTCAAAATTCCGCTTGGTAATATTGAACAAAATTCCGTAACCGCTCTACTTTTTAAGTCGATACTGGCCTAAAGAACGAAAAATAAAATTGGAATTTGTAATGTTTCCACGCAAACTAATAGGAGCTGTCACTTTTACTTTCGGAAAAATATTCCGCTTGATTATTCCGTCAGTGAAGGTGACATTTCGTCCCATGCAGATCAATTGTCAAAATTCCGCTTGGTAATATTGAACAAAATTCCATAACCTCTTTATTTTTTAGGTCGATACTGGCCCTCAGCGACAGTTGACCTCAATATTTTCTGTGGTTTAGCTTGATTAGAGTGTTTAGATTATTCCAATTAGATCTAATATATTCAAAACGCATTAAGTACATTTTTTGTGTGTTCTAAACATGAGACATGCAGCATGTGACACAAATAATAAAGCCTACTGCGTCATATTTGCACAAAGATGATTCTGTAAAATGCTTCGAGTTTTAATTTTCAGAAATAGTGGTATTGAAATCATAATGGGTATCTTAATTAGATGCCCATTTTCAGCACATTAAATAACAATAGTATTCCAAAAATTTAAATCAATTCGATTATTTATATCCTAAGCACTACAGGGTGCGTGACGAGTTTTTTCAAGTAAATTTCAAACAGAAATTTCTCATGCTTGATGAACATAATTCAGATATATTTGGCACCACTGAATAGTATATACTGAATAGAGATTGCTGACAGCTCGCTTACCACCACAAGCATAGCCGACGGCCGGTTTGTGATCATTCCAAAACAACAAAAAAATCAAAACAACAACAAAAGAAATCAAACAAAACTGATGTCTCTTAACATTAAAACAATAATAATATCAAACACAAACCGAGTAAACAAAGTACGACGTAGCTTTTGTGATCATTCTAAAAAGTGACAGGCCGACCAGAAAAATATGGCATCCTTGATTTTTGCACTTTTTGCACTGGGTGAGAGGTTTAGAGCGCCAGGAAATCGTAAGTCGAGGCGCCCTCTGATGTGGCGGAGGTATGGCATCTGCTTGCATGTCAAAACATCTTGTCGGCGTTCGCCTCACGTCACAAGACTTTGACTCGATGTTTTGACATGTTATATGATGCCACACCTCCGCCACAGCAGTGGGCGCCTCGCCTAAAGGAAATAATTCGGTCGATGAATGTGTCGGAAAGAACAGTCTATTTTATAAAAACCCCAATTAATCCACCGATGGTGAGACTGAACCCTTCCTACACTTCACCAGGTATATTCAGTCTATTCAGTCATATATTCAGTCTATAGAATGAACTATTGAATAATCTTGGGAGGAATTGAGCGAAGTCAAAAGAAAAGCGGTCCATTTGAGCAACTACAAAGAAGAGGCAGATTTTACTTGAAATTGTTCATGGCTAACTAAGATGCTAATAATACACTCAAAAAAACCGCAGTAGAAACTACCATTTCGGGGGTAAATTAAGCGCATACACCAACAATTTTCACCTGACAATAAATGCGTTTGATTTTACCATGCCAGCGATTAGATCGACCATGGTGCGGTTGATATCAATATGAGGTCTGTCAAATATACCACAAATGTTGAAAGTTTTATCATAAACGTAGTAAATTTGACTGAAATTTCATGGTAGCTTTAAAGAAAGGCATAGTCGGGTAAAATGGTAGTTTTTACTACAAGAATTTTTTCAGTGTATGATTCCGTTGCAGTTTTTAACGTTGCTAAATACATCGCTTCACTCCTCCTCAACTTCAAAGAACTGTAGACCAATCATGATCCCGAATCTCTCCATTTTAATGCGAGCCAGCGGCTTCATCAAAATGTCCGCGACCATCGGCTCCATCGGACAGTACCGAACCTCCATAACGCCGGAACCGTGTGTCGATGTGTTTGGTTCGTCGGCTCCCTCCTGCGGATGACCACTGGTTCGACGACCAGCTCGCCGACATCATGCATCACCATTACCAATCAAAGAAGTCCCTGACTAGACTCAGAAAACTCAAAGTAATCAGCTTCTGTCGAAGACAAACTGACACTTCCCAGCTTGAATATGAACCCGGAGTTGGATTTGCGATCCAGCTTGTCACCGGCCCAGTCTGCATCGACGAAACCTTGAAGATCACCGGTTTTACCCAGATGTATCTCCAAAATAGCTGTTGCGCTGAGGTACCACACGGTTCTCTTTGCTTTGGCTTAAAGGAGCAAACATTTCTCGCCTTTTCGGGGTTGAGTAAACTGAACGATTTGAAGCTTTTGAGCACACTTCAACCAGGATCAAATAGTGAATCAAATGAATGACAGGTGGCATGCACCACGCCGTAGTCTGGTTCCTATCGTCATGCCAACCAAGTTTCCGACTATTCCGATTCTATGCGTAGTCTTCAGCGAGGGGGTTTAATGCCCCCGTATTTCTTTGATCAAGGACTAAAGGTAACAGCCATTGTGTACTTGAAGAGTCTGCAGGATGTCGTTATACCGTAGAAAAAAAAAAAACCAATCCCACCTTTTTTTCTTTTTCCCAAAAATTACCGTATACAACCAACAATCAATGTGCAACTAGCGATTTGAAATTGGTTCACTGTTGTAGAACCCCTAGTTCCAAAGTACACCTTGCAGTCTGCACCTTGCCATGCACTCTTGCGCTTTTCAGTACCTTTTGGTACAAGTATCTTTGTTTTTGTTTTGATTCGCTATGTTATTTTGACAGAATATTTGAGAGTGTATTGGTGTGAGTTACGGTCTTAGGGGCGAATCATTAAGCTTGGGACCGAGCTTGGGACCTGTGTGCTAGTACTTCCTGAGCCAAAAAATATATTCGTTTTCTTCATGACTATCCACCCGCTGATTGTACCCCTTTAGTCTAGTACGTTTTTTTTGTACTGGATTAAAGTATTTGACATTTCGTACAATGGTCAGTGTTGAATGTCTGTCAAAAGTATTAGATCACATAAAGCTAAAATCAAAGCGGTGGTCTAGGGATCGAAACATGGTACAACGTACATGCGGAGTTTCCAAAAACGTCTAACTACAGTCGTCGAAAGGGTAAGAGATTTTTTCATGAAACCATTTATAATCCCCATATCTAACAAAAGTAAATAAACCACAAAACATACTTTGCAAATATAACTAACTGGTCTAATTTTTCGAAAACGTCATTTACTGCAAAAATGCTTCACGTACCCTGTCTACTCCATTGGTTTGAAATCATTAAAAAAAAATTGGTAACGAAAAAACTTTGCAAATAAAGTGGTTTGGCCGGGAATGATCGGGACTCAAAACTTAAACACACATACACGAACACCCACACATACATTCATGACAAGATAGAAGATTTTTAAGTTAAAACTATCGACTCAGTGGCGGGTCGTTCTCATGTGCACATGGTGCACTGCACGTGCAATCTCTTCTTCAACAAATAGTTACAATAGCCAATGTTGTTTTTCTGATTAAAAAAGTCTCAAAAACTAGTCCATCGTCATGAATACCCAAAACGACGCAGACAAGTACTTCCATTAAAAGACCCTTCTTTTTTTTCGTGCAAAGAAAATAATAATAACCAACGAGAACAAACTCACCACTATCAACATTAACTTAGTTTCCACTAACAAAAGTTTACCACAGCGTCTCTGAACTTTCTTATCAGACCTAAAC
This sequence comes from Aedes koreicus, assembly GCA_024533555.2. NCBI lineage: Eukaryota > Metazoa > Arthropoda > Insecta > Diptera > Culicidae > Aedes > Aedes koreicus. Next base: position 263,418 of record JAHHFK020002409.1, on the reverse strand, counting down.
CCCATTTTTTCATATTATTCCATTACAGACAATGAACTCCCTAATAACGTTAGCGTGAATTATTTCTTTTTCTATGCACTCCTCATTATGTTGCAATTTTTTGTGTTCCACATTTTGTGGTGAATATAACCATGTGGAACATATATGACGCGTTTTGGCAACTCTGTAAAGTGGTGAAATTGTTTTCACCACGAACTTCAGAACTTTTTCTGGCAACACTGCCGTACTTTGTTTAAATACCGAACGAAGGTCAAAAAAATAAGGATTCATTTTCAAGGTTTGATTTGTTTGATCGGTTTGCCGTTAAAGGTTGGTGATTAAATATTTCATTTATTATTTATATTCTGTATTATTGGCTAGTAATTATGTACCTAAGCAGCACACAACGGTCAAAAATGGTTACACCAACATGATTGTGGCAAATTTGAGTCACAAAGCTGTTAATTTAACCGGTTTGTAACAATTGTGCTACTAGGGTATTGGCTGGTTTGTAATCGGAGAAGATGGACGGTGATTTGTTCAAAAGCCAATAGCCAATGATAAGAAGGATATTATTCCGAGCTTTCGCCTTCCTACCAGTGCAACTGAAATTATATTTTGACATATTTATGGCAGTTCTTTCGAAGATGTGGCTTTTTTGAAACAACGATTGACACTTTGTTACGAGACTTCCTAAGTAACCACAAGCATTATATTATTGCACTTATTCAACCCAAAATCAACATCATCAATGCGGGATCGCATTTATTCGACATCATTAATGCGGGATCGCATTAATTCAACAGTTGTCAAGTAATGAAGCGTTAGATTAGCTTTAAGAATGTAGTGCTGCATTACCAATGCAATAATGCTACTTTAGCAATGTCTTATGGCATTACAAAAGATATAGCATTAGTTCAATCTTAGTGGGGCCCTTTTCAGCATTAATCTCACTTCAATGATGCACTAGACGTAATGCATATATGCCCTATATATGCATGTTATTATAGCCTCGTGGTTACTTGGGTTTCCAATGGAGTGACTGAGTGAGAAAATTACCGCCTTATTTAACGCGAGCACTGACATCTGCTTATGGGATTTCTCCATAGGAGTGAAGAATTAAAGACTTAACGTGGAACTCACCACAGAATAGAAACCTCAGATTAGGGTAGAGAGGGCCAAATAGGTATTCATCACAGTAAAAATAATAGGTGCATATGGGGTGAAATAGTCATTTAACAGTTTTTATTGTTTTTCAATAGTAACAGTCCTCAAAAACCATAGGTCCCATAGAAAAGTATACCCATAGATAAGTAAAGATTTTCTCGGCTCTTTTGATTAAAGGCTGTTCCGATCAAAATTTGGTCAAACAGTAATGTGTGAGTCGATCAAAGTTCTTATTAATAAGTCAAATTCTTTTTCTTTTGCAAATTCAGTTAATACAGAATACCGGAGAAATATTCAGCTAAGCAAGAGAGGTTGGGGTTCCACTCGAAACAGCCGGCAACTCTTTTTGTCGTCGCTGTGGCCTCCGGCTTTCGATTTCCCCCCGATCCAGCTTTCCTGGCTGTCGACAAACGTTCACCGAACACTTTCAATACGTTGGTTACAGTTGATTTAGCCACATTCAACCATTTCGCCAACTGAGTGAGAGTTGATGCGTTACTTCTATTTCTTCGACGACATTTTGATAACTGAAGTGCTTATCTCAAAATCAAAATGGAGGCATGATGCTACACGCACACATCTTCAAAATGAGGGGTGTGCAAAATTTTTTAATGCACGGTGAAAGGAAATGCGTCAAGTTTGAGTCGACCAAATTTTGATCGAAACACCCTTTATTTCTTCTGTTCTAAAGGCTCACATGTGTCGGCCTCGGGGCAAAGAAATTTACATGACTTTTTGGTAGTGTGCATATTAAATTTAATAAAAAATTGTTTTTAAACGATATTTGGGAACCCAGTGCATCATAATCGTTACTCCTTGTGTTACCAAGTTAGTTGTGACCGGAGCGCTAGTAAAATGGGCGTCTTCAAATACTTTCCGAACATCTGTACTGATTAAACAGGCCATCTTGAGTTTTGGCTTAACGCATTCTAGGAAATATCAGTTATTTTTCCTCTTTTTAAATCAGAACTATTGGCGAGAAATACAATATTGAATATTGAAATATTTTTATTTAATCAGATAACCTCTATTTAAAAGCTGTATTTGAAAGTGCTGTTGGAGTGAAATAATAACACAAAATATCAGTAAAATTATTCATTTCTATCTGGAGTTATTGCCAGTTTTTGTAATTTTGACTATTTTCGAACATAAAATTTTAATGGACTGTTAGTGACTATGACGAGATTATGCAAAACATCTTCTTTTCTTTTGAAGAATTCATAATCAGATTAGATGTATCCAAAATTTTGTTTGAAATAGTTCACATGAAAACATGTGACTGGCGTAACTAAGGGATTGTTTTAGGATTTCACGCTACCCATAATCAGAAGATAATTAATTTTCTGAGCAGAGCATAATCGTCATCAAACTCACAATAAATGTTCATGATTTTGTATGCATAGATATTTGGAAAATTTAAGAAATCGTGAAAATAAACCCCCAATAAAACTACTACCAATCACACGCAATAACAGTTTCAGTGTCCAATTGTTAAATCTATTTGACCCATGAGCTTATCTTTCCACAGATGGGTGCGCGACAATATTCACAAGTTTGGTGGTGATCCATCCCGGGTTACTCTATTCGGTGAAAGTGCTGGTGCTGTATCCGTTTCTCTGCACTTACTGTCGGCCTTATCACGAGATCTGTTCCAGAGAGCCATCCTCCAAAGTGGATCTCCCACTGCCCCATGGGCTTTGGTTTCGCGCGAAGAAGCTACGCTTAGGTATACACTTGAAGATATGGAAGTGATTTGAATAATTTTTTATTGATATTTGTTTTCAACAGAGCACTTCGTTTGGCCGAAGCCGTCAACTGTCCCCATGATGCGACAAAGCTCAGTGAATCTGTTGAGTGTCTTCGTACCAAAGATCCCAACGTTCTGGTCGATAACGAGTGGGGAACACTAGGAATCTGTGAATTTCCATTTGTCCCAGTCGTTGATGGGGCATTCCTTGATGAAACACCTCAGCGATCTCTGGCTAGTGGTAGGTTTAAGAAAACGGATATCCTGACTGGAAGCAACACCGAAGAGGGTTATTATTTCATTATCTACTATTTGACTGAACTTCTAAGGAAAGAAGAAGGCGTAACAGTTTCACGGGAAGAGTTCCTGCAAGCGGTCAGAGAACTGAATCCATACGTGAACGGAGCCGCCAGACAAGCGATTGTGTTCGAATACACCGACTGGACCGAGCCAGATAACCCTAATAGCAACCGAGATGCACTGGATAAGATGGTCGGTGATTATCACTTTACGTGCAACGTCAACGAATTTGCCCAACGGTACGCCGAGGAAGGCAACGACGTGTTCATGTATTTATACACTCACAGAAGCAAAGGCAATCCTTGGCCTAGGTGGACCGGTGTAATGCACGGCGATGAGATCAACTATGTGTTCGGCGAGCCACTAAACTCTGCCCTCGGGTACGTGGAGGAGGAGAAGGAATTCAGTCGAAAGATCATGAAATATTGGTCCAACTTTGCTAAAACTGGGTAAGATCTTACGTAAGCACTCTTGCGGATGTAAAACTTAAATGACTAAACTTCTAACTTCCTACCAAAGCAATCCAAATCCAAGTCCTCCAAATTCTGACCTTCCGGAGTGGCCGAAGCACAGCGCACATGGTAGACATTATCTAGAACTTGGGCTCAACTCAACCTTTGTGGGCCGTGGCCCACGACTGCGGCAATGTGCGTTCTGGAAGAAATACTTGCCGCAACTAGTAGCAGCTACCTGTAAGTGGCAACAGACGCGGCCAACCATAGTGCAACTGATTCATGTTTTCTGTACTTTCAGCTAATCTACAAGTGACTCCTGCACCTAGCGAACCCTGTGAAAGCAGCGCAACATCCTATCAACCCCTTCTTATTTTGATAGTATCGCTAGTTTTAGTAACCCGTTTCAAGATATAAAATTTTCTATTTTCGATAGGCTTTCTAGGTCGGTCCAAAGTAGAATGATGGTTGAAGAATAACAACAATACTACTATTAATGCTAACGCTACTAATTAAGAAATGAAATGGAACAATAAAGCTAGATTTTACTGAATTTGTCCACAGTTATTGATCCTAAGTAAACATCTCGCTCCACAGTGAACGTATTGTACAATTGTGTTTTATTATTTCCCAACAACGTTATGTAAAACAGAGGTGATATCATTAATATTTTACTACTCATGCAATAAAACAAAGTATTTCCTGTTATAAATTGTGATGAGATTTTCGCTTTAAACTACACCAGTAAAAAGTTACTTAAGTTCAAATATTATCAAGAATTTTATATAAAACAAACTAATTAAAACAACAGCTGCTAGAGACAACTAGACATTAAATCGAAAAGGGTTAGTTTGAGAGAATGACACGAATTATGACACTAGCTGAATCTCCTTACAAACTTGAAAAAATGGCAAATGTGTAATGATACAATAAACCCAAACATCTAATTCTAACAATCAACTGTTTACTTTATTGAAATTTGAACAAACTTTCTATTTAAGATACAGACACACACACATACACTACGCTAAAAACAAACTCATATACACACACACACACACATGAGACAACCAATCGTCGCTGGAATGGAATTGTAGATGACCGTTGCAAATAATAGGAAACAATAGTTAATGTTAGATGACCTAAACCTAAACAGCAACTGAAAAAGATGATGCAAAATAACACCTTCAAAGAAATCGAAATAAATGAAAAAAACTGAAAACATATCATTATATAATGTAACTCCGATGTAAGCTATTGACAGAAAGAGAAAAACAAATGAAATCACCCAAGTGTAGTTAAATATTTCTATACAATTTATGGTGGCCAATTTTAATATGATAAACAAAAACAGCAGAACGCGCTAAACGAGAGATAAAAAAAAAGCCGAAACACAACTAACGAGAAAACAAATGTGAAATGGATAAGGAAAACCAGCTGTTTACCGATTTCCTTTTAGCTACAAAATGAAGAACAAGCCATTCTTCTAAACAATATTAAGACTAAGAGTAACGTAGAATCCACATATTAGAAAAGGAATAGTAAAAACAAATCGAAAGAGATCAAACAAAATGCTGGAACACACAAATAAATATTCAAAATAAAAATAAAAGAAAAACAATGTGACTGTGTTTAGGCTGCGACATTTGGATGTAAAATTTCTTTGCTAGTTGCACACATTCTCACGAAAAACACTAGAATCTAAATGAATCCAGAAAAAAAAACTGATTATGAAAAGAAAGTGTAGTCTTTGGTTCCCCCCCAAAATGTGAAACTTTGCCCAGGAAAAAAAAATGAACTATAAAACCATTGTGATGATTTCCTTTGAAGAAAAGTCAAGAAGAAAAGAATATATATCAAAATTTAGCTCGCCGAAAGTTTGTTCCCCCGTTTTTAAGGTTTTCCGAATTGATAAGTTTGTATAGTAGAGAACAATAGTTTTATTATGTAGGCAATTGATATTCTAAATTGTTTCAACGCTTATTCTTTGTTTTTAATTTTAACTGTGGCATTCAAACTTCAATCTAAGGATATCTTTGTGCAAATTTCTTATTGCTTTTTCTTACAAAATAAAGGTTGGACACGAACAATTCCGGTCATACGCAATCAGATATAACTCTTGAACCACTGAACCTAATTTATTTATTTATTTGGAGTCAATCAATAGTAGACCGTTTTGTTACAATGATAGTTACATTTTATGTCTCACTTGTAAGATATATAGTACGCCTTACAAAACTAACCTATTAGAATTACATTTTTAAATTTTGATATGTTTGTGATTATCTAATTAAATTGAAGTATAAGCGTGCTTCATAAGATGGAAGAGGTCCAACCTAATTTACGAAGGGCAAACAGTAACCTTGTCCAACCTAATTTACAAAGGGCAAACAGTAAAAACAGCTTCTGTACCGATTCTATTCGTTCTTCTTGTGTGACTGAAACAGGTGACCAAACTACGCTACAATATTCCCGTATTGACCTCACATATGCAAAGTACAATGTTTTTTATTGTGTTCGGGTCATGCAAATTTTAACAAAAACGTTTTATAAATCCAAGCATATTTTTTCCTCTGATGATGATAGTATTTTAATGTTCAATGAATGTAAGTTTCAAATCCAAGATAAATCCTGAATGCCTTACTCGTTTGCACTTTCCAACTGACTGATTCCCTAAATCGATAGTTATGTCTAGGGTGCTTCGTTTCGTACTAAAAGCTATCGAATTATATTTTTTTACGTTCAGCTGTAAAAGACTTTTGTTACACTCAACATAGAAAACGTTTATTTTTTTCTAGATTGTCATGGAATCTTCTTTATTCCTTATTTCTAAAAAATAGTTTCATGTCCTCAGCATATATAAGAAATTTTATATTTTTGAGAATATAGGAAATGTAATTTTCGAACAAAATAAATAAAAGGGGACCTAAATGAGAGCCTTGGGGGACTCCACAGGTGACTTGAATAGGGTTTGAATTCTTCCCTTTGAATCTAACTATTTGTTGACGGTTAGTGATATAGGTTTCAAGGCATTTGAGAATTCCTGGCTCAACTCCCAATTTTCGCAATTTGAATAGAAGCATGTTAATGCGATCAAAAGCCTTGCTGAAGTCTTTTAAAGAGCTTCTACATGGCTGCTACCATTGTTCATTGCTATCAGTGAGTAATTAACGAATTTCAGTAAACTTGTGCTAGTTGATCCTCCTTTGAAGTATCCATATTGCTCGTTAGTCAGTCTGTTTTTGATTTGAGAAAACAATTTTTCATTGATAATTGCTTCAAAAAGTTTAAGAATGCAAGAAATAATGGCAATTCCACGATAGTTACAAATGTCAGATTATTTCCCACTTTTAAAAATAAGTACTGGGTAAGAACTTTTCCATAGTTTTGTGAAGATCCCAGATTCTCAGAGTGACACTTTAAAACGCCAAAATAAAGGTGCTGTAAGTTTCAATGCTAAGTTTTTCATAAATAAGGGCAATTCCAATGCTGGGTTTTTCCTAAATAAGGATTGCTTGGAATTTTCAGCGAAGACTGCCGTGCCCTCATAGACAAATGTTATTTTAATGAAAATCTGATAGGTGCTTTATCTCACGTAAAGGTTAAGAGAACAGTATGCTATCTAAAAGAAAAATGCATAGTCTCAATCAAAGAAAATCAATGGATAATGTTGCTAGCTATATCGATCCTCTAAAGTACATTAAAATTCAACCTTTTCAAACATAAACAGGGTTTTACTTCAACTACTTTTATTAACTTTATCGTAAGCTAGATCAAACATTCCTCTTGAAACTTCAGATATGTTTTGCTTCATCACTACGAAAAAGAAAACCCTTTTTGGAAATTCCCAGCCATCTGGTGCTACAGTGAATCGCTGCAACTGTCATGGCTGACCCACAATTGATACGTTGCGGATGCGTTGACGTAAATTTGACAGAAAACCTATGGGAAAACTGTCAAATTAACGCAAACGCATCCGCAACGTATCAATTGTGGGCCAGCCATCAGTGCATGTCCGTATTTTTTCGAGTTCAACCCTGAAATTAAGGAATCCAGCTTTAGCAAAAGTGAGCTTAAACATCGTCCATGCCACTGGGTAAAAATGCTTTTGGGAGCTGCTTGAACAGCAAAGCTAAAAGGATACTGACATATTCCATAAAGCTTAAAATACAGCCAGAAAGTTATTATCAATTTCAAATTTAGCAGATTTCTTGCCTCACTTTAGGTTTACTTCGATGCTTCAATTAAAGTTGAGGGTTTCTAGCATTTAATAGAGAAAAAAAAACACTTCATTAACTGCAACGTATGCTGAAAAAAGGGGAAGATCCGTTCAATCGCATTTAAGCTTACTACCGTTTTGCCAACCGTTGACTAATACGAGAATGTCGTTGACATGTGCTGACTTGTTCGGAAGTTTTGAACACTAAAAAATTAACTGTAAAATAAAAGATGATATACACGAACCGATAAAAGGTAAGCAAAACTGTTGTAGAATTTAATAGAAACTTTGACTAAGAACATATCTGCCCCTTAAGACACTAATTTTCGTCAGCATAGCCAAGTCGATGAAGGCATGATTTTAGCAAGCTGGAGGCGGTGAGTTCTCGATTCCCAGTCCAGTCGAGGGAATCCATGGTGTTGAAAATTTTCTCGACTTCACTTGGCAGTACCATTGTGCTTGACAAACAATACACAATTTCCTGCATTGGTGATGGCATCGAAAGTTCTCACTTGATAACTGTGAAAGTGCGAAGAGAACACTACGTTTAGAGCAAGTAATAACGTATGCGGAATAAAATGTAGACAATGTTAGTAAAGCAATATATATTAATTTTCTACTTGTATGGGATTCTTGTTGATTAAATCAATCACTTATGGAAAACAAAAGTTGATATACCGATCAGAATTTTCAGCTTAGTCCGATTCGAAATATATTGGCTCCGACATTCCAAGCGGACTGATGGCGGGTTCCAAGCGGACTTTATATACTTTTGGATAAACCGGCGGACACCCAACAGGTAGCGAAGTGGACAGGCCAACACCGAAAGCAGACGGAATTAAGGCCTCCCCAAACTGCAGCGTTTTTTTTTTTTATGCCGCCGCCGCAGCGAAATCACCGCGAAAAAAAAGCCGCAATGAGATTACATGAGATTACATTACGCGTCGGTTTGGGCGCTCTCATAAGCCGCCATGTAATCTCACCGCGAAGATTTTTCCGCCGCGATTTCGATGCGGCGGTGGCAAAAAAACGCTGCAGTTTGGGGAGGCCTTTAACTCGGGGGAAACTTGCGATTCCGAGGAAATAAAAGTTACCTCAACCCGACGTGTTTATTATCGGACTGTTTACATGGGAATGAAACTCCATTTTTGTAAAAAGTGGATCTACTCATAAAATTGAGTAGATCCACTTTTTACGAAAATTGAGTAACATTTCCGTGAGAAAAAAAGAGATGGTATACAATTGTACTCAAAAATTGAGTAAAATGAAGCGGGAGTGTACACGGGAATGAAAAAATGGCTCCCTTCGTTTCGTTTTCTTTCTTCTCTCTCTGATGATGTGCACGAACCGCACGAACTTATCGCAGCGTAGTGGTTGCCGCTGATTAAATATTGCCCCCACTTTTACACTTCTAGAAGTATGATTAATCATCCATAATGCAGATTACATTATTGCTTGCGTAGAACAATTTTTTGAACAAACGTTTTCAAGCGACGCTTTTGAATAGCGTTTGGTCAACAATCAATGTGAAACTAGTGATTTGAAATTGGTTCACAGTTGTAGAACCCCTAGTTCCGAAGCACACCTTGCAGTCTGCACCTTGAAATACACTCTTGCGCTTTTCAATACCTTTCGGTACTAGTATCTTTGCTTTTGTTTTGATTCGCTATGTTAATTTCACAGTATATTTGAGGGTGTTTTGGTGTGAGTTACGCTACTATGGGCGAATCAATAAGCTTGGGACCGAGCTTGGGACCGGTGTGCTAGTACTTACTGAGCAAAAAAAAATATTCATTGTCTTCATGACTATCTACCCGCTGGTTTGGTCCTCCAAAACAGCGGTTTCTTTTCTAAACACCCATCACGGCAGGATAAGTTTTATATGTTTCGTCACAGTTGAACTATCTGCCCAGATCTTTCATGAATGTTGCTGTCCTAAGCTGACATTTTATCTTGGGATCCCTTAAGCAACAAGATTTTCCAGAACCAGGAGTTCCTGGCTGTAGCTTTCCTGTTTTTAAAAAGTTAACAGAATATTATAAATAGTACTGCCACTTATTCCAGCTGTAATGAAATAATTGACCATCCTTGCTTTGCTCCAGTCAGGATGGTTATCAAAAAAATCGCAAATAGTTGTTCACCCTTGTTGCTCGTTTGCTTCCATTATGTTCACGTGGTATATCCAACAATCAATGTGAAACTAGCGATTTCAAATTTGCTCACTACTTGTAGAACCCCCATTTCCGAAGTACACCATTGCAGTCTGTACCTTGCCATGATTTGCGCTTTTCAGTACCCTAGGTACAAGTATCTTTGTTTTTGTTTTGATTTGCTGTGTTATTTTGACAGAATATTTGAGAGTGTATCGGCGTGAGTTATGCTCTTAGGGACGAATCCTTAAGCTTGGGACCAATGTGCTAGTACTTCCTGAGCCAAACAATATATGCATTTACTTCATGACTGTACAGCCGCTGGTTTTTCCAAAAATCAATGGGAAACTAGCGATCTAAAATTGGCTCACTACTTTAGAATCTGATTGGTCTCAAGTTCACTATGAAGTACTCCATTATTTCGCTTTTCGGTACTAGAAGTGTGTTTTGTTTTAGTTGCTGCAAGGGTTGTCCAAATTTCATTCCGCATACGTTATTCTAATTATTATTGTGAGAGTCGAAAATTGTCTTGTCGTAATCAAGACAATCTATACTGGGTTCCTGATCACTGCGAAATTGGTGCAAATGAACAAGCCGATACACTAGCAAGACTCGGATCGTCTCATCAGTTCGTAGGACCTGAGCCCTTTTGTAGTTTATCTGTTCTTCGACAAAGGGCTAATAGAACCTTTTGATATTTGGAGAACAAATCCCAGTACGGTAGTGCAATTCATTTGAAGTGCAATACCGTGGTGGGATAAGTCAAGCGTTGACGACCACTCCTAACAATAGTGATACGTCACCCTGGACAGTGCTAAAAAAGGGGATATATCACAATATATCTAAAAAATGCTGCGAAAGAAATGAAGTATGTTTGACCCAGACAAATGTTTGATAAAAATTTATGTTGAATCAACACAATAAGAGCAAATCCCAACTTGCATAAAACATTTTCATGTTTGAAGACTTGTATTTCATTCTCCCATAAGCTAATTACGCATAAGATTTGGGCTATACACTCAGGTAAATAAACTTAGTAATTTCATAAGACACAACATATGAACAATGCTTTTGAATTTCATAAGCAAGACTTATAGATGGATTTTGTTTTATACGAGGCTGTTGTTGTACGCCTTCAGCCTTCAGCCAGTAGTCAAGCCACTGGAGTCGTGACCGCAACGTTTACGGTTCGATTCCAGGTTACTTCGTTTTTGTTTCTTTTTAAAGGCAAATTAATGAGATTGATTTCTTTTAAAAATAAATCATAACGCAATCTTATAAATATCGAAAGTTTATTTCGCTGAGTGTTACCGAAACGAAACAAGTTTCATCTCTATTTAATTCACAGTTTTTCATTCACCATTTCGAAAAACATTTAAGATACCGCTTACGACAAATCAATATGAATTCAATACACATGAAACTTCAAGTTACTTCAAGTCCATAGGCAAAATTTCAGCTCAACTGGATCCTGAGACTAGCCTCCAAACGATTGGAAGTTTAGCCAAATTGCTGTTATGAGAAAAATCTTTAATTCTAGGCAACATCATCAAAAGGTCGAAAGTAACAATTGTAAACAATGACTTAAAACGTAAATTTCCTGGAAATACCAGGTTGCCAACATATATATCCACTACCGACGGGAAGTTAATAACTCCCGGTATCTGATTCTGGTGCTATTTTTTTTTTTTTTTTTTTTTGGGAGCAAACAGATCCCAGAAAAATACGCTAGAAGTCATTGTTTGCAAATGTTACTTTCGACCTTTTGACTATTTTGTCTGGAGTTCATCAAATTCTCAACAACTATGCGGAATGACTCAGTGCAACAGACGCCCAATAATCATCCGGTTTCCCTGGTTTTAAAATCATAGTGATTAATGACTTCGCTTTTTAAAAAATCGACTGAAAACTAAAAATCCTCATCAACCCATGGCAGTCGAATTTGCCGGCATGTACTTGTAGGAAGCGACATTCATCGAATACGGAGATTTTTCGATTTTGCACGATTGTTAAAAATACCCATGTGATATTTGTCCCTGTGATTGCGTCATGGAAGAGAACTTTCTTCGTTTAAGAAAATAGTTTTGCTTATTCTGAGAGTCGAGTGAGTCTAAACAAGTCGCGCTCACTTGACTTGTCGACAATTGTCAAATCAAGTGATTCGACTCTCCGTACAAATCAATTGGAGGATCGACTCACTCGATTCAAAAAGCGAGACCGACTCGTTTCAGCTCATCCGACTAGCAGAACAAATCTAAGTGATTCCGGAGCATTTGACGATTGGGCCTTTTTTCTGGACCTTAACAGAAAACGTATCGAGTTTCCGGAACTTTGGAGGGTTTTATGTATGAAATCGCTAATGCAGCTCTGTTTGCTCTGGGGCAGTTCTATTGCTGATGAAAGTTTCGCATTACGCGTGCTCAAATTTGTACACCACCGGTGACGCTGGATTTATGTATCAGCTCATCTACCTATTCTGACCGTTTTTCAAGAACTCGAAGATAGATGCAAAAAAAGCATCTCAAGATTGTCGTTGGGGAATTTCTAAAGCCCTTAAGTTCGATCAATACTGCTAACAGCTTTTTTGAATTTACTCAGATCTGAATTTACTTGCGGTCTTCGATACAGTTGTTGAGCATACATAGATACTTGAATACTTACAACGTCTCTTAACTGTTTAAAACTGAAATAATGTTTTTTTTATCTTTCCTAAATTTTGGTGATTTTTCCTACACTTCAACCCGCTTTGGAAATGGACTCGAGCTGACAACCGAAATAGCGTAGATGGCGCCGGTGTTGTAGTGGTAAGTGTGGTTGCCTCTCAACCCTTTTCTGCCCGGCGCGATGATGAAAATTTCTGCGACGAAAAATCTCTGATCACTTCTTCCGTCGGAAGCGAAGTAAAGCCGTTGGTCCCGACTCATGTGTTATAATGGGTTCGATATGTAGGGTCCAGGTCGTATCTCTGGCATGACAAACCAGTCTCAGGCTGAAAGTCACGTAAATACGAAACAACAACAAAAACAACAACAAGGGGAACAAATTGTTCTCCTATGCTGGGGGGAGGGGTTGTTTTTTCTTGTTCATCCCTAGTGCATACAATGACGTATACAAATTTCGCTTTGGATTTTGTGCATCTTTAACATAGTACTCATCAATGCTACTGCCAGCCAGTTGCATTTACGTTTGCGTTTTCTGACAGTTTTTCCATAGGTTTTCTGTCAAACTTATGCCATTGGAACAAAAAATATCCCATTGTTGATAAGTCTTTAGGTTGTAGAACACATATACATACATAAACATATGAAAAGGCGACGTGTATCACTATAATTTTTAAAGCAAAAAAACCGCACTGTTATGATTCAAATCAAACTGTCAAAATTGGATTCCAATCCGCAATGTTTACATTTGGTCATTCAAATTGATGCCGAGATTGTTACGTTTTTTTTCCTTTTGCCAAAGCTGCAGTTGTTTAGTCCACTGATCAGTATTTTCGCTGATTTTAGTATTTCTGATTTTTTCTCTTACTAGAAAATGTGCTTAACTACAATGGAGAGTAATGCTAGCAGCTAGAAAAATCTAGTACTAAAAGTTTTGGAATCGGTTGATTGACATCGCAACCCAACGAATCAAAACAAGAATGTATAGCAAGGTGTAAGGTGCAAGGTGTACTTAGAATCAAAGTACAACCCAGTGATTTTGAATCGCTTGGTTCCTATTGATTGCTGGTTTTTCAGATCTCGTATTCTCGTATTTCTAGTTTGACCTAGCGGACAGAAAAACTGCGATCTGGCAATTGGAAATAAACCTGGCATCATTTGAGCTTGTGACTTGAATGCACAAACCAAATTTGAACATTCGAGAGCCTAAATATCAAAAAGCAGAAACTTCAAACTGAAACAAATGATTTTCTGTCAATTTTGTTCCAATCGAGCTGACGACCTGTCAAAATTGGATTCGCAGAGGGGTGAAAAGCCTATCAAACTGCATATATTTCATGTTATATATAAGTATAAATATGCATAGTTTTTGGCTCAAAACTACCAGAGTATCGGATCCAAGCTCGGTTCCAAGCTTAATGAATCATCCCTCAAAATATAACTTCCAACGAATAACCCTTCAAATGTGCTGACAAAACAACACAGCGAATCAAAACAAAAACAAAGATTCTAGCACTGAACGTGAAAGGATGGGGTATTCTATTATTTACTTGGGACCAATGGGGTTCTCAATTAGTGAGTCATTTTTAAATCACTAGTTTCAAATTGATTGTTGGTAAAACGATCGAAGACTTTGCTGCTTTACGTTATTAGGAGCGAATCATTAAGCTTGAGACCTATGTGCTGGTACTTCCTGAACCAAAAACTATATCCATTTTCTTCTTAAATATCCAGCCCATTGTAGAACGAACAATCAATAGGAAACAAGCGATTTAAAACTGGTTCACTGCCTTAGAACTCCATTGGTTCCAAGTGCATTTTGCACCTTGCAATATTTTCTTGCGCTTTTCGGTACTAGAATCTTTGTTGTTGTTTTGATTCGCTGTGTTATTTTGACAGAATATTTTAAGGGTTACTGGTTGTGAATTGGTTTTTGAGTGATGATTCTTGGGACCGAGCTTGAAAGCGATGCACTGGTACCTCTTGAGCCGAAAAAAATAAATATTTTCTTCCAGATCATCCAGCCCCTGATAGTACTAACAATCAATAGGGCTTAAAACTAGTTACTTAAAATGGCAACCCCATAGATCCCAAGTACATCATAGACTGCCCCATCGATTCGCTTTGCGATACTAGAATCTGTTTTTATTATTTGCTGTGTTATTTTGACAGCAGATCTGAGGAGTTACTCCAACGAGTTATGCTTTGAAGCTGGGGGTGCGACACATCTAAATCCAGATTCAAGATGATCGAAAAATCCCACGCTAGCGAATCAATCTTTGAAAAATCTTGTTTCAGCTTCCATCTACTTGAATCGTGCTGCATCTTTTTGCAGTAAATCTTTAAAATCTTCATCAAAATCTTAAAAAATCTTCTTTCTATCTACTTAACGTGCGCACATCGCACAAAAGCATAACAAAAAAAAATCCTGCATCTGAGATAGAAGCGCACCCCTTGCTTTGAAGGGTGATTCATTTGGTTTTGGACCGATGCGCTAGTACTTTCTGAGCCAAAAATTATATATATTTTCTTCATGACCATCCAGCTCCTGGTAGTAGGTGGTACTATAAACCAGCGCACCGGTTTCAAATCAGAAAACGCAAGAAATCCAAACACAAACGTACATATACATCGACAGAGGACCGTATAACCAACAATCGATAGAAAACTAGCGATTTAAAATTGACTCGAGTTGTCGATGTCAAATCACATAATTAAAGAAAAAAAATGACGTTTCTGCATAAACAGGACGTGTGAGTTATTATGCAGTCCTTCACACTATCTGGTAAATCGTTTACCAGTCCGATCAGTGCAGCGTGTTGTATTTTTTGTAAGAATAAATTTCGATCAATGATAGAAACAAAAAATGCTATAGATAGAAATAAATAAAATGCTGGAAATACGCACAAATGTTTCCTTTGTTAGATGCAGATGCAAAAAAGAAAATTCTGCCCAAGCGAATGACCTGAACGCAATAAAAGACACGGGAAAGAACAAATCTCGCTAGCAAAATGTTTGCAGGTCTGGTGCCTATAGGGTGTGCATCATTGAAGAATAATGGTGAAGAAAGTGGGGTTTATGTTTAGGGAGGAAAGGTAAAAAGGTCCCCAAAAAGTAAAAAAAAATGTTGCAAAAAGTAAGTGACGAGAATCAACGAGAATCAACGAGAATCAAAACAAGTCTTCAAGTAATACAAGAATTAGGCGCATTACTATTATTGAATCGGGAAAGTGAACTCTGCCATAAAGAAAGGAAAATGAGTCCAAAAACACGAGCTCTTCTAGGAAAATTCAGACCTATGAAGTGAATGAATATTAATTTTGAACTTTTCATGATAATATTTTTCCACTATAGAGTAATTGTTTTGTTCTCAGCTCCGAATAGTCCTTTGCACGATTAAGCGTTTTGAAATTTTTCATGACAAAATTGGATGCGATCGCCAGCGTTGTGATCAATATGTGTATCCTGCAGTTTGCTCAACTGTGTAGAGTTGAATATTTAAATATAAACTCATAAATGGTAGCAACAATATCTTCACCTGGGACGACCCCGGCGTAGTGGTTAGCATCCACACCTCTCACGCCAAAGTCACGAGTTCGAATCTCACCCCGGGACATCTTACAAAAATGCCCAAAAGCGGTGTTTGAGTGACAACTACGGGAGATGAACCAGCCCGACAAATAAAAAAAACTATCTTTACCATCTTCCATCTCTTTTTAACTAATTTTTAAAGATATATCAGAATCGGGATCAATGAGAAAATTACTTGTGGAGTCTACTACAACACTACTGTTGAAAATACTATGGGTGCCTGGTTTAACATTGCATAACGTCACTTCTTAAGAAAACACTTTTTAAAGAACACTTTTACGAGCGTATTAGCAGAACGATTGTAATTGAAAAACTAGATAAGCCTATCTGTCAAAGGATAAGTTTTCCATAGTGGAATTTAATGGAATTTGCTCGCTTTTACTAGTGATAGTTCGAAAAAGTGTTTCAGTTTTTTTATTTTGTCTTAAAAAGTGATCAAGTGACGTGTTAATTTAACTTACCCTAGTTTTCCATTTATTGCATAACGTGTTTTCTATTTAACAAAACATTGAAAAGTGTGATTCGAAGAACATGAATTACTAGCAGCCTCAGACTGAAAGTCTTGTTTATAAAGAATAAAGAAATCAGATGGTCTATACAAATTGTAACTTCACCGACGATACTGGATATCGTAGCACTTAACTACGCGATGATGGCGAAAACGTACATCAGAATGGAGTCCAAAACTAGTAGGATCGAGCTTGTTATTGGAATCGAAAGACAACATAAGGCAGAATAAGCCTCATGTTCCAAGTACCGATCGGTGGTGGTGAATTCGAGGTGGTAGACGAATTTGTGATCGCTGATAACGATACTAGCAGAGATATACAAAGACGCATTATGGCAGGGAACCTTGCTTACACCGATCAATTAAAGTTTGCCGTACTACCAGGGACTAGATAGTCAAAAGAAAGTGGACTCAGGAAGTACTAGAACATCTGTCCCAAGTTTAATGATTCGCCCCTAATAACGTAACTCACACGAACAAACCCTCAAATATTCTGTCAAAATAACACAGCGGACCAAAACAAAAACAAAGCTTCTAATATCGAAAAGCGCAAGGATGTATTGCAAGCTGCAAGGGGTTCGACAACAGTGAACGAATTCCAAATCGCTAATTTCATATTGATTGTTGGTACTATGTAGTTAACCGTATTCAAAACAATAATTATGGACTATATACCTGAAAGATCAACGTAAAGTTGGCGTTTCTAAACGAAAAATGAATGATGGAACATGGAAGAAGCAAATTAACGAACTGCACCAGTTGTTGAGTGAACCACCACCTTTCACCCTTCAAAATACAATCGATTACAGTGGGCTGGACACGTCATAAGAATGTCAAGGGTCAGCCCAAAAAAATAGTACTCGGAAATAAACCAACTGACACATGTAAATGACGTGAACAATGGCATATTGGTGGCAGTATGAAAAGAATTTTTGTGTATTTTAACCTACCTGGTAATGCAAGGTAAGGTAACGAGTACTGCTGGGGTGGAATGGACGACAACCCGGCTAAAATGGTTCTTGATATTGATTTGACATGAACAGACCAGGAGGATTGAACAGGTGAAAAGTGACCAGCTGACTCTTTGCAGAGTCATGGATCTTATGGGAGTAGAGACGTCTATCTCTTACAATACAGGATTCCTCATCCTCATCCTCCTCAGCCCATGTTAACATTCTTATATGGTTACAAAAAACTTGATATAACTTCAATCCTAAAACCAACTTAGCGGACTCTATGATTTAACATCGAGTTTACCTGGATTCTAAATTCTCCGTTATTTATTTTTGAAGACATCATTGACATACTTTTTTTTTCATTTAAACCGAGTTTTTCTACAAGAAAATTAATTAATTGATAATTTGAGCATCTTTTGGCGAGCAAGGACCAATTTTCGAACAATATAAGCTAAACCTGTGAATGATCTGTGAGCTGATTGAGTGTAGAAATGAAGATTAAAAGAACAAATCATATTACAACTGTGTTACTATGAAGTGCAATGCTGATATTTATCGCTTCAAAGCAATTGGAATTCTTGTTCAGTTTTTCGATACAGTAGTACTCAAACTCAGCCCTCAAGTAAAAAAAAGTTAATTTCGCGTACTAACTTAGTAGACCAATGGATGTTATGCTTCTGCGCAGAAAAAAAAAAGAATGAAAATCAACAACCCAATGACTAGATTGCGCCGGTTTTCTGTGACAACCATGTGCGAAAAAGAAAATAGTAAAAGTACAAAATTGCAGAAAACACTTCCACAAACTAGTATCGATAGAAGTGGTTTTAGGTAATTGGACAATTGGAGTAACCAATAGAAATCAGATTCTACACAAGAAACAACTCTTTAATGTCTCCTAGAAGTCGTGCACCCAATGACAACCCATGACAAGAAAACCAGTTTCAGGAGAAGTGAAGTGTGAAAATGAAAATATAGTATTGCCATTTGGTTTATTGTAGTTGTAGATCCCGCGAGTAAGATTTATAGCACTCACCAATCAATTTGTCAAACAAATGAAAAAAAAATCACTTTAAAAACAACGGAATCAACGATCGCTAAAAATAAGAAATTAAGATGAAACTAAAGTGTAAGTTGAGCATTAGTCAATAAACACCGTTTAATACATAAGTAATGGACAACAACTATATTTAAAAGAAAAAGCTAGCTTGGCTTAGTATCAGAATAACAACAAGCGGAGGAGATGGGAATGGAAAAATGTTCATAATACATATCATTTAATCTTAGAATGTATAATCATTTTAGGAGACATATTTTTATTGAAAAATATAACATAATAGCGGAGATGTGGATGTAATGAACCACGCCATGTAACACTAAAGGCATGCAGAAGAAATGCTTCTCTATATCAATGATGAGTGCAGTTACTTCTAGCTCGCACTAGGCATTCGTTACTAATCACAATCACTTAGAATGAACGTTTAATGAATGTTTAACCTTAGCTTTCGCTTCATTCTATTTTCGAGTGAGTGGTGTATTTTTTTCCTCCTATTTGCCTAACTCAAAATGAAATCCATAGATTTGCGCTTACAAGTTGCTCGATGTATTATGCTTATAATTTTTCCAAGCGATTCGTGCTTATTCTATTATCCACTAGGGTAGAGCACAACTTTGGTAAAACACAGCCGTATTGAATTCAAAAAATCTGATTTTTTAACATAATTAATGTTTCTGTGGCACACACGGGAGAAAAAAAATCAAGTCGTTTGGTGCAAATATGGCTGAGTACTAGCGATGATTGACGGAGATGAGTCCATTGCCGAAGTATTGCACCACCATATTTTTGTTTGTCAAAATCCGCTAAATTTATTGCTCAAAAGGCTTTGGATGGTTATTCGAGATTTTTCGTTTAGGCTACATGTCTTTAGATTTTTTTTTTCATTACAAATGAAATATTGCGAAATTCATTACCACATTAGCCTGCTAAGGTATTCGCTATTTTTCATCGAATGCCGTTCAAAGATGTGATAGTTTTTGTCATCAAGCATCGTACACAGCGCTCTCATCGCTTTTCCGCCAATTGCTTTCAACTTAATAACAGCGTAATATATATTTGGCCTAATAAGGATTAACAAAAAATCTCCACACTCAACAAACCCAAAATATTACACCTTATTCAATCTTTCATTAAGTAGAGACGGCGAACTTAGTAAGCAAAAAAAGGAAATAAACTAATCTTTATCTTCTAAAACCAAAACGGAAAACAAAACCTTTAGCAAGATTTAAAAAAAAATACTTGATAATGCGGAATGATGACGAACACAAGAAATTTACGGGCTATTAATGAGTAAAAAATGAATAAACAAATGAATGCTAATGAAAATCAATAAAGTTTTATTAAATTAAAGCAAATAGTTTATTTTTGTTACCAATTTCTTCTTATACAAAAAGGTAAGAAATCTCTGCTATATTAATTATTTATTACAACAGATTTATGATGATTATACATATTAGAAAGCTTACTAAACCCTACTCATAAGTATGAAGAAAGAGAGTGGAATGAAATGGCAAATACTAATAGAATTAAAATGTATTTAAATTAATTACAAGTAATTGACACACCTTGAATAACAAAACTAAATGAATATATATTAAACATATAATGCTTTGTTAAATGTAAATGTTGTGTATAGGAAATAATAATACACAATTTTAAAAATATACGCTCCGATGTTTGAATTCCTCCTCCAGAAATCCTTGATAAGATAATCACCTTCACCCGACCACTGATTTCTTCTTCTTTTTATTCTTTTTCTTCATCATCATCTTCTTCTTCTTCTTCTTATTTTACTACTACTTGGAGAAATGCACCTCAAGGGGCTTTGCCTGCCGCTCAAAATTAACCGTTTCCAAAAATCATAGTGCTAATTTTTTCTCGCAGAAGGCAACCCACAACACGGAAAGAATAATCTAACGTAGCATTAAGTACTTTCTTTAGTGACATTAGAAACTCACACTCCGTATCCAAAAACTCCGCTTTTCCGACACGAATGCACACGAATGTGTAAAGTGTCGTAAATAAACAAACAAACAAACAAACTTCCTTTCGAATGTTCACCCAGTTTCAATAAAGTCACAGCTCGAAAAAGTAGTTTGAATTTCGGTTCAATATCATGCACACAAATGTAGCGTTTCAAAACTTGCAAATTACAAATTTCAGTTAGATCAGTTTTAAAAACATCTGGTTTGCCTGGTGAAAAAATGTATAGTGATAAATTTTGTCGCAACTTTTCAGATTGAGTCTTCAATAGCTGTCAGATTTTTTTCTTGTTTCCCCAAGTTTGTGAAATTTTCATTTGAAATGAAGTTTTTTGTTCGATACAAGTCCATGATTGGCAAGGATGGAACGTTGTCTTCCGGATCAACAGTGAGAAGTTGTGAAGGCCTCGGTGAAGGCTTAAAGAGAACTACTGAAAACTGAAGAGTTGTTTTTTATGTTGCAAGGTGTTCCATCCATCGTTTGAGAATGTAGAATAAACGCAAATAGTGTAAACAGTTCTAGTTTCGGTCTAAACATTTTGAAAGTTCTTCACAGCCTCAAAGGTAAATCCCCGTATAAACTATAATCTTGGAAATGTGCAAAATATAGTCATAAAATGACTTTATCAGATTTAGGGCATCTTTAACGGCGGTGGAAATAGTGGTTTGGATTTATTGTAGTCAACATCTCTTACAACCAAACGTCAAAAGATTCATTGTTTGTAAACAATGCTGGCGTTCGTACCCGTAGTATCAACGTCAGATGTGCCTTAAGACCAGTATCGACTTCAAAAGTAGAGAGGTTACGGAATTTTGTTCAACATTACCGAGCGTAATTTTGACAATTGATCTACATGGATAAAATGTCACCTTATTTCATTGCTATCATTTATTTTTATTTTTTCCTGATACTCTCGAATTTCATTTCGATTCTTTACTGTTCCGTTTCAGTAAACGGAATTTAACATGGGTTTGGGAAAGAAAAAGAAATTTATTTCGAACACGATACCGACCTTTATTCAAATAAGGCCCGCGATATGTTGCATACTGTCAAACGCTACACAGAAAAAAATCTTGTAGTAGAAACTACTATTTTACCCGACTATGCCTATCTTCCAAGCTACCATGAAATTTCTGTCAAATTTACTACGTTTGTGGTTCAACCTTCAGCATTTCTGGTATATTTGGCAGACCTCATATTGATATCAACCGCACCATGGTTAGTCTAATCGCAGGCATGGTAAAATCAAACGCATTTATAGTCAGGTGAAAATTGTTGGTGTTTGGGCTTAATTTAACCCTCGAAATGGTAGTTTCTACTGCGGTTTTTTTTTTGCGTGTAGTAAATAGGATAGGGTTGCCAGGTCCCTGATATTTTTATACTAAACGCAAAATCATCGTTGCACCGGTGTTGTAAATTTTGTTTTAAACCTAATGTATTTTGCATCAGATAAATACCGTTCCAAAACTCTACACGTTACTTGATAATACCAATTAATGAGTAAAACTTCAGCTTTTACAAAACAAAAACTCAAGTTTATAATACACCGTAATGTTGACTAACGCAAACCCTCGCGCAAACCAACAAAACTTTGAATGCAGACCAATGGACCGAACGTCTGTTATTTTTCAGTTATCACAGATATTGTTCCGCTGTTTTTCGTTCCGAAAAAGCATTCATGCTTGCTGATGCTTGAAGTGGTGTTGAGACAGAAAGTGGTGTTGCTTTGCTCGGATGCTTATAGTTACCTCAAGTTTCTGGATCACGAATGGTTCTCTAAGTTTTTTACAGCCACAGCATTTTCAAGGAAACGCTGGCTATCTCGAAATGAGGAGGCTCCCGGAAGTGTGACTAGTGTAAATTTTACGACTAATTTTGTGGCAAATTCCGATTCCAAATAGTATTTCGATTGCTTGGAAATGAAAAGTAATGAAGTCTTCAAAGTGAACAATCGGTTTATTGATGGATTGGTCATGACTAGCACTCGCAAATAGCTCATACAGATAAATTTTCGAGAAGCCTGTTGTATAGAAACATTCGGCAGGTTTACTGGGGATCAGGATATTCAGGCTTATCTTCTGGGGGAGAGAATACATTCTACTATAGCAGTTTTGATAAGCTTTCTGGCGGAAACCGATGATATCTTGAAGATAGATTAAATTCGTATTTTGCGGAGGAAAATTTCAAAAACTCTTTGATTTTTCCAGGAATCGTTTTTAAATATTGTATTATTCAGTTGCATATTCTATAGCTTTTAAACAGTCTCGGCAGTTACATGCATTGGTCAAAACTTATATAGGCTTCTAGAAACTGAACAAACTCTTTGAAAATTATTTTCTGAATTACTACACTCAAAAAACAATACACCTTATATTTAAGTGCGATCACCTATAGATTTGGGCAAAGCGCAAAGTTATTGCTCTGTATTGGTGCTACACTTATTTTTTATTCAATGTGGTCAAATACTATTTATGACCCATAAAGTAATTAACCATATGTGCAATAAATATATAGTCTTTAAGTGCAACAGCTGAATAGATATTAATTACAGTGTACATGGATTGCATGAACTTGTCCTAGCAAAATTCAAATGAGTTTTTTAATACTTTTTATGTGAAAAGGTGCATGGATTTTATTTTTTCATAAAAAGGCTAGTATTGGATTTTTTGTATCTTTTCATGTAATAAAACGAAATATGTGAATAAAAGAAGTTTTATTTGTACTATCAACGAAAGCGATTTGGACTATCAAAACAGCAACGAAACCTCATCAATGGTCACCCTCTCCAACTCTTCAGTTGAAAATCCGCAACCTGTAAAAGATAATTGCGAACAGGAAAACATTACTTGGTACAGTATAAATATAAAGAAATATCATAGAACTTACCTTGCCAGCACTCCAGGAATTCAAGAGAGAGACTCAAATCGCCGAGAATATTTTTCTCAGTCTCTTTCGACCGCCAATCGTAAAGTTTGTTGAAGATAGTTTCCGTACAATCACTATCCCAACTTTTTGAAGCTATCGCGTTCAGCAGTTCTTCTGCGGCAGTACAAAAAATGCTCGGCAGATCTGAAATATTCAAAATAAACACTGTTAACATGGCAAAGAAGAACATCTATAGTAATTTATTACTTTCAAAAAATTCAGTGACTTCCGCTGGCAAACCAAGTACCTCAACCACCACACGGTAAACTTCACTTTGCTTCTCCATTTTGCAGTTTTTTTTTCCTAGATCGACAAAGAAGCTGATTGTTTTTCGCGCACGGTTATTTATTTCGTTTTAAGTGCGAAGATGGATAGAATAGGGCAAAGTGAAAACACACGTGAATGACATTTCTCGCCCCATTGAAAACTATATGCGGACCATATCAGTCTCATTGGAAACGAACCTGTGTATTAAGTGAAAAATTATGTGCGACAAACGAAAATAATACTGGCTCACATGATTTCAATTCGAAGCAAAAAGTGCCAATTTTAATAATAAAAATTATTGATTTATGTTCAGTGTATGAACTTCGGAATATTTATGTAGATTGGGTGGAAATATAATGAACTTGACAGAAGTTGATTAAGCTTCTCGGAAGTTGAATAAACTTATTGGAAGTTTCAAGATAATCATGAAGTTTGCTCGCTCTTTTTTGAGAAGAGAAGTGGTGGAACTTCAGAGAAGTCCATTGAATTGCCGAAAAATTCTCAACGTTTCTGGAAACTTGGTTGAACTTCCAAAAATTTTGCTGATCATCCATGGAATAAAAACAACTTTCTGGAAATAACCGGAACTTTTAGAAGCAGATTTAGCTCCCCAGAAGTTATTTGGACTTCCAGTTGGTACATCTTTCATGATAAAAAGCAGAATATCACAGATGTTGATAGGCCCTTTTCTATTGTTAATCCAGATTTGACAGTTCTTGCAACGGTCAGTGTATGTCTGTCATAAGTACACGCAAAAAAAACGTAGTAGAAACTACCATTTCGAGGATTAAATTAAGCGAAAACACCAACAATTTTCACCTGAATGTTCACTGAGAAAAAATATTGGTAAACGCAAACATATTCTTGTTTCATTTAACCGGAATTTCACGTTGAATTGGGCACAAACATCATCTTAGTTAGATTTGACTACCTACGGTGGTTAAAACAAACTAAAATTTTGAATTATTGTTTCTGGAATTAAGCAGTTAAGTTCAACTGACATCCGTTTGAATTTACTATTATGTTGGTTGTTTCATTATGACAGCTACGAAAACAAACCGATTTGTTAGTTGCTTCTACCAACGCTTATGGTTTGTTTCAAACAAATTTGAGTATGATTTAAACTGAATTGCTGTTTGAAACAAACGATCGAAACGGTGGAAACAACAAACATTTCCGTTCACCTACATTTCTCTTGTAATAATTTCAATAATATTTATTTGAATAAAATACCAACCAACATTAGAAAAGCGCACATTAACATTAATAGACCTCTCTCAGTCTAAAAGAAATCTAAAAATGTTAGCCTTTATACTATTTTCAGGTTTTCATTAAATTAATTACATTAAATTTTCACCTGTGTTGAAAACTTACGTGAATAGAGCATGCAGCGGGACCGGACAGAAAATGGAATAACCCAAAAAAAATATTAGGTGCGCAACTAAGTTCTCGCTGTTTTTTGGTGAAAAAGGAACTTTATTTTGAAAACAAAGGTTACAAAAGAATTATTCAAAGTATTGCCCATCACTAGCTACGACTTTTTCCCATCTTTCTGGTAGAACGTGAATACCATTTCGATAGAACTGTTCGTCTTTTGATGCTATCCAAGAATCAAGCCATTTTGAGATGTCATCATATGAGTGGAATTGCTGACCAGTGAGACCATGTGCCATCGAACGGAACAAGTAATAATCGGACGGTGCAATATCAGGAGAATATGGTGGGTGGGGTAGGACTTCCTATTTGAGCGTTTCCAAGTAGGTTTTCACGGGTTTCGCAACGTGAGGTCGAGCGTTGTCATGCTGAAGAATCACTTTTTCGTGTCTGTGCTCGTATTGTGGCCATTTTTCGTGCAGTGCCCGGCTCAATCGCATCAATTGAGTTCGATACTGTTCCCCGGTAATGGTTTCGTTTGGTTTCAACAGCTCATAATAAGTAACACCAACTTGGTCTCACCAAATACACAGCATAACCTTCGCAGCGTGAATATTCGGCCTAGGCAACGATGTTGAAGCATGCCCATGAATGTTTCCGTTTTGGGTTACTGTAATGAATCCATTTTTCGACACCCGTCACAATGCGATGTAGAAAACTCTTCCTTTTTTTGCCGCTGGAGCAGTTGTTCACAGACGAAAAAACGACGCTCAACATCCCTTGGCTTCAAATCGTAAGGAACCCAAATTCCTTACTTTTGAATCATTCCCAACGCATGCAATCGCTTAGAAACGGTTTGGCGGGAAACTCCTAATCCTGAACCAAGCTCTTCTTGCGTTTGACACGGATCTTCATCGAGCAATCCCAAGTAACCACGAGGCTATAATAGCTTGCATATATAGGGCATATGCATTACGTCTAGTGCATCATTGAAGTTGGATTAAAGCTGAAAAGGGCCCCACTAAGATCGAACTAATGCAATATCTTTTGTAATAACATAAGACATAATGTATCATTGCATTGGTAATGCATCATTATATTCTTGAAGCTAATCTAACGCTTCATTACTTGACAACTGTTGAAATGATGCGATCCCGCATTAATGATGTTGATTTTGTGTTGAATAAGAGCAATAATATAATGCTTGTGGTTACTTGGGATGCCTCCAATTCAGAGTCTTCGAAGTTTTTTGGCCTTCCTTCACGCGGACGATCATCAACACTGAAATCACCGTTTTTGAAGCGACGAAACCAATCACGACACGTTGTTTCACTCAGAGCAGCATCACCGTAAACTTTTTGGAGCTCTCGGTGTGCTTCAGCCGCCGTTTTCTTCGAATGAAAGAAGAAAACCAACACCATCCAAATCAGACATCTTCAACAACCAAAAAAACACAACCAAACACGAGCAAGACCAATCGCGGTAGACCGAAACAACCACAAAACAGATCATCAAACCCAAAAACGAAAAAAGGGCAGCCACTACAAAGCAAGTGCCCGCAAATGACGATTATTTGGCACGAAATCAGACATCTTCAAACAACCAAAATATATAACACTAAACCAAAATCACTGATTTGGCAAAGTGGTTTGTTTACCATATGTCTGAGCTTGGTTTATGACGCTTGAGATGTACAACATTCGACCAGCACTTACTACTGGCGCCATCTATTGCTAAACAGCGGGAACTTAGTTGTGCACCTAATAGTTTGTTTCAAACTAAACTTTTAGTTGTTTTTTCTCCAAACAATATATCAGTTTGATTTAACCGCCGCTTTGGATGAATCAATCTAAAATTTTAATTTGTTTCCCTGAGTCAACGTAACCTGTGTTTTGGTAATAATAAACCTCTTGCAAGGTAAAAACAACAAATATGTTAGTTTAGAACAACCATAATTTGTGTTGTTTTTTTTTTTTTTGGTAATATCTTTAGGTAGAAACAACCATCCTGCTTGTTTGTTTCAAAACAGAATTGTTGGTTTAAAACAACAAAACTGATTTTTAAAACATCATTTTTTTATTTTGGATTTCAACAAACAAGTTTGTTGTTTCAAACGGGACTGTTTTTTCTCCGTGTGGTCATGAAGAAAACGATTTTTTTCCACCGTTTCGATCGTTTGTTTCAAACAGCAATTCAGATTAAATCATAATCATAAATTTGTTTGAAACAAACCATAAGCGTTGGTAGAAGCAACTAACAAATCGGTTTGTTTTCGTAGCTGTCATAATGAAACAACCAACATAATAGTAAATTCAAAAGGATGCCAGTTGAACTTAACTGCTTAATTCCAGAAACAATAATTCAAAATTTTAGTTTGTTTTAACCACCGTACACACTTAAATTTGATTTTGCTGTTCGGTAAAAAAATTGACGAAACATTTCGGTAAACATAACATAACATAGCTCTGAATAACCGAAGCCCGGTAAAGTATTATTAACTGTCAAACTGTCAGCCATTTTCTATGAAGCCTCGTGGTTCCAGTGATCGGTTGTCCAGAAGGTGGTTTGGATATTGATTAATTTTAATTATTCCATGTATGTATGTAGAAAATAAACCAGCGTTAATAAGAGCTTTCATCCGGCTAGCTATAAATATTTCAAATGTGCTGATTACACGCTAAACAATCAAAAGGTTCGATGTAAAAAGGGATTATTATTCTAAATGATACACATGCAAAATATATATGCAGCATTGTATCCATCTACAGGTAGAACACTACTTCACTGACCAGCATCCGATGCAGTCGACACGCATCGTTCGTAGTATTTCGTTGACTGCGCCATATGCTGGAAAGACCTCACGTCCCGGTCGGAATAACAACAAATATAGTTTTGTTTAATATATTCAATTAACCAATAACATCCAAATATTTTGGTGTTTAACGATACAAACAAAAACAAAATACCGAAACGGTTCGGTACCAGACTACACATATTACCGAACTGTACGGTAATTTTTGACAGATCATCAAATCTTCCATTACCGAACTGTACGGTAGTTTTTGACAGTTCATCAAAAAATTTGAGTACCGAACGTTCGGTAATTGATTTAATTACCAAACAGATTACCGAACGTTCAGCTGTTGACAGTTCGGTAAAAAATTACCGAATATTGTAAAATTTTCTAAGTGTGTAGGTAGTCAAATCCAACTAATATGATGTTTGTGCCCAATTCAACGTACAATTCCGGTTAAATGAAACTAGAATATGTTTGCGTTTACCAATATTTTTTCTCAGCGATGGATTTTGTTTTACACGACGTTGTTCTTTTTCGTCTTTATAATGCAATCTTTCATTCAAGGTGACAAAAAATCCCATACAAACTGCACTTATTTACTACAAAACACATTGTATCTTTCCAGCCGGAGCAAACACCGAAACGACCATCCGATTTCGACGATGATGAAGATGATTCTCCGGAACACAGAACTGTGGCCACAGCAGAACCTCCAACTAAAATTAGGGAAAGATCAAAATACACCGAATGTTAAAGCGAAACCGCTGGTGTCTCAGAAGGAACCGCAGATCAGCGAACAGGAACGGCTTGACATCCTCAAATATGTTGAATCCGAAGAAGCTGAAGGAGAAGTGTTGGACGATGCCAGTTTGAAGAAAATCCTCTTGTTATTCGAGAAGCGAGTATTGAAAAATCAAGAAATGCGTATTAAATTCCCAGATAATCCCGAAAAATTTATGGAAAGTGAAATCGAGCTAAACGATGTCATACAGGAGCTACACGCTGTAGCCACGGTTCCGGATCTTTACTCCCTGCTGGTTGAATTGAACGGCGTTTCGAGTTTACTCGAACTTTTATCGCATCAGAATACGGATGTTAGTGTTGCTGTTGTTGATTTGCTGCAAGAGCTGACTGACGTGGATATTCTTCATGAAAGTTTGGAAGGGGCTGAAACACTAATTGAAGCATTGCGAAACCAACAAGCTGCCGGTCTGTTAGTGCAAAATCTCGACCGTCTGGATGAGACTATAAAAGAAGAAGCGGATGGCGTTCACAATACTTTGGCTATCTTTGAAAATTTGATGGAGATCAAATCTGAAATCGCTATGGAAATTGCGGAACAGGGTTTATTACAGTGGACCCTAAAACGTTTGCGAATGAAGATGCCTTTTGATGTGAACAAATTGTACTGCAGCGAAATTATGTCCATTATGTTACAGGATACTAACGAAAATAGGATCCTTCTGGGTAATTTGGATGGAATCGATGTGCTTCTGCAGCAATTGGCGGTAAGTCAAAATTCGTTGGACGTTGTAATAATAATTTAATTTGATGTTCATGATTGTAGGCTTACAAAAGGCATGATCCATCTTCGACTGAAGAACAAGAGTTTATGGAAAATCTGTTCAACAGCCTATGCTCGGCATTAATGGCAGCGGAAAATCGCGAGAAGTTCCTAAAAGGAGAAGGGCTTCAACTGATGAACTTGATGTTACGCGAGAAGAAACTTTCTCGGAACGGATCCCTTAAGGTTCTCGATCATGCCATGTCTGGACCGGATGGGCGAGAAAATTGCAACAAGTTTGTTGACATCCTAGGTTTGCGAACCATATTTCCCTTATTCATGAAAACGCCGAAACGTAATAAGAAGCGTATATTGAGCACTGATGAACATGAAGAACATGTTGTATCAATTGTGGCAAGCATGTTGCGGAATTGCAAAGGCGGTCAAAGGCAACGACTGCTTACAAAATTCACTGAAAATGAGTTCGAGAAAGTGAAAGGCTCATGGAACTTCATTTCAAATACTTGAAAAAGGTAGAAGCTGTCGACCGTGAAATCGATCAACAAATGGTATGTTTGGTTGTATGTGAGTTCTAAGAAAATGGTTTTCATTTAATAAAACGTCTTTGATTGTTTAGAACGCCGGAGAGGAGGAGGAAGACGAGGACGCTATTTACGTAAAACGGCTTTCTGGGGGTTTATTCACCCTACAGTTAATTGACTATATCGTACTAGAAGTTAGCTCAACCGATGTAGTAAAACAGCGCATTTTGCAAATTTTGAATTTGAGAAATGCTTCGATGAAAACCATCCGACACGTCATGCGTGAATATGCTGGCAATTTGGGAGATGCCGGAGACTCCGACTGGCGAGAACAAGAGCAAGCATACATTATCCAATTAGTTGATCGTTTTTAAAACTCTGTAACGCAGAATCAATAAAGTGAACATTCTATTCTAACTCTGACAAAGCCCGTAATTAGAAGCACTCTGAAAAATAGTAAAATTGATTGAGGATACTCTTCCCAGCAATTTCAATATTCAATATCTGTGATATGACATAAATATTAAAACGGCCATGCCGACTATGTAGATCTGGAGTGTGAAGAATGATTCGATGGTGAACGACGATTGAATTATTCATAGTATACTGTATAATAACTTAATCAATGACGATTTTTGTTGCGTAAACAGAAAAATGAAACGGAGATGGGAGGGAAGGGTAACTCATCAAATCTTCCGGTCGGCCTCTAGGCAGTTTGCTGTAAGGTACCAAGTGGGTATCCACCGATTGCCTGTCGATCTGCCAAATTTGAAGGACGTCTGAATAGAGTTATCTCAAATTATTGGAGACAATGAAATCATTTGGGGATAGGACCAAGTCTTCCTCGGGTGGTGCTAAATCGATGAGCTTGGACATCAATAGAGGCAAAGTTACCAGAAGGCACGAAATGAATCTACGGACTCTTATTTTTACCAGGTCCTTCAATCGTAGTTTTGGATGCATTCGCGTGTATTTTCTTTGTATTGTATTATTAGACTATTATATCACACATAGGCGTAGCCGGGGGGGGGGGGGGGGGCAGGGGGGGGGGGCCGTTGCCCCCCCCCCCTAAGTTTTGATTTTATTTTTAGAATTTTATTATTTGTTTCAATATATTATTATTTATTTTTTATCTCTAGAAGATTGCAAGGTAACTTGTTGCAATACAGTTGATGTTACTCCAATACTACTCAATTAAGTCACAATCAAGTTACTGTAACCAAATATGACGATTTTGTGTTGTTTGGGATGTTTGTCAGATTGCTCCTTTGCCTAAATAAAAAAGCCAAATTACGCGAAGTTGCCTCGATTTTGTAACAAGTTGTAGCAAAAAAGCGTAAAAAATTGACATCCATGAGAAAAAAGTTGTAATTATATAATAGTTTTTAAATAGTAACGAGTAACAATTTTATTACAATATTTTTCCTTTAACCTAGAACCCAACATATGTAGCCTAAAGTATCTAAAAACTCCAAGCAGCACACAACAGTCAAAACTGGTTTCAGCAGCTCTATTGTGACTTAATTGAGTCACAGAGCAGTCACCTTTACTGGGTTGAAACAAATGTGCTACTAGGGAAATATCTCTTAATCTGTAATGTTAGCTATTAGATAAGCATTGATTGATTTTTTTCGCCGCTAGCTGAAAGTTGAAGAAGCTATGCTCAATAAAATGTTCAGTTCTTGGTTAATCAAAAAACTGAATATTCAAACCTATGCTATAGCTTTCAGAAGCCAAATAATACTAGATTAAGAAACACAGTTGATAGTTAGAAAAAGTATTAACGAAAAATATTTATTTGAACTATTCATGGCATGGGTCAAACCGCCCCGTTACCCCGCTTTCTCCGTTTTAGGGTACTGTAGTTTCGTATTATTGAGAATATATGTTGATCATATCTTACAGTTTGATTCAGCGTGTGAGAAGCAGAACAGCAAGCTAGTCAGGGCGAGAAGTTGCAGTTGTCTTATCCTATTCAAATAATTTATCCGTTTTTATGAGCATGAGCAGGATAATGAGCATGATTGACCGCCCGAAGTTGTTATTCCGTTACTGCCAGTTCAGCTGTTATTACTCAGAAGATCAACAGATGATGCAAACATGCTCAATGTGTAAAACTGGTGATCCCAAACTAAGGCAATACCGGCGCTGGCCTCGCCCGAATGCAGGTCAAATAAGGAAAGGGTAAGAATGCGTTAACGTTTATTTGGACGTTTTATTGGAAGCCAAGACTTCCACGAGAAATCACTGGGATTTTGGATGACAAGATTGGGTGGCAGCAGGGTTCGTTTTGGTAAACAATAAGCTGAATTCACGCTTCGTTTAGTAAAATATTTAAATTCTGATACCGATCTCTGATTCGAACCGATTACAACCGTAAGGATGCTATTGGGGCCACACACAAAGTGTAATGGTGTTTTTTCATCGGAAAAACAAGGTGATTTTTTATAATGTTGGAAATCCGATTTGATCTGAGTTAAACCAATAATAAGGATGCTATTGGAGCCACTCACAAAGTGTGATGGTGGTTTTCCGTTAGGAAAACAAGGATAATTTTATGAACGCTTGAGAGACGCTTTGTTGTTCTCTTACTGTGCTCACTCGATCACTCGTTACACCGAATTATAGATAACCGAAACAACACGAAACGCGCCATGCTCGATAGGAAAATAGTGCGTAATAAAGCATCGACACAACCTTTCACAGCCGATGCTCGAACCAAACTCTTTTTTCGTAACTTACAATTTTTACTACTGTATTCTACAATCTATTGCACTGCTGTAACTAATAACTGTATCAATCAAGTTGAAGTGTCTAATGAACAATCTATGCTAATCCATTAAAAATTGAAATTGAGGGATTTCGTAAAAATAAGAGTCCGTAGATGCATTTTGTGCCTTCTGGTAACTTTATGTTTCTATTGATATCCATGCTCATCGGTTTAATACCAACCGGGAGAGACTTGGCCTTATACAAATGGATTTCATTATCTTCAGTCCGCTCAACCAGTCGCAACGTTTTGTGATAGATTGGACGGATTATTATAATTTGAGATAACTCCATGCAGATGTCTTCCAAGTTTGGCCGATCGACAAGCAATCGGTGGAGAGTTTAGAGGAAGACCGGAAGAATAAGCGATGGTTCTGCGCGTGTTTATAAACAGAAGAACCTTCATAACAAAACGAATCATCGGGTAAAATACATACGGTTTTTTTTAATTATAAGCAGTCTAAAGCAGTTATTTGATTCATTTTATCCAGAAGTACCATAAATGGACATTCGAAAGTTTTTCAAAAGTAAGTATAATATTTTCCAGCATGTAATTAAAAAAAAACAAGCAAACAAAACAAAACGAATGTTTTTTTCATGCAGCTGAAATAACCACGAATAGAAAAATATGCAAAATGGTTGTATTTCTCGAATTTGAACAACAATTTTAATGTAATTCAATGATACACCGTTTTGGTTTCATACTACTCAGATACACATGATTGCTACATATACCGTGTTTCGACAGAACGTGTTTCAGTTGGATCATATCAGATAAATCGGTTCAAATTTCAAAACGCAGATGCAGATGTGTTTATAAATTATTTTTAAAATATTGAGGAATAGCTGTTGGAACGCATATGAATTTCTATTCGTCATTGATGAATAAAATTTCTTAAATTATTTACTAACTACTCGTGTGTTGAGAATGCAATTAGCAACAA
This sequence comes from Aedes koreicus, assembly GCA_024533555.2. Classification (NCBI taxonomy): domain Eukaryota; kingdom Metazoa; phylum Arthropoda; class Insecta; order Diptera; family Culicidae; genus Aedes; species Aedes koreicus. The sequence goes on along the minus strand of JAHHFK020002409.1, from coordinate 229,530 downwards.
TTCAGCACAAAAAACACAGCTTGCTTACATTTGTTACTTACGTCGTTTTAAAAGGTTATGTTTGATGTTCCTGTTTAGAAAATATCAGATAAAACAATTATACTAAAGGTGAGCAAAGGGGACACAAACCATGAGCTATAAACCACCAAAACTCAAAATGTATGTTTGTTAAAAGCTAATCACTTATTATTTGAACAACCATTAAAAAAATATAATCTATTCAAACGGTGTGAGCATGGTGAGTAAAAAACGGTGTTTGGGTGAGAGGGTCGCGGATGAAAAGTACATTTTCAGTACAAACTGCAAACAAATTCGGTGGTTATTCTATACAAAAATCCAACATGACCCGTTAAATGTTTGGCCTCGCGCCTAGAATTGTTTAATCTTGTTGCAAGAAACGGACGGGTATTGTCAAATACTTTGGGTGAGAGTAGAGAAGATAATCCACCCGCATTCAGGCGTAATGTCACATAAATGGGGCTCCATTCCCGCTCCATCTGTCGGAACATGAAAATGACCCTACCCAGTAAACCCCGAGTCGCATATGATATCGCATATGAGTACAACGTGGAGGCGATATACGTACATGCGTCTATTTAGCTCTAGGTAAACTGTGCGTATATCGCCTCCACGTTGTACTCTTATCCACTATCATATGCGATGTTGTGTTTACTGGGTACTCTACTGGTCCACCGGGCGTTGTATTGTCCGTTAAGTGTCCGTTAATGTTAATTGTTCAGTATGTGCAACCACTGGTTGGAGACGATGTAATTCTCTCTCTCTCTCTCTCTCTCTCTCTCTCTCTCTCTCTCTCTCTCTCTCTCTCTCTCTCTCTCTCTCTAAAAAAAAACTCGCCCCCCCCCCCCTATTTGAAATCCTGGCTACGCCTATGAACCTTCGATTTTTTTTGTATGGATCGTCACGTTTTCTCAACACCCCCCCCCCCCCCCTTACTGCGTGACATAATTAATGGACCTTCCCTTACCAGAGAACAGACATCCAAGCTGTAGTGCCCTCCGTGTGTAAATTTTTGTAACTGCCATTTTAAAATTACAGCTTAGTTTTCGTTAGTTTTGGTGAATCGTATGTTGATGGTGCCACTTACCTGCCTCGAGATTTGATAGTCTGTCAATTTTAGTTGGGCGAAAACCTAGACTAGGCGGCGTTGTTTTTCCAACTTTTAAAATTTACACAGTAAATTGGAAAAAAAAAAGTTCGAGCCTGGCCCCCATCACCCCCACCCCTTCTCCCTCTATCTCCTTCCTTTTCCCCTTATTTTATTTTTATATTCTCTTCCCTATTTTTACATTCTCTTACCTCCATCTTTCTTTTCCCCAAGGCCTGCTACGCCTATATTACTCATTCAACTAATATTTTGCATGCTAATCCTCCCATTTCCTATCCCCTTGTTTATTTACCTGCTACGTGATGTTCTCTCTGTCAAATCTAGATTTCCGCGAACGTTATTGTTATTGTTTTTTCTGCCGTGCGCGCTGGTTTTTACATGTCTGCTTGGCTAACGGGGGGCGCGGAAATAAACTTTGCGTTTTAGTGCTTCGAGCAAAGAGGTTGTTTGGACCATTTTCAGCAACGCTAACGAAGGAAAAGCGTAACAAAGCGTGGACGAGTATTGGTGAATATGCTAAATCTATCGGTGCTTTGCCCAATGGCAAAGACTCTTTGTACGTCCGGGATGTTTGGTGGCCAAATGTCTGAAAAATGTCGATGGTGTGTATTAAATTTGATTGACTATAAAATAATCATAACCGATGTCTCAAATTTAGGAAAAACGGGACAATTCCAGAAGAACAGGTACCGGTGGTGGACCTGAGGCTAGAACGAACGATGTTGATATCCTTGTTTGCGACATACTCGGCAAAAAATCGCCAGTGTTGGAGGGATTAGCAATTCCGGAAAGTTTGGAGGAATCAGCAGAGGAGGAATTTTATCAACAAGTCATCCAGCCAAGTACGTCAAAAGCCTCGAAAGAAGTTCCTGAATCTCACACTGACGATAAGGTTCACCAACCTAGCTCCAAGAAAAGAAAGCGCAATGTTTCAGAAGTATCAGCTACCAATGGTCTATCAGAAAATGCGGATCTAATCAGTTTGAAATTGCAGCTGACAATAGACATTCTTGAGAAAGAGCGAGAGTTGAAAGCACTCGAAGTAGAGAAAAATGTCAAAGGAAAGTTATTTATTGAGCTTAAAAATTTATAATTTTGAGCTCAAGCATGGTTTGCCAAGATCAAAGCTTACAGAGAACTTGGGAATCCGAGAAGCAAGCGAGATGAATTTGGATGAACCTAATGATGTTGAGTATCTCTTACCATGTTCTGTAAATAATGGTCAAAGTGACGAAGAGTTTGATGACATTTATTTGTTCTATTTATAATCTGGTTTTTCCTAAATAAATACTGCCTTAAGCGTAAGAAAGAAAATTGGAGCGGGAATAGATTAAAGCGGGAATAGATTAAGATTAAAAAATAGTGCACAAAATTGTCAAGTCCATGTATTTTCTCAAATTTTGATATCGATTATTACATATATTATTATTATAAGAAACTCTAAAGGTTTTGTTTAGCACATTGATTGAATAGTTTGTATTTGTCGTCTTTGAGCATTAACATCTGTGTTAACTTCATTCAATCCAGAATCAATCTCCTCATTATGAAAAGGAATATTTTCTAAGTCGATTTCATCCTCTTCATTTTGCTGCACTATGTTGCACAATGTCACACAACACTTAAATATTTGACCTGCAAAATGAGGATTTACTCTAAGATGGTTTAGGCACGGAAACTTTTCTTTTAATAGTCCCAGTGCCCGCTCACCTGTTTGTCTTGTTGATTTCAGTCTGCTGTTATAATTACGCTCACCATCATTTGTTGGATCGTTGTGCAGTGGTTTCATTAACCAAACTTTTAATGGATATGCCGAATCTCCTAATATGACTCCATTGGGAAAAATATTGCTTTCCTCCATACGCCGAAATAAACTGCTTCTACGTAACACTCCAGCGTCATGCACACTTCCAGGCCAATTAGCACTGACGTAAAAGAACTCCAAACCCCCCCATTTCCCCCTCGTCCACACCAAAATATGCATTTCAATTGTTTGGTTATCAACCACCGCATTTGTCTGTTCCATTATGCAGATTGGTTCTTTAAGCAAGTCTGTTGGATTGAGAGAGCCATTCGTGGTATCATCAGCTAATGCCTGAGGGAATTCATTATTTGGGACTGATTCGTTTTGGCTGTCAATGAGCAGTTCATCCTCATCACCCATAAACTGAACGGCAATCATCTCTGTTGTGTCCATAGCAGGATTGCTAGATGTTGAGGCGGTAGCATTTGACATTACAGAGACAATTCGAGGCACTGTTACGATTGGCAGAGTTGATTAATCCAGTGTAGAATCCAATACAACTGATCCTAAAACACACAAAAAATCGTTGTTTATTGCATTTAGAATAAAACAGAAAGCATCATTCAATTATCAATGTGTTCAAATCAAGAAAATTCTCACATATATTAAGGATAGCTGGGGCAAGTGTAAGTTACTACGTTGTTTACACAAGCCCAATTTAGTATTAATGAACCAACCTTCAAATCACAACACAATAATGCCCAATGATATTCTCTATGTCAAGGTGATGTTAAAGTATATCCAAATTTAAGAGCAATTAAGGATCTGTTAGTTTTGTTCTGACATCTTGAGGAGTCTTATCGTCGCCCAATGGTCACCACAACCAGCCAAACAAAAAAGGGAACCCTGAGACTCCAATCCATCCCCAAAAAATGTCACCCATTTAATCCTCGGATAAACCGCGAGTAAACGGTTAACCATTTCATTAAAAAAAAAAAAAATATATATATATATATATATATATATATATATATATATATATATATATATATATATATATATATATATATATATATATATATATATATATATTCGGCTCCGTAAAACTAACGCGATTATGCATAACTATCTGAGGTAAACTATATCAAACTCATCTCTTTACATTCGGATATGTTCACTGTTCAATCATTGATTCAAATTTTCAGTTCATAAAATCAACAAGTTTAACAAATTTCAGTCTTATAAACATGTGAATTTATTGTGCTCTTAAGTATTACAGCTGAACAGATTTTTTTTGCTGATTAAACATCAATTATTACCATTTTATACTCTATTCTCGAAAAATATTTCAATTTATGTTAAACAACAACATAAACGGGGTTGTAAAACATTTCACTATATGACAAAATAAATTGTTTGCATAGAGGGAGGAAAAAGCTTACAACGCATTGCCTTGAAATAATTGCCACTTAGCACATGTACGTAATTCTGACTTCACAACGAATCTGGAATTAATCCCAATGTGTAGCACATCTTGAGCACAAATATGTATTGCCTTCATTCAGGTCGATCTTCTCTTGTTACGAAAATAATCGAAAAATTCACATTAGAAATCACATTTACTGTATAAGCTCTTGAAACATCTGGTTTGGTTTTCAAAAGATTAGTAAACGAAGAGTTGCACACTTAATGATGATGACTATCTCTAAAACGACAAAACAAATAAGTTACACTTTTAAATTTTGAACGGTTGCTCTTCTTACCTCTTTTAGGAAACAATTAATCACATTTTTCACAAAACAAGTGAGAAAATCCAATTTTCTAATACAATCAGTGCGTAGTTTTTGACAATCTAATTAATAAGATAAGGATGAATAAGGTAATGAAAATGTAAATAGTGACATATTATTTCAAGGCAAACAATCCATCAGGTCAATAACGCCAGTTTCATTTTACTCAATTTTTGGTTACAATTGTATACTATCTCTTTTTCTCTCACGGAAATGTTACTCAATTTTCGTTAAAAAGTGGATCTACTCAATTTATGCGTAGATCCACTTTTTACGAAAATTGAGTAACAATTCCGTGTGAGAAAAAGAGATAGTATACAATTGTACTAAAAAATTGAGTAAAATGAAACGAGAGTGTAGTTAACACTGATCGATTCTTTTCATCGATTCTTTTATTATTAAAACGTTACTATCAAACCGTGTAGCGACACGAAAGATACCGAACAACAGCAACAGCAATAACGGTATTCTAAACACAGAAAATGTTCCAACATGGCAATTGGGCTTATTGACGTTTAACGCACGAACACTACAGCGCCATTTAGCTCAAATGAGTGCAAGTAAGAAGGAAAACAATTTGGAGGAAAATAAACCATCATTCCATCATTCCATGTGTCACAAAGGGAAAGGTGATTAAACATCAAAAGAGCCTAATGGGGAAAGTCGACAAAGAAAATCAGTAAACGTTATTTTGAACCTTTTGTAATGTTTGTGCCTTGATATATGTAGTACAAACACGGCAAACACGCACGGAAATATTTTACCCATTGATGGATACTTTTTTACTGATATTATTACTCCTGCAAAAAAGATTACCCAGTTCCTTTGATTTTCTCGGGTATTTCTCGACAACTTATTAAAAAGAACATATATTTTTCTTTAAACTAAGAGTTAACCAAAGATTCAATCGAAAATTTTCTGACACTTTTTGCACTGACACAGATAAAAACATCACCATCATAAAGTTAACAATGCGCCTCTTTTATGATGGTGGTGCTAGTGTGCGAAGAATTGTGAAGAGTTTCGAAAACTTAAGTTTGAATTATTGTTCACCGGTTTGTTTACAAAATTAAATACATAGTTATAAAAAATTTGTCTCATTTACTAATATCCGCTGAGAAGCTAAAGATTAACATATGAAAAGGACATATGAAAAAAATGTGAACACTTGCACTGAAGGATTGTTAATTAATAATGTTTATAATGTGATAGTTAAAATTTTACCACTATTACCAGGAATAGTACCAGGAACAATGATAATAAAATTTTAATAGTATCATTGAAGCGGATTTTTTAGATACGAAAATGTGTTAACATTGAACGTCACCTGCAATTTGGTTGCTTAGGTGAAGGTTGCTTGAATATTGTAATTGCCGCCATTATGGCTGATCTGCAGTGCCACTCGAATTTTTAAAGGCATAAATTTAAGAAGCTGCATAAATTTCACTTGCCAAGTTTCTTAGATCTATGCCTTCCAAAAAATCGAATGGCAACATGAAAAAGCCATGAGGCATTTTTTTTGTATTTCTGCAACCATCACAACATCTCGAAAAATATTTGGTGTACCGTTTTCCCATAAATCTCTCCTTGAATCTACCAATTCTCATTGAATGATTAATGAAGTGTTATCATTTATCAGGAAATGGTAAATTCAAGGAATGATTTTTATTAGAATAAAAAATAAATTGTAAAGAATAAATAAAAACTTATGAACAGTTTATCATATTAAACTAAAAAGTTTAGAACTAATAATTTTTAATGGATATTTTATTCAAAAAAAAAATTTATTAGATTTTAAAAATACACAGAAGTATTTTTATAGCCAGATTTTTCTAAAAAATAAAATGTCTCACATTATAATGTTATAATGTTTATATTTTTATGGTAACCCATCTCCTATTATTTATTATCATTTATATCGCAGACAAACAGACATAACACATTGAAAATTTTGCAATACAAATCATCGATGGTTGATAAAGCTGAACAGATGAGGGTAGTGTGCTAACGTCAAACGTAAGGGAATCAACTATGTGCGCCATCTGTGGCGATACTACCAACTAAGAAATATTTGAATTGGCTGTTTAAGGCGTAATCGTTGAAGAAACTGCAAGAGTTATGTCTATTTGTCTGTGTTGACATATTAACATTTGTTTCGATTTTTGAATCAGTTGAAATGAATTCTTTAAATGACATTTCAGTACTATACAAAGACCATAAAGAAGTAAGGATGGCGTGTTTAGCAAATGTAAATGCATTTATTCAAAAATACTTCCAGTGCCCCACACCACCTTCTGCAATGTTAATTACAAGCTTATTATATATATTACCGCTACATAGTATATTATGTAAATAAATAACGAGACCAAAACTAAGAGCCAACTTTTGCTATAAACTTTGAATTTAGTTATAACAAGAAAGACACTCTCATTAATATTAACGTAGAAATCGAACGCAAAACTATGAATGCATCATGAAAGGCAGACGCTTGTTGTCTAACTTTAAGCTTCTCACGTCTGGGTGTGGTGGTGTGCCTTCTGGAAATGTGGTAGTGCGTTTTGGACTAAAACATAACAAACAGCTGTCAATAAGATTAAAAATCGTAAGCCAACTTTTAGGTTGTGTGGAAAAACAAACAATTTTTACACGACGAAAGATACGATAGTGTGCATGCGTTAAACGTCACTAAGCTTAAATGGCTTTATGAACATATTATGTATATTGGATTATTCATTTTCTTGATATCGAATCTGAACAATACAATCGTCCCAACATAATAAACACAAAAAATCACTGCTTCTTGCAGCTTCGACACACTTTTTGGAAAGGGTTAATTCTCGCTTGACATTAGAGGGCCTCTCCTTCTTGAGCTTCCTTCTTTATGAAAACACGGCTGCAAAAGCATTTTCCATAAAAATTGTTGTTCAATGTTCAAGCTAGAAACGTCTTCACTCGACATAAGCTGTATCACAGCCATGAATTCATTTGTTTAGCAATATGATAGACCAAAAAACAAAGTCGAATAAGAGAATCAATCAACGAGGATAGTCCCATTTCTATAGTTACGCGAGAAATCTAAGCAGTATTTTTTTTACTTTTAGTGCCATAGTATTAACCGTGGGCTCTGCGTTACGTGGGTTGACATGTGGCTCTGTCGACGAGATGTCATATCAAGCTGAACAATGCATTAGGCCGTAAGTAATATTGAGAGATTCACTTCGTCGATTTTTCTCTTTCGTTAATAATTTGTCTATTAAACGATTTGCTGAAATTATTGTACTCTGTGTTGAAAATCCTTAAACATTTTAAGCAGAACAATGTTTAGGTTCTAAGAAACATTGGGAGAACTCTGCGTACTCTGCGTTCCTGCTATGTAAAAACATGTTTAAATATTTTCAACTTACAATACAATAATATAAAGTGTTTTTAAGGATCCAATACGTCAAAAATATCAGCATATCGTTTAATAGACAAACTATTAATGAAAGATAAAATCGACGAAGAAAATCTCTCAATGTTACTTAGGACCTAATGCATTGTTCAGCTTGATGTTTTTAAATAGCCATATACGCAAAAAAAACCGCTGTAGAAACTACCATTTCGAGGGGTTAAATTAAGCGCAAACACAAACAATTTTCAGCTGACTATAAATGCGTTTGATTTTACCATGCCTGCGATTAGATCGACCATGGTGCGGTTGATATCAATATGTGGTCCGTCAAATATAACACAAATGTTGAAGATTTTACCATAAACGTAGTAAATTTGACTGAAATTTCATGGTAGTTTTAAAGATAGGCATAGTCGGGTAAAATGTTAATTTTTACTACGAGAATTTTTTCTGTGTAGGAACGCTAAGAGAAAGTCGACGAAGAGCGTCTCCCAAAGTTACTTAGGACCTAATGCATTGTTCAACTTGATATGGCCAAAATAGTAAAAAACAGTGATTCTATCGATTGCAGCTGAAACCAAAAACGGCTTATTAATTTTTGTAAAAGATGTGGTAATTTCTTCGATTGTGCAAAATTTCAAACACTGAGCATGGTCAACTATTTTGACTTTAAATCTTTGCAGGGAATTGAAAAGAAAAGCTTATTTGCCATGGAGAAAACGAACTAAATGGTCCTGGATTACTATAGTATAGATATTCTGAAACGGGAGCAATGACATCTCGAACATAGTAGGTATCATAATACTGAAGTCTCTTTTTTGTCTTCCGCAAATACAATAAACGTTAAAATAATGCGTTCCTTTTATTCATCTTTCAAGACTAAATCAACTAACATATTGGCCGTAGCAAATTCTAGGAAGTGAAATCATATGCAAGCCTTATGTGCTATATTTATGTGAATTTTGAAAAAGTTTGAGAAGAAGCAGTCCCTCAACAGCCTGCCATACTTAATGTTTTGACTGGTCTTTTGATACAAAAGCCAACCCAATATTAAGGTATAAACCAGTTTACTTTTAGCCACCTAACTATTGGCGTTGATGCCAAGCAAATACAATTCCACTGTGGGATTCTGTGAGCTATGGCATAATATTTATTGTGATACATTTATATCTGCTATCCCGCTATTCGGATAACAGTCCCAAATTTCTCATCTCTACGGGAATGTTATGAATATAAAAATTCTTTACATTTTTAGTTACATACAAGCGTGAATCTGACGTTATCAAAATTTAAAGGATTCAAATCATCGCCATGAAATATGAAATTGAATTTTTACATACCTGTGGCTTCAAAAAACTGATTTATGATTCGTGGACGATAATACGTTTGGTGTCCACGCTTCATCCTCTGCAGACAACATCAAAAGTTAGGTTTCAAATGCGGTCAACGCTAGATTGGTCATTATCCTGCATCCATCAGCTTCGGTATACACACTGTCTAATTTTTTCCCAAATACGGTTGATGCTAGAAAATGAAGATAAATCGATTATTTTAAGCATGATAATCAAACATTTAAAATGTAGTCACTAGAATAGTAATCATCATACTGACCTTGTTCTAGCAGACTGGTGATGGTTGAAAAAGCTGGCAAAGCCAACCGATTTTGTCGGTATGCATCGCAAACTTTATATATTTTTATCTTTTCTGCCATTTTTTCGTTATTTTTTCTTCAAGGCTTTATTCATATTAAAGGGATCGCATGCTGAATAAACAAGTATAGATTATTATTTACACTGAACGTTTTCAAAGGAGCTCGATCAATAAAATCTGTTAGATTTTTTGAAATAGCTGTTTGCGGCTCTGAAATGACTTGCATGATTCCTTTCTCAGAAATATGAACAACGGGACACTTCGATCCAAAGACTACAATTTGTTCGTTGAATTAGTTGAACACCAGAAGCTGAATTTGAAGCACATAAAATTGTTCTCCATACTCGTCATGCTCGAGAAACAGGTAATCGTTTTTCCGATAAAAGTACCCACAGTATGATGCTTCTTCAGCATACAGGGCTTCTTCGCTTAGTAGATTATATGTATTTAGTTCTATTTGCAGTGAGTCAGGGAGATCTACATACGCTTTAATATATTTGGAAACCACAAAATGTCTTTCAAAGCGCACATTTTCCTGTGTCAGAAGAGCTTGGTATAATTGATGCTGCTCAGCGCAGAACTTAACAACGTTTTTAAAATTTAAAGTACTACGGAGAGCTCGTTTGAAAAAACAATGTTTTCTCTCACAAAATAAAGTGCAAAAAGACATAAGAGGTCCAAGCCACGATATGATCCAAGGGTAGTGCGTAGTAAAATGATGTTTTGGTCTGAGTGGAGTATCAAAGTGACTTTTCCTAAGTTCCATGTATTCCGTTATTAATGATCGCAGTAGATGGATTTGAGTTTCTGACACGACAGGTGAAGTAACTATATCCGTTATATTTTTTAATCAGCATCATCATTTTCATAGACGGATTATCGTAGTCGATATGTTTGTTCAGAAACACGAAGGGAAGGACTTGCACTATGTGCCAAAGTTCACAAGCCTTTGCTTTGATGTTCTTGGATTTTCTGTTATAATCGATTGTTATTTTCGTATTTAGCTTCAACGCTTGGAAAACTTCATTCAGTTTTCCTTGAATATACAGAGCTGATATGTTTTGCTCTTTAGAGATGCGTTTGAAGATCAGGAAAATATCATTGTTAATCCATCCTTCAAATAGATCGTGAGCTACACACGGTGCCGCACCGAGATCAAACATTTGGAAGTGTTGTAGTTCATTAAAAATACACCCTGCTTTCACTCCTCGGAAAAGGATACAATTTGGATTGGCTGTGATCATCTGAAGATCAACCATGTGAGTCTCAGGTGTCCTTATTTCTGCCTTATACAAACAATCGTTTTTAAATGACTGATGATCAATATAACAGGTTCGACAGAAGTGAAAACTTGTTGGAAAGTTCTCCACCAGACCTCCTATTTGGTGTGCACCCAAATTGTCATTCATGGTAGTGAATATTGATCCTCTAATCTTCTCAGGAAATCCTCCACCGTGTACAACAATTCCATCTTCTTCTAAAATCTTGATGTCTTCAACAAGTCTTCGAAATATAGAATTGCCACCAAAGTAAGCAAAATCTTTATTTTTGCACAACAAAACAAGTTGTACATTTTCAGGCTTGCACCGCAAATATGGATCGAGGTTTCCTATGACCATATATACGCATAATAGTTTGTATCGCCCAGTGGCGCTACCAATAGCGTTGACAACTACTTCAGCGGCGTCTTGATAAAGGAAAATGCTTAGTGTTTTTTCAGTATAAAATGAACTGGTTTTAAACTTAAGGCCATCGTCAAAGTCTGTCAGATATCCTGGGACTTTGAGCTTCTTACGAAATACTGCATTATAAATTTGAGACACATTGAGCATGACAGTCAAGGTTTCCAATATAGGTACATAATGGTAGAATCCATATTTGTGTTCGTTGTCTTTTTGAAGCGAAATTTGGATTGATGGTACAAAGCTGTAATGTTCCTGATAATATTTTTTGCGCATGTATGGCGACCGGAATATTCCAGTAGATCCGAACATGGTTTCAAAGATGTTAATGCTGAAAAAGTTTTGTATCAATCCTGCCACAGAAGTGTCACTGTCCACACCGTCTTGGATCTTATTTATCAATGGTACACAGACATTTCTGAAATAACTATTTTGGACAGCAACAGCTTCCCCTAATGCTGTAACCACTTCCTGAATGGCTGTTTCTGTAACGTGATTCCTCGATAAAAGCTTGAGAAACAGGTTTCCAAAAATTTTCACTATGGCCTCGCTGCTTCCTGCAAACTTGTCATTCGTAGATAACGGTTCCGCACGGTCGTTTAATCCATCTGTTTCCTCCATGTCAGGTAGCTCAGGTAGAACATCGATATTATCATCTGATTTATTTTCACTGCAATTCATACGGACGTTTCCATTTCGATGAAAATACATATTGTGAATACGCATACTATTCACAGTTACAAATGATTTTTTGGTTTGACACCCGAATGGGCAGAAAACGGGTTGTCCTGTATTCAGATGCTTACCCATATGCTTGACCATCAGTTTAACGCTATCTACAATACAATTGCACATCAAAACTGAACAGCGAAATAAACGTTCAGTTTTCAATTTAAGGTGCCTCTGACGAAGATGTTTCTTGAAAGATTCGAGGGATTTGAATCTTAATTCACAGTCCGGGATGGCACACTCAAATGATTTTTGGCACTTATGTACTCGCATATGAATAATGAATCTTTCCAAATCACAGAAAATTGCGGCACAAAACTTACAAACAATTTTGCTTGACATCTTTAGAAACTGACGGAGACAGTGCAATCAAAACAGCTAGACTGAAACGTTTACCTGAACCGGCGGTCAACAATTTCTTTTTTGCCTATGTTGCTATAATTTTACACGTTGATTGAAAATTATAGTTTCATCGGTTGGAATAGCAATGCATCTCAATTTGTTTTTATAGTGATGGTTGAAAAACACATTCCTAGGAGATTTTTAAAGAACCAAAATGTAAAATCGTGTGCTTTTGAATGCTCTTATTATGTGCATTTATTTTAACTTAATTTTCAATCAAAATTTTAATTCAAGGGGTGTAAATTTATCACCTCGTTGATTTACATGCCATTTAAATTTCATTATTTTTTGCTGTGTACCACACAAAAATTTACTCTTTTCAAGCGTCTCTTAAGGTTTCCAAACGCTTTGCCACCAAACCCCACAAAAAGACATAATGTCCTTTCCCACCCCACTCCTCCCCCACCACAAACCACCAAAAAAATGAATGAAATGCAAACTACCGACCACATGTGTTTTGATATGAATGAAAAAATAATCAGTTCATAATCTGATCAATTTAGGCAAGGGTTGATTTTTAGAGGTTGTTGTTATTTTATAGGCCTAACAAAGAAAATGGCTTATGGGCTGCAAAATGGTGAGAAGACACCTGGAATGGAGCGTGCGTCCCCGCAATATAGCTATGGTCCTCAAAAGTTCCTACCTCATGCTTTCACGGGCCAAGAGATGTCAAAGACCGCCAGCTAAGGGTTGCGTAATTAGCTGGTAGTGCAGCCTGGGCATCCAGCGGTTGAGTAAGAAACGATGTATCGCGTCAACTATACATTTGGTGGCAGCCACACCAAGGCGATGTAGGCAGCGTGACCCCCGATAAAGTAGCATGCTGAAATGTTACCCTACCACGAAAAATGTAAGTATTCTAAAAAACGGCACATAATTTCAGATCATCCATGGAATTCCCAAGTGTTGTATAATAATTTTGAATTGTTTTCTTCCCCCGTGGCTATGATAATGCAAGTCCTTCTACAATTGCAGCAGGATCAGTAGACATGCAGACATTACATATATAATTGTTATTATCATTTTATATTATAACAACCCTTCAAAATACATACTCCAATTGCTATTTTTGTATTCTCCGAGCGTGGAGTAACGATTATGATGTAGAAGGAGATGTTTCGCTCATCGCCATGAGGCACCAAGAGTAGACAGTCATGTTTGCTAGAATGAAAGATATGAAGAGAAAGTGTTGAAAGTTCCGTCAGTGTACGGTAGGTTGGAAATGGAATAGAAGTATTGAAAATTGAGCGAAAGGGCATGGGTAAAGTAGTACTCGAACCAAGGACGTTATCATTGCCAAACATCCCACTGCAGGGTAGGTTGAGGCACAGATACATCTGCCACCTCAACTGGCAATAATAACTCGTTGGATCTCGCTCATGTACCACTGATCGCTTGTGATAGTTTCTAGCGGTAGTTTGTACACACTCTGTTTTGATGCGTACATGGGAGAGGAAACTCTCTCCTTTTTGGGTTTGTTTTTGTTCACAAAGACTGATAATTACTTAGTTGAGGTGGCAGATGTATCTGTGCCTCAACCTACCCCGCAGTGTGGTGTTTGGGAAACGTCCTTGGTTCGAGTACTACTTTATCTATGCCCTTTCGCTCAATTTTCAATACTTCTATTCCATTTCCAACCTACCGTACACTGACGGAACTTTCAACACTTTCCCTTCATATCTTTCATTCTAGCAAACATGACTGTCTACTTTTGGTGCCTCATGGCGATGAGCGAAACATCTCCTTCTACATTTCGCTATTTTAGAGTTTCAATCATCTAACATCGCAGCGGAAGAGGCAAATAGCGGCATTTAATTATTATAGGTACATTATGTAGTATTTCTTTACATCATCATATCATTTCCCTCGTATCATGACCTTCACATTTTCATAAAACAAAAACCTGATTTAGGCGTATCTGGCTTAAACACGAAATATGCCTTCAATTTATGACATCTAGCATTCCATATATGTCCAGTATATAACGTAGAAAATTACATCTGTGGTAGGCTTTTGAAAATTACGGAATCTGTGGTAGGCTTTTGCACTTATTGCTGAATGTATTTTTCATTTCCGGTTTACAAATGGACTTTTTACCAACTCTGAGACTTCTAATACATGCAGCGCTGTGTGCCATTTGGCTAGTGTTTGATTTTACATTTCAATCTTTGTCATTACTTGATCATAACTCACAATATCATTACATTATCAACCGAATGGAGATCATATATATAGATACGAATGCTTGTAGTATTTTTCATTTACGGCTTCAAATGGTGAGTTGACCACTTCGAAGGAGGGTGCGGACGACATCACGTCCTCACAAGTTCCTACCTCACGCCTCCCACGAGTAATATGGATCACAAAAGACTGCCAGCTGAAACATGGAGACGCTGGTTGGCGTAGCCTGGGCAATGTTGTCAATCTGACAATAGCGAAGTGAGGGGGTGCGACTGAAGATCGTGTACCTCTACAAATCATATTGTATATTTCCCATTCTTATTTGATCAATAATTTCAGCACGCTTTGGAATCATTTTTGCATTCCAAAACCATGTAAGAGCCGGGAGCAACACGACAGGCATCAAAGGCTCAATTTGTATTTCAGCATTACATTTAATTTAAAATTACGCTTCTGAATTTCAACTAATATATTCATAAAAGACTGGCATGTGCTTATAAGCAATGTAAGATTATATTTTAATATTGTGTTTAGTGGCATTATGGTAAAATAAGCCATTTATTTCAGGAATCATCAAACTCGACTCATCTTCGTTCACTCCAATTGCTATATTTGAAATGTTACTAGAACAGTATAAAAATTTTACAACATGTCTTATGACATAATTCGAAAAAAACAATCTTTTATTGAAATTTTATCTTTGATATTTGAAATGATCTATCCTGTTTTCAGCTTTTCCAGGACAAGAAGGATATTAATACATATCTAATTTAAAGGGTGATACGGTCAAAATTTGGTCAAGGGAAAACGCGTGTAAATCGGTGAAATCGTTTATTTAAAAAATCAAATTAAATTTCTTTTTTCAAGTTCAATTAGTATAAAATTCAGGAAAAATATTCAGTTAGGCTTCCGCTTTTCCAAATCCGAATTGCCGGGCCTTACGCTTGACCCCTGCCATCAGATTTTGTACAGCCACCTTGTCCACCTTCTTCGCCGCAGAAAGCCAGTTTGCCTTGAACTGCTGCTCGTCCTTAGCAGTTTTTTGGTCTTCTTTAGGTTCCGCTTGACAATAGCCCAGTATTTCTCAATTGGGCGGAGCTCTGGCGTGTTGGGAGGGTTCTTGTCCTTGGGAACCACCTGCACGTTGTTGGCGGCGTACCACTCCATGGCCTTTTTACCGTAATGGCAAGATGCCAAATCCGGCCAAAACAGTACGGAACAACCGTGTTTCTTCAGGAAAGGCAGCAGACGTTTATTCAAACACTCTTTCACGTAAATTTCTTGGTTGACAGTCCGGAAGCTATGAAAATGCTGCTTTTCAAGCCACAGGTACAGATGGCTTGCCAAACCAGATATTTCTTTGCGAACTTTGACAGTTTCGTGTGCTTGAAAATATCTGCTACCTTTCCCCTTCCTTTTGCCGTATAAAACTCCTGTCCCGGAAGCTGCTTGTAGTCGGCTTTGACGTAGGTTTCGTCGTCCATTACCACGCAGTCAAACTTCGTCAGCATCGTCGTGTACAGCCTCCGGGATCGCGCTTTGGCCGTCGTATTTTGTTTATCATCGCGATTTGGAGTCACTACCTTCTTGTAAGTCGATAGTCCGGCTCGTTTTTTGGCTCGATGCACGGTTGTAGACGATACACCCAGCTTATTTGCGGCATCTCGGAGAGATAGGTTAGGGTTTCGCTTGAAACTACCGGCAACTCTCTTTGTCGTCTCAGCGGCTTCCGGTTTTCGATTTCCCCCCGATCCAGACTTCCTGGCTGTCGACAAACGTTCCCCAAACACTTTAATTACATTTGTAACGGTTGATTTGGCAACTTTTAGCGATTTTGCCAACTTTGCGTGCGAGTAGCTCGGATTTTCGCGATGCGCGAGCAAAATTTTGATACGCTGCTCTTCTTGCTTGGACGGCATTTTGACAACTGAAGAGTGAATTCCAAAATCAAAATAGGAGCAACATTCTACACACACACACCTTCAAAATGAGGGGTGTTCAGGTTTTTTAAATGCAAAATTGAAAGAAATACGTCAAGTTGATATTGACCAAATTTTGACCGTATCGCCCTTTATTTAATTTATGTCAACTTTTATTATTACATATGGTTTTTCAGCATTGTTTATCAACAGTTCCTGCAAGATTTCATGTATAAGCAAGTTCTCGAGATTGAGTAGCAACGATTTTAGACGCTCTTGTCCAAGCTCTTTTGAACTTTTCCACTGTATCAGCTGGATGAACATGTTTGCAAAGATACCCCTTGACCAGAGTCCAAAATCGTTCGATGAGACAAATTTCAGGGCAATTTAGGGGATTCATGTGCTTAGGTGCAATTATCACGTATTCCTATTTGTACCAGTCCATGGTCAACTTAGCGTGATGACACGAAGCAAGATCGGACAGGATCTTTCCAATCTCTCGAAATGCGGTTAAAACTTTGCTGTAAGTTGTGTTCGGTTAGACGTTTGGGTGTAAACAATGAGATAAAATTGACAGACTAACCAAGTAAAAATGTATGATCGAATGGCAGCGCTAGAACAGTGTGCGCTTATTTTCTGGGACAGTCCATAATGAACAAAGGTGCCTATATATTTCGACGAAGGTTACTTCGATGCAAGTCGTACGTTGCAACGCCATCAAGTACCTCCTGGGTCACTGGAATTGGTCTAATGTTTTATACACTTCTGTAAAATTCAGCCAAGAGGTTTGCTGCGTCTTCTGAAGTATTAGAACGAACATTCTGGAAATTAATTTCGCTTGGCACACCATCTGATTTCCGCTGTTTTTTCACAAACGACCAAAATGAAGAAGGATCGTTTTTGGTGTTGCATTCTAAGTCTGTAATATACTCAAGAAAGGTATCTTCCTAGAGCCTGTTTCGCAACCATCGAAGTTTGTTGTTCCACTACGGTTGGTTGTTTCAGCAAGTTACTCGACGTTTCTTTCGAGGTACATGTTCATGGATGATATTGTACACTTTGTTGTAGAATGAAGAACTGTATCATCTACTGAACATTCCTTGAGAACTGAATTTCAATCCACAGTGGCTATACTCTTACACACAGCACTTACGTCGTACCTTCGATAATCGAAACGGACGCTTTCATCGTCTTCTTCATCACTCGGGAACGGCAAGTAGAAGTTCAAGAGGGCCTGTGGTGTAGTCGGCTTTCAACAGAGGCGAAGGTGGCACAAATACAGCATCTGAATCGTTTGCGAAAGCCAAGTCAAGTAATATATCAGTACTTGAAAAAGTCCCGAAGAGATCGCTGATTCCGTCAGCATGATTTCGGATTCGAAGGACGCTTTTATTGGTAGAAATGCGTTAACATCGTCGTAGATATTCTAGTGTAGCAACTGCATACGGTTGAAATGAGAAATTCAGACTTGCGAATAATAAAAAACGGAGTATGGCATCTGGTGCAGGGATAAACCAATATTCTCAATGACTGACACATTCGATTAGCGAAGTACCAGTAGCAAGGGGTAATCAATATGTGCACTATATTTGCTACTCCTGAAATTACCGTCTAACGTATAGCGGTAGAAAGCATACCTGGAGAAATCATTTGTAAATTATCCTTGATAAAATGCTCAATTTGCAATCAAACTTCACTATAACTTCAAATTTATTTATTTGTTCGCGAAAAATAGAAATAAAATAACTTTTTCTCTACTGCCACACATTTGACTGTGTTGCATCAACAATACGTTGAATGGATGTGTCAACATGTCGCATCGTTTGGTATGTTTGCATAAAGCAATAATCTTACTTTCAACAAAAACATTCAGAGCTTTTAGTATGCGGAATGGATATGGAATATATGGAATATATATGGAATTTTCCCAGTTGCTGAAAATTCATATTCTGCTAATAAAAACACACTGAGGAATCAAAGGCATATTTGAAAAGTTCATCATACATTGCTGTGAAATTTTATGAACTTTTAAAAACTATCACAAAACGTTGTCACTGTATTGTTTCGCGTTTTTTGTTACAGCAAAGGCTAGCGTAGCAATTCTTATCATGGAACCTCCCAAAGTTGTTGTCTAAAATACCACAAAATCTTATTGGATTTGCTTTCCCCACTGAACTATTTAAATCGGCATTAGTATCGCAAATTGAAACGAACCAAACTTCACCTTTAAAGATCCTACCCAAAGGGGCATCGTTACGTTTCAGCGCCGCATAGTTTGGGCCAGGGGAACAACTCAACCTGAACCTGGACACAAAAAGGATTGCGAAATTTGATTACGGCACAATCACTAAAGGTGTAGCAGTCCCCTGGTTGGTTATTTCGTCATCATATGTTTTTCATTACTGATGCATAGTTGAAGAGGTATGAATTATGTATAGGGAAAGTTATATGAATTATTTATTCGATGCGAATAACTTAGTTCAAATTGAGCGATTGTTATATGCATCAGAGCATATGTTCATGGTGGATAAAAAGGTTATTTGCATAAAAAAGTGCACTTCCGATGATGATGCTGTTTATTTTGTAACATTTTCAATAACCATTGGAAGGACCCACTAAACTACACAACCGGCTGCATAAACGATCGAATACAAGTTAAACCATATGCAATACGAGGAGTTAACTATTTAATCAAAATGCAAATATTTCGTTTTACAGCATAAGTTCAGGCCAGGTAAATCATTTAATGATTTATCCATTTTTGGAATTTCGAAAGGTTCATAAATTGATTAAATTTGAAAACGCTTCACTAGTAACATTCTCATATGAGCATTTATTTATTTATTTATTTATTCGTCAACAGATAAAAATGTTTATCCCAATGACAACTAGATAAAACTTAATTACATACAATAACTAACACATACATCTTCGGAAACAACGCTTATTAACATCACGGGATACATTAAAATTAAACACGTTATAACAGCTGTTGAAAACGCGACACATGCTTAGCATTTAAGTTAATTAAAAAGTTTTGTGAATGGGGAACTCAATACTCACGTGTCACTCTCTTGTTTCAATTATTAATTTATAAAGCTAAATGATGATGATGATGATGATGATGATGATGATGATGATGATGATGATGATGATGATGATGATGATGATGATGATGATGATGATGATGATGATGATGATGATGATGATGATGATGATGATGATGATGATGATGATGATGATGATGATGATGATGATGATGATGATGATGATGATGATGATGATGATGATGATGATGATGATGATGATGATGATGATGATGATGATGATGATGATGATGATGATGATGATGATGATGATGATGATGATGATGATGATGATGATGATGATGATGATGATGATGATGATGATGATGATGATGATGATGATGATGATGATGATGATGATGATGATGATGATGATGATGATGATGATGATGATGATGATGATGATGATGATGATGATGATGATGATGATGATGATGATGATGATGATGATGATGATGATGATGATGATGATGATGATGATGATGATGATGATGATGATGATGATGATGATGATGATGATGATGATGATGATGATGATGATGATGATGATGATGATGATGATGATGATGATGATGATGATGATGATGATGATGATGATGATGATGATGATGATGATGATGATGATGATGATGATGATGATGATGATGATGATGATGATGATGATGATGATGATGATGATGATGATGATGATGATGATGATGATGATGATGATGATGATGATGATGATGATGATGATGATGATGATGATGATGATGATGATGATGATGATGATGATGATGATGATGATGATGATGATGATGATGATGATGATGATGATGATGATGATGATGATGATGATGATGATGATGATGATGATGATGATGATGATGATGATGATGATGATGATGATGATGATGATGATGATGATGATGATGATGATGATGATGATGATGATGATGATGATGATGATGATGATGATGATGATGATGATGATGATGATGATGATGATGATGATGATGATGATGATGATGATGATGATGATGATGATGATGATGATGATGATGATGATGAACTCCGGGTGGTTGTCTGCTTATTTCAGTGGTGCAGATCCAGATACACGATGAATGTACCATATGGTATTGCTAGCTGCTATGGGATAGAGAAGAAAACAGAAGAAAGGCCAAAGGAGAGAAGGCATAAGTAATTTTTAACAGGCAATGCGCATGAGAGATTTTGGGGGCGACCCCGGCGTCCGGCGTAGGGGTTAACATCCATACCTCTCACGCTAAAGTCACGAGCTCGAATCTCACCCCCGGACCAATTACGAAAATACTCAAAAGGTATTTAAGTGACTACGACGGGAGATGAACAACCAGCCCAGGGCTGAAAATCTCGATAATCAAGCAACTAAAAAAAAACTAACTAGATATTCATGGTAATATTTGCACAACGGTCGTTCAGAATGGTTCGGCGAATGCATATGAGAGATCATTCCCGATGAGTTTCCACGGGCTTACTCAATTCCATCACGTTTATTTATAGAAGACAAAAGACAGTTTACTACGTGCTACAAGTGGGAATATCAGTGAAATGATCCCCCATCGAATCTTCAAGTGATCATTACAAGCTGTCCATTTGGTTCAGGCACTTTTAAACGTTGATGTAGCAACCTGTTCACACATGAAATCTGCCTCGACCAAGTTAGCAGAAAGCGCCCTTACCTCTTTATGAACCGAAGGGCAGGGAATTGTTAGTATCCATTCTTATAATTTAATTCCATATAGGGGGAGGTAGCTCATCGAATCTTCCGGTCTACCTCTGAGCATCTCGCTATGAGGTATCAGGTGGTAACCCACCGATTGCCTGTCGATCTGCCATATTCAGAAGGCATCTGCATTGCGTTATCTTAAATTATAATATTCCACCCACTATATCACAAAACATTGCGATTGGTTGAGCAGATTTGAGATAATACCCAATGATTTGGGTATAAGACTAAGTCTCCCCCGGATGGTGCGACATGAGCTTTGAAATCAATACAACCATAAAGTTGACAGAAGGCACAAAATGGTGTACAGCCCCAAATAACTGGTTTTCATGTTCATCCATTTTTACCTCATTTATCGGCTGAGTTCTGATCGAACCATCAGCTGTGGGCAAATGTCTAACACTGAAATCATTTCGGTACGTCACCTGTGTTATATTATAGCGTAGCATAGTCTAGAAAGATGAAGTTCACGCGAATGCAGCATGAAGCAAAATTCATAAAAAAAAGTTCGGTCCTCAGCTATAAAATAAGACATCGGCGATGAAGAAATATTATTTCGCAGCTGAGGGGTGTGATTATTGCAGTATTAAACATGGAATGAAACTTAATGAAAAAAGGGTAGACGATTTGAACCTTTTGCTCAACCTGGAAGGGGAAACCAAATGTTCGTCCTGCTCATATTCAGATTTATATGAGCATGAGCATGATTGACCGCTCACGGATGTTATTCCGGTATTGCCGTGTTGATGTGACTCTCGCTTTGAAGGATGTCTAGAAATCCTCTGCACTTCCACGAGAAATCACTGGGATGTTGGATAGTTGGGAACAGGTTAGCAGCAGGGTTCGTTTTGGTTGACGATACGCTGAAAATATGTAACTAGCACTATCCGCCAAAAGCAAGGGACCGCTCCATCCATCAACGGAACATCGAACGCCAGTTGCACCGCACCCCTTATAGCCCGGCATGACCTAATCACTGTAAACTTGTAAATAAAACGAAAAAAAAAGAACGAGAAGAAGTCGTTATATCTGGTGTTTCACGAGTGCTTCTGTGTCTTTAGTTGGTGATCGTTTTTTTCTGCCTGTGAAGGTTATATTTTTACTACACTGCGGTTTTTATTCTGGGCGTCGGCGAGATAAGACAAGCTGAGTCATCCTTCCGATTGGTGGCCTATCATAGCATTAGTAACTGATTTTGTGATGTAGTGGGCGGAATATTACAATTTGAGATAATTTTAAGCAGTCAGTTTACCAAAATTTGGCAGCTCGACAGGTAATCGGTGGGTAAGTGACCACCAGGTACTCCATAGCAAGATGCTAGGAAGCGGACCGGAAGATACATTGAGCAAACTCCCCCGAAACCAAATGTTCAACATGCTCATATTTCGATTTATATGGGAGCAAAAGCAGGTAATTTTTAAGTAAAAAATTGAACTATACTAATAGCACGTAACTCAAATTTCATTTATGTAAACTAAACGTGAGTTATTAGCGTTCAAAAACCTTTCATTTTAGCGAAAGGTTCTCATTTTCCAAAAATTTGAAATGACACCCTGTATAGAAAAGAGAACGCCAAATTGGCTTCCCACGCAACAAAAAAGCTCTTCTTATCGAATTTTTCACTCGAATTGAAAGTAAGCCAAACTTCCAGCTTTTCTCACGCTCAGCATGGCGGGCTTTTTTATTGTCACAATTCAAACAGGGTTCAGATTTTAAAGTACCGTTCTCGGACCGGGCGTAGGCGTGAAACTGTCACCTAGACTAGCTGACTTCTTAACTCCAAGACAAAGACAGCGCGTACCGGAATCTGCACATCGCAATGCAAACTTTTTTTTTTATTCGATTTTTTTTCGTCGGCCTGTTTCCTCAAGTGGTGACCATCGACGCCAGGAAGACGACTCCACCACCTAGACGCTACATATCACACTCATCAATCCATGAGCTGGGACTAACGACATTACTTCACTTCCGAAGGAAGACGTGGCTGGAGATTGTTTCGTCTCGGATTGAACCCAGCCCCACTGCACAGTGGTCGGAGATGGTCAAATCACGAACTTAATTGTATAGCGCCTTAAATATTAACTTTATCCAAAAAAAGTCTTCAGACGAGTTGTTCACATATGTGTTGCACATAGTTTGGTAATTTAAAAAAAATGTCATCGCCTACTATGAAAAATGTAAGAAAACTAACTTATTTTCCTTAATAAATAGAAAGATATTTTTTCAGCAAAGTTGTAGATCTACTCAAAATATGAAACTTCGTTGATGACAAAAAATTTCTATGTCAAGTAGTTTTGGAGTTATAAGTCGTTTTTGGTGACAACCCCTTAAAAATTAGTTTTTATTGCTTAACTTTTCATATATACTGTTTTTATGCAAACTATGACTTGAGCAAATGTAAACAACATAAAAGCAGATGTTTTGGTGAAGACAGCATGTAGATTAATGCATTCCTTACCAAGTTAGAGCACTTTTTAACTTCATTTTACCGCAACTTTGACTGCATATAGGGGAGAAGGTGGCAAACCGGGAACAGCTACTTATATTAAAACTTAGACCTAGTACTTTAATGTTATGAAAATTTTGTTAGCGCCAATTCATAAATGAATGATTAAGATCACGTTAAATGATCGCATGTTTTTGACTTTTTCTATACAGAAACGAGCATGTAACCTAAATTTTGCAAGGCAGCATGAACATTTGAGAACCAGATATCATCAAATATAGTCATAATCAGCAAATAAATCTTTCTGGGGTATTCAGAGGTGTTTGTATGGGAAATTGTGTGAAAGTGTATTGCATTTCATTTGGAGTCTTTTTCTTTCTTTCGAATTGCCTCGCGCAAACGCGTCTCATAACTTGTAAATAATACCTTTTTTGTTAACCGTTCGACCTTCTGGAAGGAATTCAGAATGGACGACACCGCGAAAATCAAAGAAAACGGTCAGTAAAGCTTTTGAAATTTTTGGAGCGACTTTGTCGTGATTTTTTTGGTTTCGGCTCATCTTCGGCGCGCCATTCGGACCATTCATTGACTTGTGACATATCAAATTCATATGCCTTTGTTGTTCATCACCAGTTATGATGCGTTCCATGAATGTGGGATCGCTATCTGCGTTCGCAATCATCTGTTTAGCGACCTCAACTCGATGCTGTTTTTGCAAAAAATTCAGCTCTTTTGGAACAGATCGTGCTTCAATGCGTTTCATGCCCAGAATTTCCGTCAAAATGTGTTCGGTCGATCCAAATGAGATATCAAGGAGTGCAGCTATCTCCCGAATGCTAATTGAGCGGTTTTCCATAGCTAAATTCTTATTTGTATTCAAATTAATCGTTTTTTTTAAGCGGACGATGGGCATCAATTAGAGTGTTACGTCTGTTTGTCTGTGATTAAAATATACATTTTTAATAAAGATTTCACTGACTTACTTTTCACTAATTACAGTATTGCGAGATCCACACATTATAAATTCCACGTATAAATCAGCTTCTAAAAATTCTATACCTTGTTCTATGCACTATAGAAATAATTTTACAATTGCAACAATCCGCACTTCTTTACTTTTGGTTTGTTTTGTTATGATTTGTTTATCTCCCTTCTCACCAAGGTGACGGACAATACAAAGCGGCCCGTAACACCCGGTAGTTCCTTTAGAGGTCCCGGATATACCTTCAGACCTCGATCACCGCCAGGTTAGCTACGACTCGCCGGTATACCTTTGGGGCCGTCCGCACTAACGCCTGTTTAACGCGTCCGTCTGGTCTCGGAAGCAGCTCCTGTACAATTCCTCACATCCAGCTCTTCCGGTTCTTAACAATGAAAACTAGGTCGTTCACCTGTCAAGGTTTCTGCTCTTCGAACCACTTCGATCGTCGGTTTATCGTTGGCAGATACTCCTTAACCCATCTCTGTTATATGTGGTTTGCCAGGTCATGATAACGTTGTGTGAGTCTCGCTAGGCTTTCGCCGAGTCCACTGGATGCACCACCAAATCTGCTGAAGTGACCGTCCCTCGAAGGAAATGGTTCTAGTCGATCGCTTTATGCTCAGCTGAGTCCTGCGGTACGTATGTACATTAACGGCCTAGAATTGATCATGTCCTCTCTTCCGCCAACGTAGTACGCAGGACCTCGTCGGACAATGTTCGCCCATCGTCTAGCGCCTTCATCGCTTACTCGTTGCATAACCGAATCGCAGTCCATGCGTTTGGTATCCAGAATCGTTGTCGAAGTTCGTTCGTTACCGTTACACGGTTAGCCTGCCGGCACCTCTCATGGAACGACTGGATCAGCTTCTCCGTAGTCGCATGCAATCGCGGCATAATGATCGGGAACATTTTGTCAAACGGTATCTCCTCTGATAGTTTCATTTTACCACTCATACGAGGCATGACATCTTAGTCCAGAATCGGGGCCAGCTTCTAGAGACAGCTATTTTTCTTCACCGTCGCTGAAATTTCACCCGGTCGTTGGTCTAGGTTCTGGGCGAGTGTGTTCATCTCATCTGGAAAAGTTTCGAACTGTGCTTGCTTCTACAGAATGATCTGCGCTCTCCGAAATTCGTCTTGCTCGAGTGGACGCCGTACCACCTGCATTGGTACGAGAATTGGCGTTGTTGTTTGTCCGTTACCTTCAAGTTCAGACCTTGCGTTTGCTGTTGTCGATGAATCTGACAACGCATGCCATCACCCTATGCAGTGTCGTCCATCTGGCATTGGTCCACGTCAACCACACCACCGTCTCCTCGATCGGCACCTCCAGAGTCGGTCATTAGTCTGCGGGTTCATACAAGAACGGTGCACCCGTAAACCATCCAGCATCACTTTTCTAATCGTTGCTCCGATGCCATTTCGTTAAGATGTCCGCCATATTCCGCTTTGTTGGAACACAACGCCAATCCGTCGCCCGTATTAGCTCGAGTATTTATCCGATCCTAAACGCAACTAATTGTTTGTATTTATGTTGGACCGATCGAATGTAATTAAAAAAAAAATAACATGTCTTATAAAATAATATCTTTTATTGAAATTTTATCATTGATATTTGAAATGATCTATGCTATTTCAGTTCTGTTTCTGCTTTCGTTTTGGACGGTTGAGAGTTTTGTTTCTTTCGCGCGATAGCCTTCTTCTCCACGGCGTTGTAATAAATTTGCATTGTTCTTGTTTCATCAACCCGGTCGCTTTTGTTACAGCAGCAATGTGCGAGTTGAAAAATACTGTGCGATTTACCTTCGGCAATGGAGCGGATAAACCAGTCTTAGGCGAAGTGGCAAATTTCGTCAAAGGCTTGGATGTGGAGCTTGATGAAATTGAAGCTGCATATAGGATTGCCGATGAAAAGTCCCTTCTCGTCAAGTTCAAGTCTGAGCGGTCGATGTTGTACGCGTTGACCGCCAACTCGGATGAACTGATGTTCCATTATGGGAATGGAAAAAAGGTTAAAGTGCACATGTCGCATGCCCAGGATCACATCTGCTATGTGCGAATATACGATCTCCCACCGGAGGTTCCTGACCAGGAGATCGTTACGGTGTTATCAAAATATGGACGCGTAAACCGTATCGTGAGGGAGAAGTTTCCGGCGGAGCTGGGCATACCGGCCTACACTGGTGTGCGGGGCGCGTACATGGATGTGAAGCAGGAAATACCGTCACTTTGCCAGCCGGAAGGGAAACATATACTACCAGGGAAACAAGGACTAATGCTTTATCTGCAAGGAAGAGGGACACCTGATGGCTTCCTGCCCCAAGCGGCAGAGTCGGAGTCAGCCAAAAGTGCAAAGTCAAGAAAAGGAGCAAAGCGGTAAGCTGAAGAAAACGTCCGGATGTGCAGTAACTGGAGGTGCAGCCACCGGAGGATCAGAAACTGAAGGTGAGGGAGAATTGGATATGCCAGAGGTGCTGGAAGATAAAACGGAGGAATCTGTGGACACCGAAATACGTATTGATGAACCGAAGGAGTTGGATACCCGCGATCGTGCGTTGTTGCAGTTCGCCGCATTCATGTCAACGGGGATCAGTAAACAAAAAATCAGTGGGGTTGTGTTGAACACACGACCGGTTGACGTAGACTACGTAAAATCGATTGATTAATTTCGTTGGTTTCGTAGCGGAACATTGTAACTGTTCTTAGGGTTATCATAAGTAAGTGAGTAAGTATGTTAGAACATTCTATGATTCGCTTCATAGAAATGATTTGGCGGCCCTGAAAATGGCCGTTTAGTTTAAATGTTGGTATGATGAAAGGGCAATAGTTGTCCGGCTGTAGTGATGGTGTTGATATGATCGACCAGCTAGAAAACATTAACCTTATCGCGTTACAGATTGTTAAGGGTCTGTTTGAAAATTCAATGTTAATAATTAATGATATTTTTGTTAGTTGACAGTCGCAAAAAACTTCAACTGTTGAAGCAAACATTTCGAAAATCCATGGAGAAATGTTTGTTTCAGTTATTTTCAATCTGATCAAAATAGTGTGGGTGTGGTCCTAATAGATCGTTAGATCAGCCGTATGTTCGAAAATTATAATGTACACTCTTCAAAAAGAATAAATGGTGATACGGCTACGAGTTGAAGGTTCTTCTCGCGTCTCAACCAGTTAGTTAGTAACGCATTACCTCTGGCTGCTTTCAGTTTCGCCCGATGAACACGTGCCCGCTCGGCATCGGTACATAGTCGTTTCGGATGATTTTTCGTATGTTTGATTTCAACGCGCTTCCGATATTTGCGCATACGGTAGGCATCAAAACGATTAGGCATTGCACTTATTCTCACTTTCACAGTTTCTCACAATTTAATTCTTCCTATAAGTAAAACTCTATCCAACGCGAATCGTTATCACGACAGAATAACTATTCATAACAGCACTACTTTGAATGCGCAGAGAATGTTTATTTGGAATATCATGTTTGAAAATCAAATCGTTATCTGTCATAGCAAATTTATTGATACATTCCGGAACGCAACATTCTTTAAACACCAATTGATGAATATGTACACGAAATATATTCATCTTTTATTTGTAAAATTTTAAATTCTCGAGTAAATAAAATGGCAGTCATAAAAATCTCTAGTTGATAAAGGGCGATACGGTCAAAATTTGGTCAATATCAACTTGACGTATTTCTTTCAATTTTGCATTTAAAAAACCTGAACACCCCTCATTTTGAAGGTGTGTGTGTGTAAAATGTTGCTCCTATTTTGATTTTGGAATTCACTCTTCAGTTGTCAAAATGCCGTCCAAGCAAGAAGAGCAGCGTATCAAAATTTTGCTCGCGCATCGCGAAAATCCGAGCTACTCGCACGCAAAGTTGGCAAAATCGCTAAAAGTTGCCAAATCAACCGTTACAAATGTAATTAAAGTGTTTGGGGAACGTTTGTCGACAGCCAGGAAGTCTGGATCGGGGGGAAATCGAAAACCGGAAGCCGCTGAGACGACAAAGAGAGTTGCCGGTAGTTTCAAGCGAAACCCTAACCTATCTCTCCGAGATGCCGCAAATAAGCTGGGTGTATCGTCTACAACCGTGCATCGAGCCAAAAAACGAGCCGGACTATCGACTTACAAGAAGGTAGTGACTCCAAATCGCGATGATAAACAAAATACGACGGCCAAAGCGCGATCCCGGAGGCTGTACACGACGATGCTGACGAAGTTTGACTGCGTGGTAATGGACGACGAAACCTACGTCAAAGCCGACTACAAGCAGCTTCCGGGACAAGAGTTTTATACGGCAAAAGGAAGGGAAAGGTAGCAGATATTTTCAAGCACACGAAACTGTCAAAGTTCGCAAAGAAATATCTGGTTTGGCAAGCCATCTGTACCTGTGGCTTGAAAAGCAGCATTTTCATAGCTTCCGGGACTGTCAACCAAGAAATTTACGTGAAAGAGTGTTTGAATAAACGTCTGCTGCCTTTCCTGAAGAAACACGGTTGTTCCGTACTGTTTTGGCCGGATTTGGCATCTTGCCATTACGGTAAAAAGGCCATGGAGTGGTACGCCGCCAACAACGTGCAGGTGGTTCCCAAGGACAAGAACCCTCCCAACACGCCAGAGCTCCGCCCAATTGAGAAATACTGGGCTATTGTCAAGCTGCACAGTGGGCCAGGAGACGAAATTAGCAAGACAAAACCTCTAGCGCTTTGAGCATGCATTTTATCAAGATGATTGCTTCAGCATTGTTGCTCAGTTTTATCTGCGCCACAATTTGGTAATAAAAATTAGTTCCAATTTTCACCGCAAGGGCGGCGCTGCGATACTAACTTTTTTATTTCGCCTTCTAGCGGTTTGATGTCTTCGGCAAAGTTGTAGAGCATAAAATAATAAGAAAGTTTGCCGAAGACATCAAAGTTCTATGTCTACAAATAACAAAGTTACGATTAGTTTTGTAAAATTTAACTGAAATTTACGTTTTTTCTACTAATTTTCATATTTTCGTCAAATATGTTATTTTTGGTACCATTTATGTGTTGAACCTTATAATTTGCGTATGTTTTGGAAATGTTCGCATAGTTTTGGGACATAACAAGCGAAATATTAGCCAAAACTTTGAAAAATATCATGAATTTCAAAATTAATTTTCTCAAAAAATTGCAAGTTGTTGCAAAAAATTACTCATGTTTCAGAAAGTACCATATGTGACCTTTCAATTCTGAAATTATGCCCGATACATATTTTGATATATTTGAGATATCGTATTTTAAACTTTTGATGATTTTAGCCCGAACTCAATGCTATAATTGATTGCTTTTTGCGTATACATACATATGCATTCCATTGTACAAAATCTGATATGTTTTCATGTCAACATGTCAAATGGAATTATTTTTTCACCTCGAATATCTTTATTTTTAATCTGTAAAAGATAGTGTGCTATAAAAGTCAATTGAAAATAAGTATTCCTCTGCACTTGTATTCGTGTGTCGACGAATACGATTGATCGCTGACACACATACTTGTTTACTTCACTGTCAAAACCAAGGGGTCATCATCGAAGCAAATGTTGAAGCATGAGCCTGTGCACGCTGCCATAATTCTATTGCCTTTTTGATATTACTGTTAGCCGTGTTTTGGTGTTGCCTCACTCATTTCCACGAGAATATTGAAAACGTGCCTCACAGTAATTTTTTCTATGTCCATGAGTGCACGGATGTTGATGAAATATCAAAGCAACCACGACTTTCCCCATTACATTTGAATACGCCTCAAAACTTCAAATCTCAAACGTCAAATGTCATAATAATTGTGTAGTTATCAACCGTTTGGAAGCGCTGGTTTACCCTTTTGGTTCTTTCGGCAGATTACTTCTAGTTTGTGGTTGGTGCCTTCTACAGATCACTATGGCTCAAGGTAGGTTATTTTAATTAATCCAGTAGGAATTCATTCAAGTAATTTTATTATTAGCGTGCAGTATTCGCGTACGAGAAATAGTAGAATTATTCCTACAGAATCTTCCACTTGGTGATGTGGCATCGTATGTGAAGAAGAAAATAACATGTCCTGATAATAAAATGTTTTCTGATTCCGTTCAAAACTCACTACGTTTGCTACTATCAAATATTGAATCACGATACGCAAAGTGCCACCGCATAAAGAGTTTGTTTTTCCTGAAACATTCAAAATGGCTGGATTCAAACTTTAAAATTTTGAATAATATTCCGAAGAAAAATGTTGGTGGAAGGAAGAAAATATCTTTTGGTGCAGAAACCCCTAGGACCAGGCTCCGTAAAACCAAAGATTTGCGAGAAAAACACACCACAGCAGAATTGGTTTCAGCCACGGTAACGGCATTAAGGACTGATGGATATCGTTCCGTTGCTTGGGTTGTCGAGCACCTATTTGCATTTCCTGAGAAAGCTTCCCGTTTCAAAAAACTTGCTCTATCTGTTGAACCAGAGATGAAACGTTTTACAGTCGACGATGCATTGAGGTTTTTATGTGAAAACGATCTAACAAAACAACAGTACCAAAACATAAGGAACATGACGCTAAAAAAAGGATATGACATTTATCCAGCATACAATGACATCCGCGATAATAAAAGTACTTGTTATCCACGTGGTAAGCACAAATTCATTTAATTATGTTCTTGTCTAAACAGCTTCCAATAGATCGATAATTCTTTCAAGTTTTGGATTTTGTGGTGGTTTTGAGTCGCTTTTTTAATAATTCTAAATTATTTCAAAATTACTTTAACTCTCCAATTGAAAAAAAAAAAAAAATATTTCCTCAAAAGTTTCGAAATTATTTTTAATAAAACCAAAAAATTTAAAAATTGGAACAATTCCCAATTGATTGGAAGCTGTTTCATGGCGGAATGTGAGCTGTATCAAAGTTTATTTGCAAACTATATTGGGCACGCAAATGATAATAACCTTTACAATAAAGTTTTAAAAGTTTGCATGTTTGAACGTATTTCAGATATTTCCATTCGGCCATCATGCGCAGAAGTTCCTCTTCAAAATCTTGTTGACCATACGGTAGAGCGTCTCTTCATGACACTGAATAAATATATTGAACCGTACATTCATGAACAGGGAAATTTATGTGTTATTTTAAAATGGGGATTGGATGGTTCAAGCAACCACTCACGGTATAAAATGACATTTTTTGAAGAAGTTGGCGATGATGTTATATCATGTAATGACTCGCATATTTTTTTGATTTGCCTGGTTCCTTTGCGAATATATTTCAACGCAGTCTCCGGCGAACGACAAGAAGTTTGGAGCAACAACAGTCCATCATCCATCAATTTGTGCCGCCCCATCAAAATGGTTTTTCAAAAAGAAACTGCTGATCTTATCAAACGAGAAGTGGAGAGTATGATGTTACAAATACAAAATTTGAAAGCAACCACATTGACGATAAATAGGATTTCTGTAGATGTTTCTTCTGAGTTAATTTTGAGTATGGTCGATGGCAAAGTTATTAACAGCTTCACAGGAACAAGTTCCCAGGCGTGCAATCTTTGCGGAGCATCAGGCAAAAAACTCAGTAATCCCATCGAAGCCCAAATATGTGACGATCGCAATAAAATTGAAACCATTCCTGTTTTGCATGCTTACATAAGAAGTATGGAGCTTCTGCTTAATGTTTCGTACAGAATCCCACTCAAAAAATGGCGTATAAATAAAGGAAACGAAACCTTTCTTGAACGGCAACGTGCAATTAGAGAAGAATTTAAGAAGATTGGGCTGAGAATAAGTGAACCTTTGCCATCCGGAGGTAACTGCATTTTTCTTCTTTATCGGGAAGTAGATCCCTTTATCTTTATTTTTTCATCAGGTAACACAAATGATGGCAACACTGCTAGAAGATTCTTTCAAGATCCAGAAACAACGGCAAGAATTACAGGACTTGAGGTGGACATCGTTCGTCGAGTCGCTACACTTCTTTGCGCGCTATCATCGAAATTAGAAATCGACGTCAAATCATTCGAAACCTATGCAGAAGAAACTAGAAAGTTATATGTCCATTATTATGATTATTATCCCCTTTCGCCTTCAGTTCACAGGATCTTGGTACATGGATCTGAAATAATAAGTCATTGCGAAATTCCTATTGGACTATTGTCGGAAGAAGCACAAGAGCGTCGGAACAAATCGATCAGAAAATTTCGGGAGCACCATTCTCGACAATTCAGTCGCCTGGCGAACATCGAAGATGTATTTAGAAGACTTTTGCTAACCTCTGACCCCGTGATGACACTCACAAAACAGTTTCCTCAAACCGATAAAAATCAATTTCCAGAATCCGTACAAAACCTGTTGAAATAATAGTAAATATAAAATAAAAAATAGTTGCTAGATCAAAAATATTAATTATAATTAATCCAGATATCTCAAATATATCAAAATATGTATCGGGCATAATTTCAGAATTGAAAGGTCACATATGGTACTTTCTGAAACATGAGTAATTTTTTGCAACAACTTGCAATTTTTTGAGAAAATTAATTTTGAAATTCATGATATTTTTCAAAGTTTTGGCTAATATTTCGCTTGTTATGTCCCAAAACTATGCGAACATTTCCAAAACATACGCAAATTATAAGGTTCAACACATAAATGGTACCAAAAATAACATATTTGACGAAAATATGAAAATTAGTAGAAAAAACGTAAATTTCAGTTAAATTTTACAAAACTAATCGTAACTTTGTTATTTGTAGACATAGAACTTTGATGTCTTCGGCAAACTTTCTTATTATTTTATGCTCTACAACTTTGCCGAAGACATCAAACCGCTAGAAGGCGAAATAAAAAAGTTAGTATCGCAGCGCCGCCCTTGCGGTGAAAATTGGAACTAATTTTTATTACCAAATTGTGGCGCAGATAAAACTGAGCAACAATGCTGAAGCAATCATCTTGATAAAATGCATGCTCAAAGCGCTAGAGGTTTTGTCTTGCTAATTTCGTCTCCTGGCCCAGTGTGCAGTGTGTACCCGTTTTATATCGTTCACTGCTGCATATGAGACCTCCCTTGCTCACATTTGAAATCTGTTTTAGGAAAGTACTGTGCAGTAAGTAAATTTAGCCTGCGAAACAAAATTATAAGACATCATGTTTTATTTTCGTTATTTTCAATTGTTTAAAATTGTAACGGATAATGTTTGATAGTTGAATTGATACGCGGGAAAATGTCCAACCGATTGATGTAAACATTTTGAAAATGTACCGCGCAGTTATTAAGTTATAAGCGTTTAATTTGTAACGATATTTCGTGACGGTCGCTAATTTTTAGGTGTATTGTGTTAGCAAACCAGGTTTTTAAAAACTACCAGATTAAAGTAAATTCATAGTGTTTTGTTTAATGAAATGTTTTTTAAAAAGTGAGAAAAAATCAATTCTACTCATTGAACGTGCACAGGAAAATGTAAGTCATGATGCATTACCGAAAATGGCTAAAAAGAAATTTTGACAGGAAGAAGAAGAAAAAGAAGCAGGCAATCATCATCATTGCCCAAATTAATTACGACTTCTTCAACCTTAAAGGAGTCCTAACCTATTCTCTCCGAGATGCCGCAACTAAGCTGGGTGTATCGTCTACAACCGTGCATCGAGCCAAAAAACGAGCCGGACTATCGACTTACAAGAAGGTAGTGACTCCAAATCGCGATGATAAACAAAATACGATAGCCAAAGCGCGATCCCGGAGGCTGTACACGACGATGCTGACGAAGTTTGACTGCGTGGTAATGGACGACGAAACCTACGTCAAAGCCGACTACACGCAGCTTCAGGGACAGGAGGTTTTATACGGCAAAAGGAAGGGGAAAGGTAGCAGATATTTTCCAAGCACACGAAACTGTGAAAGTTCGCAAAGAAATATCTGGTTTGGCAAGCCATCTGTACCTGTGGCTTGAAAAAGCAGCATTTTCATAGCTTCCGGGACTGTCTACCAAGAAATTTACGTGAAAGAGTGTTTGAATAAACGTCTGCTGCCTTTCTTGAAGAAACACGGTTGTTCCGTACTGTTTTGGCCGGATTTGGCATCTTGCCATTACGGTAAAAAGGCCATGGAGTGGTACGCCGCCAACAACGTGCAGGTGGTTCCCAAGGACAAGAACTCTCCCAACACGCCAGAGCTCCGCCAACTTGAGAAATACTGGGCTATTGTCAAGCGGAACCTAAAGAAGACCAAAAAAACTGCTAAGGACGAGCAGCAGTTCAAGGCAAACTGGCTTTCTGCGGCGAAGAAGGTGGACAAGGTGGCTGTACAAAATCTGATGGCAGGGGTCAAGCGTAAGGCCCGGCAATTCGGATTTGGAAAAGCGGAAGCCTAACTGAATATTTTTCCTGAATTTTATACTAATTGAACTTGAAAAAGAAATTTAATTTGATTTTTTAAATAAACGATTTCACCGATTTACACGCGTTTTCCCTTGGCCAAATTTTGACCGTATCACCCTTTAATCGGCATTTTTGCAAGTGTCTTGTTTTTGCGAATAAAATAAAATAAAATATGGTTCACACATATAAGAGAAAGTCAAATCGCGGTTCGTGGACGGTGTCGGAATTGGAGAGAGCAGTAACACTACTGCGAAACGGGTACAATGAAAGTTCGTGAAGCAGCCGCCTTTTTCGATGAACCCCGCGAAACTCTCCGCCGGCGGATGGAAAAGTTTAAAAAAAAGACATCTCTGCTGCGAAACGACTGGGCCGCCGCATTGATACTGTTTTCCCGCAGAACTGTAAAACGGAAACCTGCTACAGATAAACGGTCGGTTCTTTGGTCTGAACACATTAGACGATAGACGTCTAGCCTACTAGATTGTAGTAGAAATTGATTTGTCGAACCAATTTTGCAAGGAGTCGGGACTTGACGGAAAAGATAGGCTCCGTACTCCGGAAAAACTTCCGTAGCAAGAATCCGATGCTTCAATAAACCGGCAGTGCAGAATTGTTCTTTGAAATGTCGGAGAGTGTAAGCGGCGCTTACTCCATTGCGTCCTTTTGCTCAGGTTCAATCCCGTTCGTTGAAAATTCTAGCAATGAAAGGAAAGAAGCAAATTGGAACCCTAGCATCTGCAGAGGGAGGATTCCTTAAAACCGTTGTTTTTGCATGTCCACCACAGGACATTACATACCTCCGATGCTGATCAACTCTCGCGTACGTATGATGGAGGAGCTGCAAAGAGGCTCTCTTAATGAAACGCTGTTTAGGGCTCACCCTAGTTGCTGGATGCAATCGGATCTTTCTGTAGGTTAGTTCAGACACAATCTCCAGCACACCAAACCTACAATCACAGATCTAGTGTTGCTAATTCTTGACGGACGTGCATCCCATACAAACAACCAGAAGTTCGTTGAGCGGACACGGTATAATCACGTCACGGTCGTATCCCTACCACCGCACTGCACACACCACCTTCAGCCCCTTGACGTTTCATTCATATCTACAACAGCAAAGCCATAGAAAAAATCATCCGGAATAAATTGGTAACGAAGGAACAATAATAACTAAAATATTTCTTTCACTATGCATTGTAAATAACAATATTGATTATCGGCTCCGCAAAGTGTAACACACATCGGAGCCTTACAAATAAATGAACTAATTAAAAAAAACTAAAATATTCGATAGCATTACGTTTCGAGATATTCTCAATTAATTTGATTACTACATATCATTTGAGTAAAAATACTTGAGCGTGCTAGAACTCATAATAAAAAGCATGCGCAAGGCGCTCTTTCCCATTGGTTACTCTAGCAACGCCGTATAAACAAAAATCGTGCATTAAACCTGCTTGTGCTCGTTGAGACATTGTTGTGACGGATTTTGGAATCAACGGACGAGACATAGGCGGTAGCGGACGAACCAGCAGTCGCAGTTGAGGCAGCTGGAAGGAGCAGGAAGCGTGTCAATTTCGTGTCACTGTGGAGGGGGCTAGAAACCTCGGTACGCTTACGACATACACGTGGAAAGCCAATGCGTCAGGCAAACATTGCGGCACTCTTTGGTGAGGCATATGGGAAGGCAGCTTTGAGAACTGCAAAGAACGGGTTTCGTCGATCTAGTATATATTCGCTGGACATCACAGTTTTCAATAACGAAGATTTCAGTCCTTCTGAAATATCGAGTTTCGCCAACACTTGAGGAAGATGGATGATTTCACGCAGGAACTTTGTCTTAGAAGAATGAAAAAGGATCCTGATGTGAACATTTTCCCAAGGGTTACTCCATTAACGGACAAAATTGGTCTTTCCAACAAGATACCTTCTAAATCCGGATTCGTTACAGAAAAGAAGGTCAGAAGGTTAGTCACTAGCGCAAGACACTAAAGAAGCCTATCATTTGTCGCAAGAAATAAACTCTAAAGAAAAAGCCTGTTTTGATGAGGGATTCAATTTGCTTCTTATTGGTCTTATCATGAATGTTAACACATTGTTTTTGAAAAGTATTTCAATAATCAGTAGTTTTCAAAAGGAGACGAATATTTCTACGCGTACTCAAGTTATAATGTCTATTTTCGTGGAAAATAATTGCGGAAAATAGCAGCTATCGTCGGGAGAACACATTCCACCGAGCAGAAGATTGTCAACAAGTGAAAGTATGAGGGTACCTTGAAAAGCCGTGGCGGTAGATGATGGAAACGGATCTTGACAGCTGATGATGAACAGAGTTGCGATTTCTCTGGGGAGAATCACCCGGGTGCACATTTCTAACTCTTTTTGGTGAATCTCTCTCAGTCTCTGTAGACTGTAGACAATAAGCTTGGATACGCCGAAAAGAAGAAGAAGAACATTACGAAATCAGAAACATTGTAAAAGTGTTCAAATTCAAGCGTTACGGTACAAAAATAAACAATGAAGGTTTTCACCAGGGTGACTCACCCGGTGAAATAATTATGCTCTCTTCGG
The DNA here is from genome assembly GCA_024533555.2 of Aedes koreicus. Classification (NCBI taxonomy): domain Eukaryota; kingdom Metazoa; phylum Arthropoda; class Insecta; order Diptera; family Culicidae; genus Aedes; species Aedes koreicus. The sequence goes on along the minus strand of JAHHFK020002409.1, from coordinate 191,726 downwards.
TGCTACCTCGGAGATCACTCACACGCTCCGGCCTGTTGTGTGGTAAGGGTGCAAACGACAGACACTTTGGTGTCACTCAACTTGTGATATCTAGCAGAGAGTGGAAACAAAACAAAAATCTCCCGGGTGAGATTGCGTTAGTCTATGTGCGGAGTACCTTTTCACTAAGCACCCTGCTTGCACCGAGGAGAATTGCATCCCTGGTGATGAACCGTGGCGAAGAATACGGAATCATCCTAAAACTAGTATTCCGAAATTGGTGAGGTGAAATTCCAAGGTTGCAGATGACATCGGAAGGTCTGTCAGTGCGAATACTGTCCGGCGTGTGGCACACCGGCACAATATGAGCGGACGAGTTGCCCGGAAGAAGCCACTCTTTTCCAAAGCAAATGTGAAAAAGCGACTGGACTTTGCCAGAGAATATGTTGCAAAGACGAAAGAATTCTGGAACAACGCTCTTTTCAATGATCAGACAAAAATTAATCTGCTCTGTTTTGATGGAAAGCAGATAGTGTGGAGAAAACTAACATTTGTGCCCTACGGTCAAAGATGGAGGAGGCAGTGTAACGCGGTGGGGTTCGTTAAAGGGTGGTGGAACCGGCACAATGGAGTTTATCGACACTACCAAATGGGATATTTGAACATTCTCAAACACAACCTACAACCTTCCATGCAAAAATTGAACCTATCATGCGATTATCTCTTCTAACAGGACAATGATCCCATGCACACCTCGTACGTCGTACGAGAGTGGTTGCTTTATAAAGTCCCAAAACAGCTGAAAACACCTCCCCAGTCAGCATTTGTGGTGGGAAGTAAAGCACAGACTGAACAACACCAATCAGAAAAGAGCAAAGAACAAGAAGAAGCTCAAAATGGCGATTCCGGAGATCTGGAACAGTATTCCGTCAACGGTGACCAGAAACCTGGTGGAATCGATGCCTCGACGCTTGCAGGCAGTGCTGGATGCAATGGGTGGACGAAATGATAAAAATCTGCAATTTTTGACTTCACATGTACTGTTTTTCCATGAGTAGTGAAAACTGTACGCTCAATTTTATCACACATGAATTAATAGGTTTGCTTTTGGATTACAATTTCCAATTTATTTTATAATTTTTTAACATTTTTCATGAAATAAACAAAAAACGGACTAATTTTGAACTGCCAAAAAGTTGTTTTCGATTACTCAATGTGTTCATCCAGATAGTTTCGTTCAATAATAAAGTTGATTTTATAAAAAATATATGCGATTCATTCTTTTAAACATTTGAAAAAGCAGCATACTGTGCCTTGCGGTCAGGGTCATACAATTTTACTTGCAATTGAAAATCGTCGTGGGACGATGAACTTAAGATTTATCCCTTTCAATTGAAACACATAATCTTCTTTTGACAGCCACTTCTTAGTCAGCTTCGGCAAAACAATCTTCGAACAAATATTTTCGGTAAGCTTTTCATTCATCGGTGTTTATTTTAGCCTTCGGCGTCGAATTAGTACGAAGCAGGACAATTGAAATTCATGCAATACGTTCGGATTTACACTCATTTCTGAGGTATTCATTATTTTCAAGACTAGAAACAGTGCCAACAGGTAAAATAATTGTAGCACCGAAAACAATATTATAATCAACCATTTTATGAAATGATAGCTGCAATTACTGATATTTATGTTGCTTTAACGCGATTTCTGCTGTGTTCATAGCTCCAGTGCAAATGCAACAAATGTAATTTCAATAAGTCACCGCAGAATCAAACAGAAACGCGCTTGCCAGCTCGGGGAGCTTTTTGTCGAGCAACCTTACAGCAACGCGTGCATCGTCAAATGACAATACTTCTAGCAACACTGGCAGGCATGTTTCGTTGTGTTCGCCAACCACTGCTCGGGTGAGGGTATGAAATCAAATAAATTTCAACGAAGTTGATTGACGGTCGTTCACCACGTCGTTTGAAGCAAGCCTGGATTTCAATTGAACGGTCGAACGGCTTTCAACGGTGGCTAGATCGTAAATGATTTTAAGTTTACTCACATTTGACAGGAAGTGAATTGGGAGTGAATCGGTGAAAGTAAGATTCATTCACTACACGAAAGCTAATTGAAGTGAAGTGAAAAAAAACAATAATTATTCAATTAATTTTTACTCCAATGACGATGCTTGCTCCCACCTTCCCCCCCCCCCCCACCCCCACACCGCTCCACAAGACCGAAGCCACACCACCCGGCCACAGCCCGCGACAGCCCAGGACGACAGCGGAGGAGGGGAAGGACCCCCCCCCGCCACCCACGCAATAAATCCGCCCGTTTATTGCGCCCGTTGTAACGAACGGTTCTATCGACCGCCCGCACCCACCGCCCCCCCCCACAACAGGCCCCCCTGGGCAATTTTTCCCGTTTTTTTCCCCCGAACTTTTCCTGAACCTCCATGCGGGACGTACCGCCAAAAAACTCGAGGCCGGAGATTTGTTTGGTGTCCGCCTTGATGGCCTGGCTTGACCAGCCACTCACGGTACAGCTTCCGCGCACGCAATTTGGCCAACGTGTTTTGCTTGTCAGTCCGATTTGGCGCCTTCCTGACCTTAAAAACACGTAGCCCAGCCCGCTTCATGGTCTGCTGGACGAACCACTTCGACGAATTGACCTTTTTGGCCACGTCTCGGGTGGAAAGGTTCGGGTTATTCTTCAAGTACTGCCTTATCTTCCGCGCCTTCTCTGGGTATTCCGTTTTCGGTTTTCGGCCGCTTCCAGCGCGCCGCTCGATGATCTTCGTCTCCTGGAACATCTTCACAAAGCGGGACACGGTGGAATAGTGCATTCCAAGCCTCTTGCCGATCCATCTGTGCGACTGACCAGGATTATCGATCACCGCGCCCAAGATTTGCTGGCGTAGCTTTTCTTTTTCGAATGCATCTTGAAAACTACATAACACTCTAAACTAGTATTAACCAATTCATTAATTTTTACCCACGCGATAAAAAGTTACACCCAAGAAGAAAAGATTGATCGCAGCAAGCCGTGCTTCGAAACTGACGTGTTTTGTTTTTTGCTGCGTCGTTTTCACGAAAAAAAAAATCAAACAATAATTCGTAATTTAACTTGAGCTAACAGCGAAATCATAAAATCTCCGCGAAAATTGTGTAAGCCGTAGTGAATATAATCGATTCCCTCTCGAAATGTGTGAGTGTCGGTAGTATTTCCCCGTTTTTGTTTGTTTTTGTGCATCGGCCCCGCACCCGGAAGAAGAGTTAAATCAGCTTAGTTTTGGTTATTAGTGGTAATATTGTGACACTCGGGCATAATTTATTAGTTTAGAGGGTTTTTGCGCTTTGTCGCGAGTGCATCGATGATTATTAGCAGCTTTGAAGCTCGATATAAAGTCGCCACATAACGGGGATTTGCATTATTGGCAGAGTGTGGAGTGAAAAAAAAAGAAGACTAGTGCAATGTAGAGAACGGCTATTTGCTGGTCAGAACCAGCAAACGAAAACAACGCGCATGGGCGGCTGAAAAACTTGCACATAATTTTAGGTGCATTCACCACGGGGTGTACAGAGTTTTGTTATGCAGGTTGCATATCTAGCGGGCGGTTTAGTAACGTTATTTTTTGCGCATATTTAATCGCGAGTGCATGAAATTAATCACGAATCAACGTCGAACATCTTTACTTTTACGAATGAACAAGATAGTGTGATAGAGGAGGCGGACATGGGTGAGATGTATCTAACTAAATAACAAAAATCTTATTTTCAAAAAATACTAAATACGTGCCTGGTTTGGAAAATTTAAATTTCCAAATCTGGAAGTGTGTTGCAGTGCCCTTATCCAAATGATATCGGTAATGTTTACATGCGGGGCTTATTGTATGTGAAAGTAACCTCGGAATGGGCGTGACTCTCCAGACATTCTGAAATGGGTTGCTGGACTAAGTCCCCAACTCGTCCGTCGTAACTCAAATTCCATGCTTCGTGTCGAGCAAATAGCTCACGGCTCGTTTCGCTGCTGTCCAGTCGAAATGCGTTGGGCAATTTACCCGTCGGCCCAGAATAGAGGCACTAACGGCTATGTCCGGCCGGGCGTGCACTGCCACGTATAACAGAACTCTTCTAACTTTTCTCCATTTTGCAACTTCAGAAATCCTCCATCCATGGGTGTTTTAGCTGGCTTCGCTTCAAACATCCCGAAACGTGATACCAACTATTTGATGTAATCTCTCAAGCTGATGCTGTACTTCCCGTCGATCCGTTCGATCTCCATGCCCAGGAAGTATTGCAACTCGCCCAGACTTCTGTTATCAAATTTTCGTTTCAGTTCCTCGAAGATCTTTGCTGCCACTGATTCAACCATACATCCAAGCAGAATATCGTCAACGTACACAAGCAAATATGCCAGACTGTCGCCAACTGATTGTGTGCACTAGCATGGGTTAGCTGAGCTTGCTTTGAACCCCATACTCACAAGAACTTCATGTAGACGACGGTTCCAGCATCTAGCGCTTTGCTTCAATCCGTAAATGCTTTTTCGTAAACGGCATACCAGTTGTTCCTTACTCGGGACCACGAATCCAGGTGGCTGACGCATAAATAACTCCTCTTCAACCTCACCATGTAATTACGCCGTCTTCACATCCAGGTGTATGAGTGGCATATTCAACTAACTCGCAATCGCTAACAGAATACGAAAGGTAGTTTGGCTTGTGACTGGCGCAAAAACTTCCCCGAAATCTACTCCGTAAGTCTGGGAAAATCCCTGCGCCACCAGTCGTGCTTTAAATTTCACTTCGTTTCCAGCAGCGTCACGTTTGATTTTATAACACGGCTGGTAACCTAGTCAGATCCCACGTATTGTTTTTCGAATGACTCGCCAATTTCTCTCGCATAGCTTCATCCCATTCGGTTGATCTCGATGACTTCCTAGTTTCACGGAGAGTTCGAGGCTCCTGGTCAGCCTCCACCAAACATGCCGTTTTCATTTCGTCCATCAAACGCTTAGGCGGCTGCTCTTTGTTGCCGCGTTTCGACCCCCGAAGTTCAGGGCTGAATCCTTCGAAAACCGACTCTTCCATAGAATTCCTTAAGAAATCGCCTTCAGATGCACTATCGTAGCTATATGGTTCCAAAATAGCAGGCTCGGTAGTCTCCTCTTGGCCGTCTTTTTGCTGCACGCTTCCATGAGCTTCCGATTCTTCTTGCTGCACGCTTCCATGAGCTTCCGATTCTGCTTGCTACACGCTTCCATGGGCTTCCAGAGTATCTTCAACCGATTCCTTTACGTCCATCTACATCTCTAAGAACTTCTCATCCCGGCTAATCTACACTCTGTCAGTCTTCCTGTCCAAGAAACGATAGGCCTTCCTGTTTTCAGCGTATCCAATGAATGTCAGTTTGACCGCCTTGCTGTCGAGCTTCCGTCTTTTCTCACCCGGGACACGATCCCATGCACTGGAGCCAAACACACGCATTTGACTGTAATTTGGCTTTTCCCCAAACTACAGCTCGTAAGGGGTTCGCTGAACCGTCGAAGATGGCAAACGGTTGTAGATGTAACAGGTAGTCATTACTGCCTCGCCACAGTATTTTTTCTCCAAATTCGCCTCCAACAGTAAACAACGGGTCATTTCGATCTAAGTACGATTAGCTCTCTCGGACTGCCCATTTTGCTGTGGGCTGTATGGCGCAGTCTGCTGAAAAATAATCCCGCTCTCATTCAGCAACGTCTTCAGCTTCGTACTAGAGTACTCCCCGCCTTCATCAGTACGCAAAATCTTTGGCTTTTTACCGAACTGATTTTGTACTAGGCTCACATAGTGGCGAATCTTCTCGTAGGCTTCTGATTTACTCTTCAGTAAGTAGATGAGCGTGTATTTAGTGAAGTCGTCGATCAAGGTCATAACGTATTCGTTCTCGCTAGGAGTTCGCACATCCATGGCTCTACACAGATCGGAATGCACAAGCTCCAATACAGCTGTCGATTTCCTATCAGAAGCAGAAAACGGAGCTCTGGCCATTTTGCCCTCGCAACAGACACTGCACACAGACCGCACTCCACAGTCACTCAGCTTCAAATCGGTTCCCATTTCTTCACGTATAATCCGCTTCACGACGTCCGGTTGACGGTGTCCCAATCGTCGGTGCCAGAGGTGCTGACACATATTGGAATGCCCAACCGTCGACAGAAGAGCTTGCTGGATGGGCTGTTTCAAGCAGTAAAGTCCTCCTTATCGCTCACCCACAGCAATCAATTTGTTGTTCCGTAGTATTTGGAATTGGCTGAGCTCGAAACACATTTGATATCCCTCATCAACAATCCAGCTCACGGATAGCAAGTTACCGGCCAGCCCAGGCACAAACAAAACATCTTTAATAGTAATTAACTTCGAGTCACCGTTTGCGCCTATTACTGCTAGCTTACCGGTGCCAACACCTTGTGCCGGGATCCACTTACCGTCCGCCAAACACATGTTGTCGTCCGAGTCAGCCAGCGTGGCCAAATTGCTGAGGTCCCCCGTCATATGCTTCGTGCAGCCGGAATCCGGGTACCAGCTCGGGTCATCCCTTGAGGCACTCGCAAGACACTTCTCTGCAGCCGCCGAAAAACACGCTTCAAAATCTTTTCTCGTTGCTTTTTCCGTCACTGTCACTTTAGCTTTCTGGTGCTGCTGCTGTTTCGGTGCTACTTCCTTTTCCTTCGCTTGTTTTTCCGCTTTCAGTTTAGGGCAGTCTTCGAAAATTTCCTTCCAGCTTACAAAAATGGCACAACCGTTTCTTCCTCTCATTGTTGTCACTTCGAGCCGACACCTTCAGTGCTTTATCCACCGACTTATTTTCGCATCTTCTTCTCCAATCGTCGAACAGTTTTCCCTTTACATATTCGATTTTGAGCGTACGAGAATTATGGCCACGAGTTAAAATAAATTACACATGAACAACTGTTTAACAAAGAACTTTATTTGAACGAAGTTTATCTCTCGTTAGTTCGAAATCAACTCCTTTGTGGTCTTCTTCTCAAACGTCGTAATCACAGCATCGTAGCTCGCCGGGAGACTGGACAAAACAATGGCTACCATCCAATGCTCCGGAAGGTCTTCTCCCATCGCAACCAGCCGATGCGACAGTTCGGCGACTTCCATCAAATGATCAGCCATGTTTCCACCCTCCGCCAACCGCAATAAGCAGAGTTTCCTCAGAACATGAATTTTATTGCACAGGGAGCCACTCTCGTGGTAGTTCTTCAGCGATTTCCACATATCGTTTGCAGTTGCAGCGGACATCACATGACATAACTGATCGTTTTCGAGTGCCAGACCTATTGTGGCTCGGGTGTTGCCATCCTTCGCCGTCCATTCTGGTGTCACCGGATTCGGTATTGGCTTATTCACCACATCACTCAAGCTCTCCTTCAACAGCAGCAATTCCATACGGAATTTTCAGGTGCTCCAGTTGAAATTGTTGAGTTTCTTCATGAGAATTTTCGCCTTCGCCATCTTTTTTTGGTGCGCTCACTCGACGCTGCAAAAATGAAACGAAAAAGTCATTTTTCTTCACACCCGCGATTCAATTTCCACTCGCGTCGCGTTCACTGGGCCCATAACTTGTTGAGCGAACGAGAGTTATGGCCACGAGTGAAAATAAATTACGCATAAACTACTGTTTAACAAAGAACTTTATTTGAACGAAGTTTATTTCTCTGTAGTTCGAATTCATGAGCATGAGCATGAGCATGATTGACCGCCCACGGATGCAATTCCGTTATTGCCAGATCAGCTGTATTTACACAACGAACCAACAGATGATGTGTGGGACTAACATACATCTTCAATGTGTAAAAACTGGTGACCCATTATAAAGCAATACCGGCGCCGGCCGTGCCCGAATGCTGGTCAAGTAGGGAATGGGAAGGAACGTGTTGACGTGATACTCGCTTTGACGGAAGCCGAGAAATCCTCTGCACTTCCACGAGAAATCACTGGGATGTTGGATAGTCGGGGAAAGGTTAGCAGCAGGGTTCGTTTTGGTTAACGATACGCTGAAAGTATGTAGCACTATCCGCCAAAGGCAATAGACCGCTCCAATGTGACTGAAAAGAGACAAGCATAACGAAAAACAAAACAAAACAAAATAGACAAAATAAAATAAAACAGGGTGTGAGATATTGTCTTCAAAATATGGTAGAAATAAATTATTTGTTGCTTTGCAAACCAGTTCTCCTCGATGTCTTAGATGGCCAAGTCCTGCTGGACCCGCAGCTGCTGCCGTCCACATCAACCCGGCCGTCGCCGACGTGTTGGAAACCTTCCGGTAGTAACATGATATCTGTGTCTAATACACTCTTCTTGCACCGATTAATTTACAAACTAAGCCTGCACACCGAATCAAAATTCACTTTTGCACGGTTGTGGTATTTTCCTCTAAAATCTAGTTCTAGATATTGGCTTTTGATTGCAGGAAACAGAATCAATAAGAAAACTAAACTCGCTTATGACCTCTAACTTTGCACGGTTGCTAAACAATACACACTATCTTCCCCCACAATACCCGCGAACGACGACACTTTGGACCTGAGCTCGCTTGAGGAAAAATCACCTGCACACAACATCGCAATTGATTGTACGCAGTTTTTTGAATGAATCGCGAGCACGGCGCGATCCCGCGACACGCAACACTCTTCTAACTTCAGCTCACCGGAACCAATTCTATTTCTCTGTAGTTCGAATTCAACTGAAAAAAGAAAAATGTGCCAACATGGCTGATGATTTTGGCGCGTGTAAATTCATCTAGTAGAACGAAGGAGGCCGAAAGCCGAGGGGCTCACACTGCTGTTCTCAACAAAGGTCACCGAGTACAAGTTCGGTTTTATGGTCATCGTCGATTAGAATGCGCCGCCGCTGAAGTGGGCTCTTGCCTGCATAATCGAGTTGCATCCAGGCAAAGATGGGAACACACGTGTGGTGAGTTTGCAAACCGCAACTGGTACCTGTTACCACGCGATATCATTATTGTTAATCATGAATCATTAATGAACGGAGAAGGAATGTATTTTCTCATTTTTACATATCTGTTACCTCAACCATGAAAGGAGCATAGACAAGACGCAAAAATGTTTGATAACCGTCATAAAGCAATAAAACGATAAATCGTTCCGATGCCTATCCGTCGTAGCAGATAAGCAAATCACGTGATCTGAAGCCTGCATGCGTAGAGTAGGAGCAAGGAAATATTAATAGAAGAAAATAGCATATGCAGGCAGCATCACGAGGAATAAGGGAAAGGAGGAATGTGAATCATTTCTTTACAGGTATTTTTTTTGTAAATCATTTCGGCTATATAAGCCCATAGTTGTAACAAATAAAGTTAGTGTGTTCCAAGCAGTCGTACTCATCTTATTTGTGAAAGAAAACGTTCTTGAAGTTTTCACTTGCAATTTCAAATCTTCCCTTCAGAACAACTAGTCCTTCGCCTGAGATAGGAATCTAGCTTTGGAGTAGAAAATCGAAAAATTGCATTTGGTAACTAGACTACAGAAGTGGACAAAGATTTATACATTGAGGCTTAGTGCAATTGTATTTCATATCTGACAGAAAATCAGCCCTTCGCTTGAGAGAGGTGTCTGACCTGAAGGATAGGGCCGAAATACACGGTATACACACTTAGAAAATTTTACAGTATTCGGTAATTTTTTACCAAACTTTCAACAGCTGAACGTTCGGTAGTCCGATTTAACGGATTTCTGTAAAGTTTGACAAGTTCCGGTAATTTTTTTACCGAAATACTGTAAAATTTCACCGAAATCCGGTAAATCGGATTACTGAACGTTCAGCTGTTGAAAGTTCGGTAAAAAATTACCGAATACTGTAAAATTTTCTAAGTGTGTATAGCCGAGATTTATTCTCTTCGTCTTCTGATTAGTTGAACATTTACGAATTGCCGTTGCTACGACTGGAACAAGTAAAAACCGAAACTCTTGTGCAGGTACCACTAGAAGAGCCGGTAAGAAGATCTGCCTGCTGCCACTACACAACAAAGAGGACTGCGATCCTATGTAACTGATGTTTCGAAATTGCCAATTTCAACGCCCCGGAGAATGTTGATACCCGTGACGTAACCTAAGTAACCAGACAATCTACGAAAAACAGAAAAAAACATTACACCCATTTTCCTTTCACGCACATACACACATGTAGTTAATTGATAAATCAGAGTAAAACTGTTTGACGAGTCAAACAGACGCGTTTTGATTTCTCGTTCAAAGAAAACGATTCCACTGAAACCGAAACTCTTTCTTTACAGTCCATTCTTTCAGCGAGTGTCGAGGACAGATGCTGCATCCTTTGATTATAACTGAAAAATATGGATTAAAATTTACTGGTAGGATTGTATGAGAAATTAAAGAATCATAACTAAGAAAAGTAAGATAAAAAATAATAAAATTGAGTTGATTGTTGCAATAAAACAAAAGCAGAGTAGATCATTCCTATAATAAAAGATAAAGTTTCAATAAAAAGATTTTAATTTTATTCCCTGAAAATTAACAGATTATTCTATAAGACATGTCTTCAAAAAGAATCTAATACCGTTTTATTTGCATTACAAAGTAACTAGATTGCCATAAATATTTTCAAGCGATTTTTGGGAAAAAATGAATTTTAGCTTTTCAAAATTCGCCCCAACCTTCTTTCCCCCCTCCCCATGTTGTTCAAGGTTGTAAACCAACATCAACATCATTTAAGCTAGTCGTGACACCGATTAGAGTGACGATACGGATGATCAAGATAAAAACTAGATAACAACGGATATCTATTCCAGCTTGGAAAAGCGGCAGTTTGATGGGTCAGTCGCAAGCAGACTTGTCTGTCTCTATAGACGATGTAAGCAGAATGCATAACTTTATCCGAGGCTACCAAAGTTACATGAAGATTCCGAAGCGAAGAAAGATTACCGTACTGGAGGAAACATCAATATTAATCGCTCTGACGATGTAGTCATATTTATATTGTTGTTGGAGACAAAAAGGGAAAATCAGTTGAACAGAAATCGATTTAGCTCGTGATCTAAACATTATACCCAATTTCGGAAGTAGAGCGTTGGAGTCGTACAGTGATCGCTAAAATATAGACGGAGGTATAAAGAACGTAGAGAAAAATCGATTTTCAATGAGCTGATTTTTTAGCGTTTGCATTTTGCTAAGAATTTGTGTGGATAAGGGCATTGTGGTTATCGAATACTGTCCATCCATGATCGCCGACATCTCTTGCAAGTTATTAGGAGTCTAACATAAAAGCAGTTCTGGGAAATGTTGGGCTTAAGGTGAAGAATACCTTAGCCTGATACTTCGCGAGCATAAATGTTATCCCCACTTAGCAAACACTAATGAAAATGCTACTCTCTGATCCTTGTAACGTACCAACTGAAGAGTAGCAAGTTATATGGAAGATAACATTTGTGCTCTAGAGAGGTTTCGCGCTAAGGATAACGCTTGTATCTTCATCTTAATCGTGTCACAGAGAAGCTAGGTGAAAAATAAATTAATTCTGTGAACATAAGTTTCCTAGGGTGCTGCTCATCGGTTTGACAACCAGCAGTAGTGTATTTATCTGTACTTTTTGTTCAATTCGAGTTAATTTTGGTATAAGCATTAAATTGATTATAAAATGATTGATTTATAAATTGATTATAAATGGGTTTATCATTATCCTATGCTAGATGCTTAAAATTCGAAGTACTAAGTGTTGTATGAGATCCCAACATGTATGATGTATGATATGTACTACCACCCATTGTAGCACGGAAACTAAGTCCGACAGCAATGGGTTCTCCTCTCTGTTAGACTTGATCAAGCTTTAATTACCACTGATTATCCTAATCATGCCGTTGTATGAAGGGCCAAAAAGGGGTTGGGTGGATCGATATGCAACATCACTTATACGTATCCACAGGGATATAAAGAATCTCCTTCCAACAACAAGATTGGACAATTGGTCAAAAGAGCAAGCTATCTAACATGAGGATGCCCCAATGGGCGGGGAGAAGAGCCAGCCCTCTATTCACAAACTGTTAGCAATGGGGAGTTGGCATTCCCACTCTCCCCATCCAGAGTGCTTCAATCGGGTGCCCTGATGGTCCCTCCCATTCCCATGAAATATTTATATAATGGTGTATATATTAATGTGAATGAAAAATACTACAAGCATTCGTATCTATAATATATGATCTTCATTCCCCCAACCCAACAAGCAATGTAAAATGTTAAAGATGGATGGGGACCCACACCAAACCATACATATATGGTTGGTAAATGCATGAATTGTGGTGATTCCTCACACACTAAGGACGACTGTCCACTGAAGGAAGATCCTCAAAAATACAAATGTTCAAATTGTGGTGAAAACCATAAATCAAAATTTTGGTGGGACAGCACCCCCAACAAAATTGTTGCCGCCCCCCAACCAACCGCCAGGAAGAAACCCATGCTCCCCCCCGGCTACTACCCATTCTGCAGCTGTTAACAACGATCAGCGAAGAACTAATTCCTACCAAACCGTCGGTAGAAACAGCGGACAGGTTTTTCCATCCGCAAATGTTACTTCAAACGCTCAACGAGGAGTAAATAGTATTTCGATACCTGCAGGTACCAACAGGGTTCAATCTGCAAACCCTACATTCTTACCCAACCGTGTTGTTAACAATGCTCAACATGTAAATGGACCTACCTACGCTGCCGTTGCAGCGGGTAGAAACAAAACCAAAACCAAAATTCCCACGGGACTTCTGATGAATTTGATTTAGGTAACATATCCGCTCCTAAATTAGAATTTTTACAGCAATCGTTAATCGACATGATAACCGATATGCTAAAAACTAATTCCATGTTTGAAGCTATCCAAACTGGTATTAAATTTGCCAATAATATTGTCATGACATTGAAGTTCAGTAATGGATTTTAAGTCATTAAATATTTTGAATTGGAATACTCGATCCATCAGAGATAACGAGGATGAGCTATTTAATTTTTTAAGAGTTCATAACGTGCATATTGCTGTTATAACTGAGACTTATCTCAAACCTGCCCATAAGGTCAAAAGAGATCCAAATTATTTTGTCTACCGAAATGATCGCATTAATGGAGCTGGTGGTGGCGTTGCCATCATTGTCCATAGGCGTATCAAACATCACATTCTTTCTTCATTTGAAACCAAAGTTTTTGAAACTTTGGGGGTTTCAGTTGAAACAAAATTTGGCCAATTTACTTTTATAGCTGCCTATTTGCCTTTCCAATGCACTGGTCAGCAAAAGAACTGGCTCAAGGGTGACCTCCAGAAACTTACCCGTCATAGGTCTAAATTCTTTGTTATTGGTGATTTCAATGCAAAACACCGCTCATGGAATAATTCGCAAAGCAATGCCAATGGTAATATACTTTTTGATCATTGTTCTGCAGGCTACTACACTATTCAATACCCAAACAGTCCAACTTGCTTTTCTTCAGCCAGAAATCCCTCAACTATTGATTTGGTCCTAACTGATTCATGTCAACTTTGTAGTCAATTGATTACCCATGCTGACTTTGGTTCTGATCACCTTCCAGTTACATTTGAAATATCTCAAGAAATCATTTCTAATTCCATCAGTTCTACTTTCAACTACCATAGAGCTAATTGGGATCAATATCGAACATTTATGGAATACAACTTTGATCCTAATGTTCCATTGCAAACAAAAAATGAAATTAATAATGCTCTTGAATCTCTGGCTTTCTCAATAAATAGAGCAAGAGCTGCTTCAGTGCCAAAATGCGAGGTTAAATTCGATCCAGTTATAATTGATGACGATCTTCAGCTCTTGATTCGTCTGAAAAATGTACGTAGGCGTCAATATCAAAGAACACGTGATCCCGCTATGAAAGTCATATGGCGAGATTTACAAAAACAAATTAAAAAACGCTTCTCTGCCCTGAGGAACAAACATTTTGAAAATAATTTGTCAAAATTAGATCCGAGTTCCAAACCTTTCTGGAAACTCTCTAAAATATTGAAAAAACCTCAAAAGCCTATACCAGCGCTTAAGGAAGGTGATAAAATTTTGCTCACAAATGCGGAAAAAGCTCAAAAACTTGTTAAGCAGTTTGAGAGCTCCCATAATTTCAGTTTGGGTCTTACAAGTCCTATTGAGGATCAAGTTTCCAGGGAGTATCTGAATATTTTCTCACAAGAAAATATTTTTGATGATTCTTGGGGAACTGATTTGGATGAAGTAAAAACTATAACTAAAAAATTTCAAAATATGAAAGCACCAGGTGATGATGGAATTTTCTATATCCTAATCAAAAAACTCCCCGAGAGTACTTTGTCTTTCTTGGTAAAACTATTTAACAGATGTTTTCATCTGGCATACTTTCCAGATAAATGGAAAAATGCAAAAGTCGTACCTATCTTGAAGCCAGACAAAAATCCGGCTGAAGCTTCTAGCTACCGACCAATCAGTTTGCTTTCTTCAATAAGTAAGCTTTTTGAAAAAATAATTTTGAATAGAATGATGCTTCACATCAATACAAACTCAATTTTTGCTGATGAACAGTTTGGATTCCGCCATGGGCATTCAACTACGCATCAACTTTTGAGAGTTACAAATTTAATTCGTTCAAACAAAGCTGAAGGCTGCTCCACTGGAGTTGCTCTTCTAGACATAGAAAAAGCATTCGAAAATGTTAGAGTGTAGAGTTCTGTGGTTCCGCGCTTAAGCACGTTTTCGTTCGTTTTCAGCGATAGCAGCTATTCACCAAAATCTTGATTCGAGTTATCCTGAAAAAGTTTGTTAAATCTATTGAAATTTTACAAAACTAACATTTATACATTTTAATTTACTGTTGCCATGGTCACTATTTGCTACTTGATGCTGATTTTATAATAGCAGTCCGCTTTTATTTTTGCTGACCTAAAAGTTATTTCTACCGAGTTGGGAATGGGAAGATTTGAGTGGAAGGGAGTTAAAGATAAATGGGCAAAAAACAATAAGTAATGTTTTAATCATCTTTGAAGTAAAATCAATAAAACAATATTACCAAATATAATGATATTGTGAGTTATGATCAAGTAATAAAGGTTGAAATGTAAAATCAAACACTAGCCAAATGGCACACAGCGCTGCATGAATCAGATCAGCTCATAATTGGTAAAAAGTCCATTTGTAAACCGGAAATGACAAATACATTCAGCAATAAGTGCAAAAGCCTACCACAGATTCCGTAATTTTCAAAAGCCTACCACAGTTGTAATTTTCTGCGTTATATACTGGACATATAAGGAATGCTAGATGTCATAAATTGAATGTATGTTTCGTGTTTAAGCCAAATACCGCCTAAATCAGGTTTGTTGCATGAAAATGTGAAGGTCGTGATATGATGGAAATAATACGATGTTGTAAAGAAATACTACATAATGTACATATAATAATTAAATGCCGCTATTTGCCTCTCCCACTGCGTTGTTAGATGATTGAAACTCTAAAATAGCAAAAATTCCAACGTGATATAATGAAATAAAGTTGATCACCTGGCATCCTAGCAAAATAGCAAAGAAAATTTAGACAAATAAATTTCATACGAGTATGATTACTGCCCAAAAACGGAAACTCAATAAATCCAAAACAAAAAATAAATTAGAAATGAATGACAGGAAATTCTTCGATAACTCTTTTTTTCTACTGGTCCCATAAATGATTCTTTATGTCTGTAAAATAGAAAAGGTAGGCTCATAAACAATGTTAGTTTTTGAATTAACTAATTTGGACGACGAATATTTTTTTTTTTTTTGTGGAATTTGTCGTATATTATCCTCTTTCTAAAAAAATGTAAATACCATCCTATCTTTTCAAATACACAACGTGAGTTAGGTGGGCCAAAACTTACAACGATGCAAATGCGAAGCTGAAAATACCATTGAATAATATTGTGAAGGGATGTTATAATATAAAATGATAATAACAATTATATTTGTAATGTCTGCATGTCTACTGATCCTGCTGCAATTGTAGAAGGACTTGCATTATCATAGCCACGGGGGAAGAAAGCAATTCAAAATTATTATACAACACTTGGGAATTCCATGGATGATCTGAAATTATATACCGTATAAAGAATACTCCCATTTTTCGTGGTAGGGTAAGATTTCAGCATGCTACTTTACCGGGGTTACGCTGCCTACATCGCCTTGGTGCGGATGCCACCTAATGTATAGTTGACGCGATACAGCGTTTCTTACTCAACCGTTGGATGCCAGGACAGACGCTGTTTGAGCCGCACCTCCTTGGTGGACAGACGCTCGGCACGCACCTCCTCAATCTAGCTGAAGTCAGAAGGACAACAGTGCCCAGGCTGCACTACCAGCTAAGTACGCAACCCTTAGCTGGCGGTCTTTGTCATCTTTTGACCCGTGGAAGCATGAGGTAGGAACTTGTGAGGACCATAGCTATGTTGCGTGGACGCACGCTCCATCTCAGGTGTCTACTCACCATTTTGCAGCCCTGTGTTGTATGAGATCCCAACACGAGAAAAATGTGAGGGCACATACTTATTATCCATAGATCCGTTTTCCTTCTGTTTGATGTATTTCTCTTTAAAATTGTAATCTGTTCCTAATATTGGTAACTACAGTAAGCTTATGTAAGAAAGATCTGAATTGCATAAAAAGTCTAAATAATTAGTACACTTCATAATATTTGAATTTTAATTAGTACGCTTCATAATATTTTAATGATCCCTTATACTGGCCATCTTACACCATCACCGTCTACAATAATTTGGGTTGGAAACATTCACAACAACAATAAAACCGGGTTACTCTGAAAACCACTTTACAAATATATTTCAGCCATAATCATCACAACAAGCGAACTCCATCCTGTGAAAGGATAACATCCTTTACCTTCTCCAGTATCATCTCTATAATTTTCCCACACATATCCTGTCTTTTGATACTGTCGGTACATATTATTTACAATGTTTTTTCTCAATTCTTCATATATTTCCTGTGCAAATATCTTATTGGGGCCCTCTTTGTTCCTGTAATGATTTAGAGCTCCTAGCACTAAATAGTTCATATTTATCCAAATCTGCCCTCTCCAATAAGGAGGGTCATGCTCTGTATTACGCTCCATGTATAAAGTAGATTTCTTCGATAGTGATCGTATTCCGTAATCGGTCCACAAGATTTCAGGGTTCCGTAAATTATTCAACAAAGTTTTGAGGGATGAGGAATCAGATGGTAAAATTTTTAAGAGAAAGGGGAAAAGACTAATGTATCCAAAAACATCATCTACTAATTTATAACTGGGTGCTTCCATTACTTCACGTACCATAGCACTTTCCGATTGGCTTCGAATTAATTTCAGTCGCACCTTATCAGTGTGCAACCCAAAATCAGCATATGTGTTTGTTATTGGCGATAAGTGAAGCGAATTCAGATGTTCGACGTTCGATAAATATTCGTATGTTTCATAGTATTTAGTATCGTCTCTATTCAAAAATCTAGCTAAATCAAACATCACATGCGATGCTAATTGCATCCAGCACAACAAATCTACGTGTCTTTCTTGATTATCTGGATGTGATGCTCTAGGAAAGTCGTCTAAACCTGATGTCAAAGTCTTAGGATTGATTTCTTCAACAGTAATCGATCTACCTCGCCATCGATAACTACCTGGAACGGGGCCTAATTGTGTTTTATTAAACCAGGAGTACCAGGCCTGCAACCTAGGGAACATTTTGTTAAGACTTTCATGGCGTTTAGGCTCCTTTAACTTATCTTCGTAGTTGTTTAGTAAGTATCTAAGCGTTAAGAAAAATGTAGGAGGGTTGGCGTTTGAGCTACGCTGTACAACAAAATCTGCAGGTACCTTTGCTAAAGCCTCGCTACCTAAGATCTGTTCTCTAGGTATCCATCCATCGATGTTCATAAGATCAAACCAGTGCTTCATTATATCCAATGCTATGTCTATATCCCAGGTTGACACGAGTAACATGTGGAATCCTTCGTCCCACAAAAACCCTCTTGGAAAAAATGATCTTGAGGGAACTGCCGTATACAGCGGTGCTTTCCAGTAATTAATCGGATTTTCATTGTATTCACTTTGAACTTTAGAAGCACCGTAAAAGTAACCGACACCTCCTATCAAATTACTCATAGTTGATTTAGCAAAAGCCACCTCACTAGGTTTAAATCCCTTGGCTTCAAGATTAAATATTGAGTGAAATTTATCTGTGAATTTTTGCTTATAAAAATTTAGGCTTTGCTGGAACTGGTTTTCTGGTGGAGACTCATCATTGGGACGATTGCTAGTATTGTGCATTGTAATGAGAAACGAACCGGGAACCACGAAAGTGACCAACACCGCTGCCACGTTACATGGAACCTGCAACGAAATAGAAAAGTTGCAGTAGCTGCAAAGTTACTTATTATGCGCAACATGAGAGTGTTGCAGGTTATTATTCAAAGTGTGCTTGGAATAAAGCCTGAGATGACTAAACCTGTTTTCCAACCTATTACATATGGTAACAAGCTCATTTTTTACATACCTTTTCAGACTTGTTATCTAAGTAATATCTGATGGTTTGACCATCTTTTTTGTACGCAAATGTTTCAACAATTGCTTCTTTCACCTTATCAATACTGTTGGAGAATGTACATGATGTTGATATTTCAGCTGCTGTATTTTTGTCTGAAAAATATTTATTATTGCAAAATAGTTTATGTGGTTCATTTTGTATTTGTGCTATGTGGATTAATTAGGGCGGAAAACGTACCATTGCTTAAAATTTTCATCTCCATTTTCCCTAGTGTAAACGACATTGCCTCAATACTTGGTTGAGCATTTTCCATTGTAATATTTAAAAATCCATCCTCAACAGATTCGAATGTAGTATACCAAATCAATGAAATTTTGGTTTTGGATTGTGAGGAATTTTTCTGCTTAACATCAAGCTTAGCAGTCCAGCTAGGTTGGTTATCGAGGTTCGATTTCACGAAAGAAGTTTGAAGCAAAACAGAGTCGTCTACAATTTCTTGAATTCCAAAATTCCGTCCATCGTGGTGTGACCATCCATATTTTCCTAAGTTATCGCTGATTTCACAAAGATGCCTGAAAAAAAAATATATATGAAGTATTTTTAAGCTATGGTTTAAGTTCTGATTTTTTTATGATAAAAAAAAACAAATTTTGTCACGAGTAGAGATCAAATTGATAACTTTACATTATTCTGTGAGGTTGCTGATAATGATTACTCAAATTGCTGTCATTTTGGTTGTTTCAACGGTAAATACTAATATCATACGGCGAAACATTATTCCTGTAACATCAAATATAAAACTGGTCCAGCAAACTTATCAGCGAGAGCAAACTAAGAAGTCAATTTACTTTTTTCTGTCCTGTTGATGGCAAAATGAGTAATTACATGCCAAGACAATGATACAAATGTATAGCAAGATGCAAACTAAGTTTGATAATCAATTTGACAATAGTAAAGAAAATTCACATTTTGATTTCAATTTATGATGTAGACATCTAAATTAGTTTTATAATGACGAAAAACTTTTGTGCTGTCATTTTATGGTCCATTCAATCTTTGATTTTTACATGTATATTTTAACAAGTGCTTTCATGAATTTTCACTTAATTAGTCACAGTTAGTTACGCAATACCCCACATTGGATTTCATTATGGGACCCTTCTAATTTGAACGTTACCAGTGGCAGATCTTCTTGGATGTCATTGATGTTTGAGAAAAATATTTTTTTTTCATCAGTGAAAAAGACGTATGACGAATTTTCCATTGCAAAAAGGCTTACCCTCGTACCGTCGTGACTATAATAAACAATACAAGAATTCTATGAAATTGATATAGGAGGACGAGGAGAACCGTTGAATTGGATTCGATTCAGATAAGTACCCATTTACTTTTTTGTAATATTATTACAAAGGTTTCGTTAAAAAGCGTGTTATTAGATAAGTACTACGTGTTAGTACTTATTTTCTCGACAAACACCGAGGCCACGAACCATCATAGATCTTTGGTATCTTTGGTGGTCATCATCAAATAACAATTGTTTGACATCCCGTATCACCAATAGAGATGACTTTCATCTTGGAATATAGTGGCCTATCCAGTGGTTTATTGAAAGTGAGGTAGACTGTGGGACTGGGTTTAAACCAAAGGCTTTTAATGATTTTAATGAAGGAATAAGCATATTTTATTAAGACCTCAAGGAGGAAAGTAAACCATTATTCCTTTTTTTTTTTTTTGTAAAAGAATCGCAGCAATTTCCAGATGCATTCTAATCACATTGTACTCCCTATTAGCAGGGCGTCCTTTCTCTGGACAGACGGTCTCTAGTAACAACGGACTACTAACCACGTCCAACTTATTCGATGAGTCATGAAAATTATGGCAGAAGTTGTTATTTATTAACCTTATAAATAAAGAGCCGTCAATACGTGTACATTTGGAATAGTTTGCTAATGCCAGGCCCTATTCGTTTGGGTGTATGTGCGCTGTTGCTGGTTGCGGTCAGTTACGGAAAACATCTGAGCTCAAGCTCATGCTTATGAAAAAAAAAATTCTCCAGCTGACTTATATCTGAGAGATAACAAATAAGATCTGACAGACACTTTCTTGAAAATCGGTTGATCAACAACAGTGAGATTTTCAACAAAATATTTTCGAAACTTTAAGCTTAGGTGAAGACGCACGAAACGGAAACTAGCATGAATATATTTTAAATTTTCAAGACCATTTGGAAAAGATTCTAGGCCTGTTGAAACCCATTTGTTTCCTGACGGATTTGGTATTGGACGTTGTTTGGGTGGTCCTTTGTGTTTTTTGTTTTCTTCAAGGTAAAGTTTTTCAGTTCAATTTTATTGGAATTTTGTTTTTCATTACATGTGTGTGTATGTATGCGTGTGTGTAAGGGGTGTGTGTGTGTGTGTGTGTGTGTGTGTGTGTGTGTGTGTGTGTGTGTGTGTGTGTGTGTGTGTGTGTGTGTGTGTGTGTGACTTTGTCACCGTGCGTCGTTCATATTTTTTCAGAAAGCGAGTAATGGCGCTATAACCATAAGCCGTAAAAGGCTAGAACAAGAGTTACTGCTCATTTTCCAATCGACACACAAGCCGACAGAAAAGGCTTTCACCCTTACGATTATGGATATAAGCAGGAAACGCCTGTGTTCCAACCCAGAAAAGCGGACAACAAAGGAGTGCATTAACTTTCTTAGATTCGTCACTCCCAACGACCTATATACATATAAATATTCATATGCTTTCTCGCCAAGGAAAGCCTCCCGCTTAATCCCATCCAACTTCCAACTCCAGATGTCTATGAAGGTAGCATGAGTTCTCAGCATCTTCTTAAGTAGACATCTAATCAACACTTCCCTCCCATCCCTTGCTGATCATAAGGACCTGGCCAGGTGTTGTGCAGAGAGATCGATGGATGAAGAGCCTGTCATACCCAAGGCAGCTCTTCTGGCGCTTCCATCGTCTCTACAACAGCCAACCCAGGATTATGTATGGTCGGAAAATGCTATGCTATGCTGCTATGCTATGCTAGACATCTAAATTAGTTTTATAATTACTCTTTACTCTAGACACCTATAATTAAGAGCACAGGGAACAGAAATCCAGGCTAAAATTTATTTACTGGATAAAATTTCATTTGGCGACAGTAAAGTAAGTACTGTCTAGTCTTGGTTTAAACCAAATAAATCTAAAACGGAGGCTCATCGCTGTTAGATGTGCTTAACATCGTCAAACGAGTGCAGCGTATGTCCAAAAGGTGAGAACATATTGTGCATACCTTATCACCAGAGACGTAGTTAGAGTTGGTGGCGCCCCTGGCAATCCAAGAAAATGACGCCCCAACTTATATTGCTTTTGGCATGTTTTGTTTATGGTTATCCATTGAAATAACTTTTATATACGTTTATATTTACTGAAAGTTCAAATTAACTCAAAACTTTGCCTAACGTGCCTTAGCTGAAGCAAACTGATCAACAATAAAATCTCAATCAAGATCTGGTAGCGATTCCTTTTCTATCGAAAGAATTGCCAAACCAGAGAGTCTGTCTTGCGTCATTCTAGAACGAAGATAGTTTTTTTTTTTTTATATTTTCAGTTTGCAGTTCACACGATGCCACTAACTGGAAGCGTCAAAAACATTCGTTGAGCAGTTTCGATGTTAGGATAAACATCTTAGAGAGAATATCCGAGGAAACAGCTTAATGTGTCTAACGGAGTAGAAGAGCTCAGGTCAGGAAACATCTCACCAATTTGCCGTTTAAAAACTTCTACTTCAGATACAAGCTCTACTGTATCAATATCAGTAGCATACGTTAGTTTAAAATCTGCTGCGACCTCCTTTAATTGTGGAATAGTCATAGATGCGAATCAGAGTCCTGTCAAAAATGAGAATTCCGATGCTATATCCGCCATTGCTTCTCCACGCTGCTCCATTTGTTGCAGTATTTTGTCAAAGACTGAGCTTACTTCCCACGTAAACTTCACTCGATAGAGGAGCTCGATTATCTGTGGTGTCATCGACTTTTCTCATTTTCCGCTGTCGTATTACTTGGAAATCGTTGTCGATGCCAAGTT
The DNA here is from genome assembly GCA_024533555.2 of Aedes koreicus. Lineage (NCBI taxonomy): Eukaryota > Metazoa > Arthropoda > Insecta > Diptera > Culicidae > Aedes > Aedes koreicus. The sequence goes on along the minus strand of JAHHFK020002409.1, from coordinate 169,098 downwards.
CAATGCATTTTTCTTTTGCATACTTTATTGCACGGTCAACTACATCAGTTTTCATTTCATCGAATAATGTTTGTATACACACTTAGAAAATTTTACAGTATTCGGTAATTTTTTACCGAACTTTCAACAGCTGAACGTTCAGTAATCCGATTTACCGGATTTCGGTGAAATTTTACAGTATTTCGGTAAAAAATTACCGGAACTTGTCAAACTTTACAGAAATCCGTTAAATCGGACTACCGAACGTTCAGCTGTTGAAAGTTTGGTAAAAAATTACCGAATACTGTAAAATTTTCTAAGTGTGTACCTCTGATTAGTTTACTTGCCACGTCTATGGTGATGGTTTTCGACTGCAGGGATTCGTTCACTTTCTCGATGTTAATCAAGATTCTCTCCCATGTGTCAAGAAGACAAAGAAACCTAAACTCAATTTGTTTTAAGAGAACCGTTCCACTATTATATTTTTCGGCTCATTTAAGTCGCTCAAAATGTTAAACACGGAACAAATTGATCTCTTACGAGCGGACACTGCTTGTCGTTTAGACGACCATCTTGTATCAGAATGGCCTTTCAATGATACTTCCAAAGACTTTTTAAGAGCACTCCATCGCGTAGTTGAATTACTAAAATATTTGAAAATTTCTTGCATAGTTCCAAAGAAAGCTTTCATTGTAGGTGAAGAACTGGCTGCATGAACTCCGACAAGATTTAAGCTGTGGGCAGCGCAAGGAACAAAACGGGCTAGATTGTTAATCTGGTAAATTCTGGTTTGTGCTCCATTCCATTCCATTTCATTTTTAATGAGCTCTGAGTGGCTCTGTACAGCTCTGAGTGGCTGTTCGATAGCTCTGAGCTCTGAGTGGCTGTTCGATAGTGGCTTCGATAGCGATGAGCTCTGAGTGGCTCTGTACAGCTCTGAGTGGCTGTTCGATAGAGATATCAAGCACGTGCGTTTCAAAGAGACTTGAGCAGCCTTGGGAGCTTCGAGAAACTTGATGCTTTGAGCTGATAAATCCAGGCTGGGGATCACCCCGTTTGAATTACTCGTCGGGTGGAAATACCGTGGCACTTTCCCGGTACTCTGGAACTCTAAATGTGACTCACGTATAGACAGAGAAGATGTCAGAGACAAGGATGCTTTTACCAAGCTCATAAGCAACCAATATGCAGATGCGCTGAGAGGAGCAAACGATTCTTATATAAAAGTAGGAGACAAAGTACTTGTTGCAGTTCCAAAGCGAATCAAAACAGACCCGTTGTTTTCAACCGAACGATACACTGTCCTATCGCGTAACGGTGCTAAAAACATACCACCTTTTTTGGGAAGGTAGTCGTACGAAGCGAGCGTGGCATTCAGTATGCACGTGACGTACACGATGTTAAGCGCGCTACAGGATTTGCTATGAACTCATCACTATTGGATTCCTTCAAAAATATAGAACCTTCAGGGTCTGGAAATAGTGAATTTGAAGCGCCTGATGGTTCTTTATCTGATATTGTCAATCAAACTCGAGGTCAAAAAAGAGAATTTGAAGAATCCGCATTTTGAAAAGTCGTTAGCGGAACCTCAAGAAGGCACACGCAATGAAGCTGATGTAGAGGGTGAAAACGTAAATTATCAGCATGAAAGTGCAGAAGGAGGTACAGTCAATCATGACCGGTCGGCAGTTGAATCAACAGGACGTCTGAAGCAGATCATCAGAAAATCAAGAAAATTTAAAAGTGCGGACGTCAACGACGAAAACGTAACCAACGATAGTTCAACAAGGATCGAAAGCTCTACGTTACAGGGTGCGGAGATGGAAACAGAAAATGAAAAGGATGGAGATCGCCAATCGGATGGTCAAGCAAGGCGACCCCAACGAACCATAAGAAAGCCGGAGAGGCTCAAGGACATGTTCGTATATAGCGTTTTCGAGTAACTGCAGGAATAACAAACAAAGTACTAGATGGTCCCCACGTAAGAACAATAGCTCCATTTTTATTAATCATGACAAAACAATACCCATTAGTCCTTGTACTACCGTGGTATATTATTATTCCCCTGCTACTTATTTCGTTAGATAGTTATGTAATCATAATGCTTAATAATAAATCAGCCATCTTTCTACACGAGCCTGGTTTAATTATTAGATGCGTTACCATTTCTATAATACATCCAATGAAATGAAACATTAGAGTAGGCAAGAAGGTGAATGTAGAGAGTATAGCATGTAATATGTAATTACGTGCTTCGCGCAACACAAACAACTGATTAGTTTAAATGTATGTAATATGATTAGTTTAAATGTATGTAATATGTATTAATCAATCATACCTTAGCAAAATCTAGAAAACAATAATGCTATTCCACAGAAAATACTCTCATATACAAAGAAGTTTATATTGTTCATCACTTTTCATGAACATCGCTAGTAGGATAGATTTGAACGACCCTACTAGTGTCCTTTCCCCCTGCGTTGCGTAGAATCAAAAAGTTTGCGTTGCTAGGAGTATCACTAAAAGTAGGCATTGAACGTAAAACAATCAGTCTTGTGAATAGTGTACTAGTGAAAGGCAGATCAAGAAATGAGCTCCGGATATTGGGAAGTTTCCAATATGGATTACGCTGGTGACGATGATTAGCGGAATCACGACAGTTCTGTGATAAAATATATTTCAGGTCTGTATTGTCATTTTTTTTTTCATTGATTTACTAAAACTATAGAGTGTGGTGTAAACACAGCAGCTTTAATAACGTGGAACAAGGATAAAATATTGCAAGCTTTGTCTCGTGCTAATATCAACTGGAACTACGAACTGATTTGGGCATTCATTTCGGAGTGGCGAGTGCGAAACGTAATTTAACTAAACAAACTTTATTTAAAAAATATTTACTTTGAAGTTCTTTTTCCAGAATTTATCTACCATCAAGATATACGGCGGACAGCCTAGCACCTCTGACACGATCGCGAGTGTTGAAGGCGAAGGAAGTGGCCTAAACCGCCACGCAAATAGTATTCCAGAAGAGGAAGTAGCTATAGAGGCAATACTAGGCGAAGGCAGTGGCACCAACAACCACCCGTTTAAGTTTAAGTGTAAGAATCAAAACGTTTGAAATAAATATGATTTTTTTTCTCAATTGTGGGTTGATTTATTTTTATTGAATGTAAATCAAACAAGCAATCCAATTTAGGATTGTTTGTTTTCTTTAGCTAAATTTATTCAAAAAAAATTAAAACCTGAAAGAACATAAATATTTACAATGGATTACAAAGTTCACATGATTGTATTCCGTATTTCATTCGTTCACAATTCATACGAATGAAATATGAATTTCATATTCATAATGTACTATTTTCATACACATCTATGGAAACCATAGCAATATATTTCAAAAAACATACACAATATCAAAGGCGTGCTTTCGTATGATGTTCAAAGTAAATTCTTTTGGTTAAAATCCATAAGCATTTCGTATGAACTTCGAACGAATTATTTCCTCAGGGGATGCGTTTCACGGCAGTATAGGGGTGTTGAATACCATAACTAGACGAGTTGGCGTGATACACGGTCCTTTACTTTTTTTTTTTTTTTTTTTTTTTTTTTTTTTTATTTTTTTTTTTTTTTTTTTATATTCCTTTTTTTTTTTTTTTTTTTTTTTAAAAAATCAAAAACCCTTATATATTTTAAAAACCAAACTCCCCCCCACCCCCCCCCCCCCCCCCTAAATTTTTCCAAACAAATTTTTTTTTTCAAATTCAAAAAAACCCTTTACTCTTCCAAAATCGTTTTTCCTTATTCCTAATCTACCAAACTTACGTTACATAGGATTTGGGAACCACTTATCGAAGATAAGGTACACCGGGGGAAGTGGATACAAGATTTCACATAGTTCAACTTCAACATCATGTGTAACTCTCAAGAATGCATTATTATGTTTGTGTGTAATGTTGCGGGAATGTGTGAGTATTATGTATAAAATGATGATAAAACATTGATATTTGGACTTCACAAAAAGGTGTACGAACGACTTACAAAATATGGATGGACGGTTAGGGGTAAGTGGATCATCTGTATGTATGTCATTCATATGCGGATAAAATGTAATGAAACACGTTCAAAGTTACCAGAATACCACAAAATTGCTTTTGTGGTATTGATTAAGTTACTTTTTTGAAAAGGGGTTGTCCAGATACCACGTAAATGTGATTAATATTTGAATGAGAATCGAATAATAGAAAAAATGTTTAGAACAACTCAAGGAAGCTTTATTGATACGTATAAAACCATACTATCGATTAGTACATGAGAAACTAGATAATGGCAAAGAAAGTCCAATTCTTAAGACACATTTGTACTTCTTCAAAGTTAGTCGCAATAGTAATTTGACAATTAAGTCTTCTTCGACACACGTTGCTTGGACTTTTTCACAGTCTGGAGAGCCTCTGCTGATGTAATTACTTCGGCTCCGGGGCATACTTTTCGCCTTTTTTCCTTCGATGCTGTTGAATTCTGCTTCACATGTTCCAACAGGATTTGCTCAAAGGATCCATCAGCCGAAGATGCTTTATCTGCTTGCACACTGGTGTCTTCAACATTCTCGCGAAGTGATGACTGTTCAACAGCCAATGCTGAGGCATGTTGAAAACGTTTGAATCTTTCAAGCGCCCCAGGTTCATATTTCTCATCTGGAATCACTTTGTCTGAGAAAGGAAAAATCCCAGCTTTCTTGAATCCGCTAATAATGTTAGTTTTGTCAAACTGCGTCCATGATCGAGAAATAAGCGAAGAAAATACTGATTTTGAAGCCTTCACACCGTAATTTTTACGTTGCCAAGCAATCAGTTTTTCGTCATACTTATGCTTAAGAGATTTAAAAACTGAAAGATCCATGGGTTGAAGCAAATGGCTCGTGTGAGGCGGAAGTTTCAAAATCACAACTTTTTCCTGCATTGCTGTTTCAATCAACTTCAGGCTGGTGTGCGATGAATGCCCGTCATAAATTAAAACAACTGGTCGTTCCTTCGGGATCACTTTCAGAAATTGGCGTTCAAAGTAATTGGTGAATGTCTCCGTGTCCATCCATCCGTTAGGCGTGGCTGCGTAAGCTAATCCAGGAAACTCGTCTTCCTTCGATGCCATCCAGCTAGTCCACACGTTTTTTGCTTTGAACACGATCAGTGGAGGCAGTTTTCCACCAACTGCGTTGGCACCCATTAACACGGAAATATTCTCCCTCGCAGGTCCTGCTGTAACGCGATGTGCTGCTCTTCCCTTCTCCCCAACAACTTTTACACGAGTTGGATCAAGACAGAAGCTAGATTCATCCACGTTATAAATGCGTTCTGGAGGCACTCCGTGGGTGACTTTCTGGACCAGTTGAAAATAATCAGCCATAACAAACGGATCCACATTCCTCTTCCGGGCGATCTCAACAGCTTGAGGCTTCTTTTGGGACAATCCATGGCGTTTCTTGAAACTGTAAAAGTATTCGTCTCCGGGTACAGAGTTCTTGAATGGGTTTTGAATTTCGTTTTCAGTCAAGTACCGTGTGATAGCCTGTAGAACTTCAGCCTTGGACAACCCGAAGCCCCACTTCTCCATCGTTTTAATGCAAGATGCGATGTTAGATTCTACGGCTATCGGAATCGCAGTTGGTCTTCCACCTGTAGTGCTTTTTACGCCTCTTTGGCCATTCACGCGTTTTTGAAGGGTTGATCTTGGGATTCCATAGCATCTCGCAGCCTGGGACATCGACATTTGATTATTTTTAACAGCTTCAATGGCAGACTCTAATGACACTTTAGAATATGCAGATGCTGGTCTTTTTTTAACGTACGTGCGAGCCATTATTGCTGTAAAAGTGTTAATAGTAAATTAAACACACATTTAGACCATAAAGCAACCAAATCTCCACACGAATAATGGTATATTTGAAATGAACGAAATATGATCCACTTCCCCCAGTGGTAGCAAAACTTCGGGGAAGTGTATCATGTTGAATTTAAAAACTATGATAGAAACAATGAACTGTTATTGCCGCCCAATTTGTTGATTAACTTATAATAGTTACCTGCAAAACAAAACAATGAAATAAACTTCTGTTTAAACGGTGTAGGAAGCTTTTTACTACGACGCAAACTAACTTTTTTCGAAGCTGGAAATGACGTTTCGTGTAAACAACTATGCTAGTGTGTGTATATGCTCGATATTTTTGCTGTGTTGGTGCTAGTGTATCGTTTTGAATCTATGCTTCATTTTGTGTTAGTTATTATTGCGAAATTAAGGCACTACTATTTTAAATAATCACATGATCCACTTACCCCGATGGTACACTTCCCCCGGTGTACCTTAAAAAAAAAAAAAAAATAAAATAGTTTTTTTTTGACAACAAGACAAATAAAAAAAAAAAAGGAAAGGACAAAACAGGGAGAAATTGTCGCCCCACACACAGATCCCGGTTGGTGCGGGCCCCCCCCCCCAATATTTTTATAAAAAGAAAAAAAATAAAAAAAAAAATAAAAAAAAAACATTCCCTCCCCACCACCCCCCCCCCCCCCCCAAAAAAAAAAAAAGAAAAACCAAACCCACCCCCCCAAAAAAAAAAAAAAAAACACAGTGAGTAGAAAAAAAAACAGGAGGGATCATATAAAACCCACCAAAAATACCCCACCCAACAAAAAAAAATTTATTTCACACCCCACATATTCTCCCCCGGGGGGTGAAACCAATGACGATACAGCTGGTTCTTTCTCGATACTATAAAAATAAGAGACTTGGATTTACTGTTGATTTTATCAACCATCGACTAGCAACATTCGATTATGGCTATCATGATCGAAAAAATAAGCCATCATCTAACATTACAGCTCAAATGCTACTTCAACCTAAATCTCACCGAATGAGGAAGACGGCATCTCAATATCTACTTCTTTTAAGAGCTTTTCCGTTTCTTTTCAATCATAAAGTCTCAGAGGACTGTCCATACATGACGTTCATAAGTTGTCTTATCAATATAACTCGTATATCATTTTCGCCAACGGTTCCAGATTTTCTTATAGCAGAGCTTGAAATAGAGATAACAATGTTTTATAACATGTTTTTCGATTTATTCAAACACCGTATGAACAAATTACACCATCTCTATCATTACCCAGCATGCATCAAATAAATAGGTCCGTTACAACAATATGATTGTCGTGTATTTGAAGAAAAAAATAAAGACATAAAAACACAAATGAATGTTGAGCATGAGCATGAGCATGATTGACCGCCCACGGATGCAATTCCGTTATTGCCAGATCAGCTGTATTTGCTAAAAGAACCAACAGATGATGTTTGGGACTAACATACATCTTCAATGTGTAAAAACTGGTGACCCATTATAAAGCAATACCGGCGCCGGCCGTGCCCAAATGCTGGTCAAGTAGGGAATGGGAAGGAACGTGTTGACATGACCCGTAACGCTGGTAGATCACCTTTTCGTGGCGCGTTACGGGGTATCAGATCTACCACCGAACCCTAGTCTGAATTAATTCAAACTAGGGAACATATTTGTTTTTGTAATCAAAGGAACATATATTAGTCCTTATTACATTTTATGTCTTGTGAAAAGTGACAATACTCGGATTGAGCCACCGAGGATGAGCTTGGAATAAGGGAAACATGGTTAGTATTCATTTATGTGAATTCTCATTTTTCTATTTGATGTTCTATAGTTTGAATTGGTTATGACTAGGGTTATGATGCATGGTCAGTATCGGAGTCATTGTTTGTTTTGTTTGCAATGAATCCGGTTTTGACGGATAAAGGGGCGCGCCTTTGAAGAGTACTGTCGCTCACAAAGGGTTTAAATAGCGGAAACTTTCAATAAAACTCGATTCATTGCCAACAAAACAAAAAATGACAACTGTAACAACACCGAATACTTCATCATTTCTCAATAGTGATGAAGTAACTCGACATGCACTAAACAAAGGATACGGGATATACTACAATAGATCAAATTACTGGTCACAGTGGTTTATGTCCCGAACAGAGGAAAAAAAAACAAAAAAAAAAAAAAACAAAAAAAAAAAAAAAAAAAAAAAAAAAAAAAAAAAAAAAAAAAAAAAAAAAAAAAAAAAAAAAAAAAAAAAAAAAAAAAAAAAAAAAAAAAAAAAAAAAAAACCCCCCCAACAAAAACAAAAACCCCCCGTTTTGTACAAAAGTCACCCTTCTTCTAAACCACCCAGAATTCAAAAAGTCAGTACCTAATTGTCAGTAATTTTTCTCCAATAGATTATTTAGTTAATATTTTATTTATATTGATTCCTGTTGAATTTGTTAATGCTTTTTTGTCGACAAAATTTGTTTATTGTTGTCCCCTGTATATAGAATCCCATCGCAAGTTATTTCCAACATAGTAAGGGAATTTCTGCACTTCAGGAGAGTTCACATTCTAACTCGGCAAGGCTCCTATGAACGTGATTATTTTATTTGCATTTTTTTTTCTCTTGTTATTCTGCAATCCAATTAGAATCCTTTTTGTTCTACTAATATGTTCCCTGCTATTGTCATAAAATTTTGAAATTATATCTAGGATTTCAGACCCGGTCCCCTGCCTAATAGCACAGGTTTTACTCTGCCCAATCGTCTCAAACGGATTTTAACAAAACTCTTCCACTGACGCTGATGGATTCCTTATTCGCGCCCTACCCAAAGAAAAATCCCTGTACACGTATTTTCAGAGCAATCCTTGTGTAACATGCTGTTAAGATCCCGTAAAAAGCTCGCTATAGGTATACCTCTCAAACCAGCAATTGTGCCAGCAATCGCTTATAACCAAAGCGGTGGCAACAAGGTTTCTATTCTTGTTCCAACGGTAGTTGCTTTGACAACCATTATTATATTCCCAATAGCAAGCCGGTATAGTCATACTCTTTCTTCCTTGCCAAAGCTTGATAAGGAAACCACCCACCGAACCCGAACACACACTGTGTCCTGAATGATTTCACAAATGAAAAATTAATAGCAACAATTCTGCAATTTGATTCTGTAAGCGAAATTTTCACTTTATACCCCGGAATTAACTTATACACCCCCCCCCACTCCTCTCTACAACTTTCACCAACATCAAAAAGGGATAACTTTCCCCCAGCATAATTATGGGTCTTTCCAAATTATTTGTTTTGTAACAAAAGCATAGACCGTTGTGACTGAATGGTAATATTAGTTCCTTCACTTTGCATCATCATTGCTCATCGTCTTCACTTTTTCTTGGGGAAGTTTTGTAATTTATATCTAATGAATCTATTTTATTCAGAAGCTACTTCGCCAGTATTGAAACAGGAAATCATATATTGACGTTTTGTATTCAGGAGTGTGACAATGAGAATCAAACTTAATCTTATAAGTATTTCAAGCTATAAGAATGACACCGTTACCATATTGTGGCAGGGGTATAGCTTTTTGGTATTTTTGTCTTCTAGTGATTAACACTATTACAGGAATTTTCTTATAGGAAAAGAAATTTTTTGAGAGAATTTAATTAGTCAAAATAGTACTTATCTGCAGCAAGCTCAACCAATCATCCTGCTATTGTAGGGAGAAGTAAGATGGTGCTTCTCCGTCTTTCTCCCGTTCTCCTCGGTCTGGCGTTACTACCAGCTGAGCTTTCCGATAAACCGTCATACGCCATTTTCACATTTGAAAACTCAAAAAAAAATCTCTATTTTTCCTGTTTTGCTTAAAACTGAACTAATCATTTTCTCTACTTTTTTCATTTCTCACAGTCAGCTCACATTTTAATCCACTTTTAAACATTTTTTACAAACAAAAACACTGAAAATCTCTAGAAAAACTGGAGAGCAACTTTACTTTCTTCTGCTGCTTGGCAAGACTGCCAGTCTCCCTCCATAAAAACACAAATGAATGTTGCAAAAAAATTCAAGAACGTATGCCTCAGCTTAGCTAAACGACAACTGTTTTCGCAAGCCTTTTTATATCGCAGAATGCCCGTTCAAAGATAGTTTGACTTACCAGTCTGGTAAAATGTTTTTAATCAAAAATACAAAATCCGCTCCCCTGCTGACATTCGAGTCAGATGACCGCTGTTTTTCTCCCAAAGAAATGATATTTAATAGAGTCCGATTTCGCACTATTGTGTTGTATCAGTCAAGGATACTAACCTTAATGGGCCCCCTACTTTCGGAGAAAGAAAAGAAATTGTAGTGGTCAACGAGGAAGCCAGGATGTTGTTGATTCTGTGGGAAACCCTTAACTTTGACGATGTACTCCAGGCGTACCCAGTTTAAAACACAGAGCAAGAAGTTTTAGTTTCACTGGAAAATATACACAGTCATACAACTTTTGCATTCTGGAAAGCATATAATAAGGTCCACATTAATCCGGACACCTTCAAATCATTGTAACTTTTGAAATATTGCACGTAGGAATGAAAAATTTCACTGTGGTACAGCTGAGAGTCTATGATGAAAAACACTATGATTGATGTTTACATTTCATGTTTAGTATTCAAGATGGCGACGAAAGAAAAACAAGTGCGCGAACGAATTTTGTACGGGTGTACGGCAAATCCTGACTTGTCAATACGGGACCTTGCAAAAACATCGGATTTGCCTAAATCCACTGTTCACGATGTGCTCAAATCATTTTCGGAACGTTTGACGGTGGAGAGGATATTAACGAAAAACCCAAATCTCTTCATTCGAACGGTGGCTCGTAAAATAGGGATGTCACCTGGTTTTGTCCAAAAATCAAAACAACGTTTGGGACTTAAGTCGTATAAAGTAAAAACAGTTCCAAATCGCAACGACAAACAGAACTTGGCAGCAAAATCACGGGCTCGACGTTTGTACTGCGAATATTTGACGAAGTATTCATGCGATGTTATGGACGATGAAACTTATGTCCTGGAGGATTTCAAGCAGCTTCCAGGGCTGGCTTTTTATTCTGCTATGGCCGGAAATGCTACAGCTGAGCATTTCAGAACGAAGAAGGCATCGAATTTTCCCAAAAAATACCTTGTGTGGCAAGCAATTTGCACATGTGGCAAAAAGAGTAAATCTTTCGTCACTACAGGCACAATCAACAAGGAGATCTATCAGAAAGAGCGTCTGCAAAAGCGATAGCTACCTATCATCAAAAGTCTCAAAGAAAAACCTTTGTTCGAGACCGATTTGGCATCATGCCAATATGCTAAAACTGTGATGGAGTGGTACCAAGCAAATCAAGTGAATATTGTACCAAAAACCTCAAACCCGCCAAATTGCCCAGAGCTACGACCAATCGAGAGATATTGGGCTCTGATGAAGTGGAAGCTTTCTGGAAAGAAGCAAGGAATCAAAGACATCAAACACTTCCAGCAAATTTGGACAAAGACGGCTTCTACGATTTCTGAAGAGTCTGTACAAGCCCTAATGGACGGAGTTAAGCGCAAAGTTCGAAAATTTTATGCAAATACCGAATAACTATGTTTTGTCATCACGAATTGTTAAAACATATCCCATGAATCTGAAATAAACAACTACGACGGAAATTTAATGCGAAATTTATGTTTTATACATGTTTTGAGGTGTCCGGATGATTGCGGATACAGACCTTAATACCCATTACATATCCAGAACAATATACAACAATGATTATTAATAAAATTTGCGGTGTTACCAACAATTTCAATACTTCAAGAAGATATTGTCCACGAAGAAACGTTTTTGCTGTTGGATGAGACTGATTTTAATCGATTGAACCTAAACACTGGACAGAGGAAAAAAATTCAAGCCCAAATTCACAATTATTCAAAACCTGTTACGAAGGAAACGATCAAAATCGATGTTTACGAGGAATATGCATACATCGAGAAAGAGAACGAAATTGACGTTTCATTGGAAAAGGTAAACTGATAAACTAGACAAACATGAATAGATTCTCATCATCAACTTTCTCTTTTGATTATACGCTATTTGAAAAGTTAAAAAATGACCAACGGCGATCAAGTTCAGATCAATGTTTTTAATTTGTTTTCTTTTCACTCCGAACATAGTTGATTTGGGCAACTTAAGTTTTGCTTGGTTCGGAAGGATCGTTTTTGAAAAGTTTTGTAATAAAGGGCGATACGGTCAAAATTTGGTCAATATCAACTTGACGTACTTCTTTCAATTTTGCATTTAAGAAACCTGAACACCCCTCATTTTGAAGGTGTGTGTGTGTAGAATGTTGCTCTGATTTTGGAATTCACTCTTCAGTTGTCAAAATGCCGTCCAAGCAAGAAGAGCAGCGTATCAAAATTTTGCTGGCGGATCGCGAAAATCCGAGCTACTCGCACGCAAAGTTGGCAAAATCGCTAAAAGTTGCCAAATCAACCGTTACAAATGTAATTAAAGTGTTTGGGGAACGTTTGTCGACAGCCAGGAAGTCTGGATCGGGGGGAAATCGAAAACCGGAAGCCGCTGAGACGACAAAGAGAGTTGCCGGTAGTTTCAAGCGAAACCCTAACCTATCTCTCCGAGATGCCGCAAATAAGCTGGGTGTATCGTCTACAACCGTGCATCGAGCCAAAAAACGAGCCGGACTATCGACTTACAAGAAGGTAGTGACTCCAAATCGCGATGATAAACAAAATACGACGGCCAAAGCGCGATCCCGGAGGCTGTACACGACGATGCTGACGAAGTTTGACTGCGTGGTAATGGACGACGAAACCTACGTCAAAGCCGACTACAAGCAGCTTCCGGGACAGGAGTTTTGTACGGCAAAAGGAAGGGGAAAGGTAGCAGATATTTTCAAGCACACGAAACTGTCAAAGTTCGCAAAGAAATATCTGGTTTGGCAAGCCATCTGTACCTGTGGCTTGAAAAGCAGCATTTTCATAGCTTCCGGGACTGTCAACCAAGAAATTTACGTGAAAGAGTATTTGAATAAACGTCTGCTGCCTTTCCTGAAGAAACACGGTTGTTCCGTACTGTTTTGGCCGGATTTGGCATCTTGCCATTACGGTAAAAAGGCCATGGAGTGGTACGCCGCCAACAACGTGCAGGTGGTTCCCAAGGACAAGAACCCTCCCAACACGCCAGAGCTCCGCCCAATTGAGAAATACTGGGCTATTGTCAAGCGGAACCTAAAGAAGACCAAAAAAACTGCTAAGGACGAGCAGCAGTTCAAGGCAAACTGGCTTTCTGCGGCGAAGAAGGTGGACAAGGTGGCTGTACAAAATCTGATGGCAGGGGTCAAGCGTAAGGCCCGGCAATTCGGATTTGGAAAAGCGGAAGCCTAACTGAATATTTTTCCTGAATTTTATACTAATTGAACTTGAAAAAGAAATTTAATTTGATTTTTTAAATAAACGATTTCACCGATTTACACGCGTTTTCCCTGGACCAAATTTTGACCGTATCACCCTTTAGCGTGTACCAAAGCTCAGCAAACGAATTTTGGAATACTTTTGATTTATCGCTTGATAAATGAGTTTCTTATCTAGCGACCAATAACCAAACACAACAGAAAACGATTGAGAAATACTATGAAGTGAATCGACCAATGCAGATAGAACCTTTTTTAAATTTTTGTCTAGAATGGATACTTAAAAAAAGTTTGTTTTATAATAAATAATAATATTAATATTAATGCCTAATTGATTCCTTCTTTTTTTTTAGGAATTATCGACTATGTGTTTCGAAAAACACCAGAAGGCCGCAATATTATCGAACTGTTGAATGAACAAAATTCAATAAATAGTAAACTGATCAAGGCAATCACAACCATCCTAAGCGAATACATTATCAATCGGTTTGGATAATAAGTTAGTTTTAAGGGCGATATACATAGAAGCCACAAATGGCCGCCATCGTGCTTGAGTCGTCTTGTAATAATGCAAGATGATGGCCATTTGTGACTTCAATGTATCTTCACCCCACCAAGCTTAATTTACACATATTTGTTACTAACTGATATATAATTAGTAAGTGTGATTATAACTCGGTAAAGCTCTGATGTGAAATAAATGTGAAATATCTAGCGTATTAAGAGAAAAAGGACTATAATTCAGAGCTAACATTTCAAAAGGGTGAATCTGCTTTTGTTAAAAATGGCTTTCGTTGTCAAATTCTTTCGAACAAAAAAAAAAGTAAAATGAAAGTTTTCTCTACCAGCTGGCATCTTCAGTTTGAAGCAGTTATCTTAACATCCGAGAAATTAGTGGATGAAACCATTGTTTACAAAAACCGTTTCCCCCTTATGAAATGTTGGCGATGAGTTGTTCTCTCAACCGATTTTCTCTTCTAAGAAAAACGCAGCTGCATTTTCCATTTAAGCAGTTAAGCTGCTGTAGGTAAACACGAGCAACGTCTTCTGTCGACCTGAGGCGTAAGCAACATTTTACATTTTTATTTTGTTAAATGTTTGAACTCCCGATCATTTTTTATGTTAAGACAAACCATTCAAGGCAAACATTGCATTAGGTCATATGTTAAGTTAATAAATTATGTTTGTCAACTTCATCTTTTCGTTTCACAGCCATGTAAATATACTTTCAGCAATTTTCAAAAGACATTAACTGTTTGAAAGAAGGAGCTATATTATCTTACATGGTTAACATGTCGATAAACGGTTTTGTATAGCAAAGTAATTAACAAAAGATGAAATCAATGAAAAGTGCTGGATTTTCTTTGTTGCTTTTCTTCCAGCAAAATAAATTTATTAGTTGGTTTACTAGCGGCACAGGACTACAGAAAACGTTGTTCACTTGCAATTTCAACAGTTTATTCCCGTGGTTAGCTGGAACCTTCAACAAACATGAACAACACTGCAACACTGCCTGACGGGAATCCCTCTGTTATTTTCTTGTTAATCTAGCTCATAGAAATTGAAGAAAACACATGATTGAATTTAACAAAATAACAGAGGGATTCCCGTCAGGCAGTGTTGCCAAAAATAAGAATGAAACATCATACCTAAAGTTTGTATTTTATGTTTTGTTGAATAACTATTTTTGTATAAAATTTACATGTCAGGTATCTTCGGCATTTTGATAGTTCGCAACTTACACTATATGAATCTTAATTAGATTTGGTTTAAGGACATAATATCAAGATGTTAGGGATCTGGAAATGTAAGTTTGAGATTCTTCATACTAATTCCCATACAAACTTTGAATAGCGTGTGCAAAGCTAAATTAAAACCAAATGTGTTCATATTTTTTGGGAGCTATCAGGACCCAAATTGGCGTCGATTAAGCTTAGGGGAGCAAACATTTCGAAATTTGCATCAGCCTAATGAACACTGGTCACAATATACATCACTAATGTTCTTCTTTATTGTACCTCAACCAATTGACAGTCATCCAAGTGCACATCATAAAAATATTGTAGCAATGTCCTTGGTTAATAAATATGATATCTTGAAATCGAACAGCGCAGATATACCGCAGGTACTTTTATATGTTCAGTTTCCATTGTTCCATTAGTTAATGTAAATCTACATAAATATGTATACCTACATTTAGGTTCTATGGTTCTATCCACATGGACGAAGACAAGGTAGACATAGTGGCAAATTTCACCACCATATTGAGTACATGGTAAAAAAATTGAGAAGCAGATTTATCGAACAAAGGATAAAAATGCCGACTCTATAGGTGCACTCAACATCGACGATTGTTTGATAAGAGAAGAACTGGATGATATGGTAACGTTTCCCGTAGCCTGCAGACTCTGATCTGTCAATGTCAAGTTTTGCAATATTATTTTTTTCAGATTATTAAACTGAAATTAAACTGCGCCATCCGAAGCATCGTTCAAGGTAATCAAAGCAGATTGGCTTTGTGGTAGACGACCTTGACTATATACCACGGTATTATATTAATTAAGATAAACCCCTTGTCTCTGCCCTCACACGGTATAAACGACTGTATCTGTCACTAATACTAACACGCGAGACGAGCAACGGATAAGGAATCGATTGTTGCTTGTCTCACGATCAGTTACACCCCGGCCACCGAGTCAAGCTGACTACTTTGGTTACCACAAATCGTGGCGACGAGGAAAAAGTTTCGTAGAGAAAAAAGTGTGCCTTTGGATTATTCAGATCATTCGTTGAAGGTAAAAAAAAAATCAAAAGGTTGAAAATTGTGTCGGGAAAGAATAAACATGTGAAATTCAGTCAAAGATTTAAGAACGCGTTGGATAAAATCGAACCTGTAGACGCCATGTTGCTAAAGAAAGAATTATTGAAAAAAAATCTGCTAAACTGTGTTATTAAAACCGAGCTTCAAAAAAAATAATCAGTGGGGTTGTGTATAACACACGACCGGTTGACGTAGACTACGTTAAACCATTTGATTAGTTTCTTTAGTTTCATAGCGGAACATTGCAACGTAGGTACTGTCTCCGAGGATCGGTACATGGTCGTTTCGGAGGATTTTCTGTTTGTTCGATTTTACCGCGCTTTTGAAATTTGCGCATACGGTTGACATCAAATCGATTAGGCATTGTACTTATTCTCACTTTTAGTTTCTCAAAACTCATTTCTCCCTAGATGTAAAACTTTTATCCAAAGCGAATCGTTAACACAACAGAATAACTATTCATATCAGCAGTAATTGGAATGTGCCAAGCATTTTACTACGGAATATCATGTTCGATAATTAAAACGTTGTCCGTAATAGGGAGTTTCTTGATACTTGCAGGAACGCAACATTCCTAACAATTTTTCAACACCGATTGATGAATATGTACGCGAAATATATCCATCATTTATTTGTAAAATTTTAAATACTTGAGTAAATAAAATGACAATCGTAAATACATCTAGATTAGCGCAAAAATCTCAGCTCAAAATTAAATCAATCAAGAAACGATCGAATTATTAACGACCGGTGTTTAAATTTTTCACAACGGCAGCCATTTGTAAATTACGCACAATGCTCAAGGTATGCAACGAAGAGAAAACTAAACTTGTTAAAGCCACCGCTGTCTGCCATTTGGTAAGTTGTTAGATAAATTCAAATTAAACAAACTCTCAAAATTAGATTGTTCGCCCTGATAAGGACGGATTTGACATATTCCGCATTAGAATTGAAACTTTCTCGGTCTTTTAACGAAGTAGGTTATTTCTGCCATGCACGTTGTGCTATAAATAAAGATGGCTACCAAGAATATCACAAATACTCAGGCACGTTATTTCGCTCCTCGTGGTGGCTCCCAACGGCTGGCAACAAATCATCACCGGCTTGAGCAACCGACTGCCTAGCAAACCACTGAATTTTAGTGGCTTCCTAGCCAAGGGCTTGCAAGCAACAACCTGCAGCGCAATCAGCTACCTGTCCACTGGTGGTCGCCACAGCGCCTTCTATGGTACGTGCCACCACCAGCTGCCAAATCCACATTGGCGCTTTGCCGCTCTAGCTTCCGCTAGCTTCGTGCCATCGAGGTTGCCTTCAGAGCGTATGCCATCGCCAGCTGATGATCCTCGATGGTTCGGTGGTCTGCCCAGCTCCTGTTCTGCGACACTACTGAGTAAATGTGTGAAGGTGTACCCCTTTTATATCGTTCACTGCTGCATATGAGACCTCCCTTGCTTACATTTGAAATCTGTGATAGTAAGGTACAGTGCATTTAGTAAATTTACTCTGAAAAATCGGCATTATAAGACATCACCTTATATTTTCTCTATTTTCAATAGTTTCAACTTCACTTTCTGTTCCGGACAGCAGCAGCGAAGCAGATGGTCACTCTAACATCTCGTATAATCCATAATATTTTCTGTAGGGTAACAATAGCTATTGGTGTTGGTACATCATTGTTATACTAAGGCTAGACAGTTAGCGACAGAACGATAGACAGAACACTTGAATAGCTAAAATCTTGTTAAAATAAACACTTATGTAATACAGTTTTTGGACAGTGGACAGAACCAAAACAGATTAAAACGGACTAGAAATGTAAGTCTTTGTTTAAAATACTAAAAACCTGAATTTATAATCATCAAGTAATATAATTGAATTACAGCTCAAAGCAAGCTCTACCGTAACTGTGAGTTTCGCTGTGGGAATCCGAACCAATCTGTGCCTCTCCAACAAACTTTGAGATTTCTATCAAGGAAATCTATAGATCTCAGTGGATTCCTGCTGGTATAATGTCGCAAAACAGACGAAACATGGCCAAATCAATCGAGAATAAGTGCCCATGTGGCCAGCCGGACGCCGGCAGTATGGTGCAATGCGAACGATGTTTCATCTATCACCACTACTCGTGTGCGGAAGTGAATGATAGTATTGCCGATGAAGATCGCCATTTCACCTGCAAAGCATGCACACAAACACCTATTGTCTCGCATGGTAGCAGATCGTGTAGATCATCAACCTCAAGCACTCGTGCAGCAAGAACAGCACTTGAGCTACAACGCTTAGAAGAGGAAAAACAATTGCATGCTAAACAGCTGGCAGATGAGGAGCAGAGGGAAAAATCGCGAAGAGAGAAGGCTTTCCAGTTAGAGCAGCAATTTCTTGCGAAAAAATACGATCTGTTGTTTTCGCAGTTGGATGAGCAGGAGGATCCTGGTAGCGTGAAAAGTCACCGCTCGAGTCGTGGCGCACGGAGAATAACAGATTGGCTACAGAGCCAACCAGTTTCGACTACTATTGCTAGTACAGGTACCAAACAAACCACTACTGGTCAACAGTCTCGAACTGGTGCCATCCCGAAATTATTTCTCCCAGTGCCGGACATTCGGATACCCATAAGTTTCGGGAAATCACAATCTTCAGCAGCCGTGGGTGGCCTTTCTTCAAACGTACGAGATCTTCCTTCATTAGTTCCAGCAAATGCAGTAGCCGATATCATAGTTTCATCGTCATCATCGGTAGAAAATATCACCCAAGAGTTCATGGAACTAGAAGAGAGAATGGAACGCTTGCAACGGAAGCTACGGAAATCAACAGATCCACTAGCACCTTTATCATCACAGCATCTACAAGCGCCACCGTTGAGGAGTTATCCGGTTCGTAGCCAGCCCGCAATTACATGGAACCCACGTATACTTTGCAGCACGCAATCAGTTTCGCAATCCAACATAGAAACACCTTTGGTCAATACACGTATTTCACCAACCGTTCCGGTAAGTCAGGCATGTTTTAATATTGTGGCATCAGCTAAAATAAACGAATCGAATCTGCACGGATTCGACACGACGCCATATGCACATCCTCAATCAGTACCGCAGGCTATACCCTTGACCGAACCATGCACAACCCCCCCTCGTCCGCCAGTGGAATCTCACGAATTTCAACAACCGAACGTTAGTACACCTTTACCACCACTCAATTCCAGTCGCCCCTCCGTGCAAACCGTGACGAGTTTCCTTTCACCCGTTGTTTCTCCAATCGTTCAAACGTCGGCGCAAATTCAGCGACAACCGTTCAATGGACCCAGCTCACAACAGTTGGCAGCAAGACATGTCGTCCCAAAGGACCTTCCTACCTTTTCGGGTGACCCTGCCGAGTGGCCACTATTTCTGAGCAGCTACCGGAATTCAACGGAAATGTGCGGATATTCGGACGGAGAAAATCTGCTGCGGCTCCAACGCTGCCTAAGAGGAAATGCTATGGAAGCCGTGAGGAGTTTTTTGCTGAATCCGACCTCAGTACGCATCGTTATTGATACGCTGCAAACTTTGTACGGAAGACCGGAGCTGATCATCAATTCGTTGTTGTTCAAAGTTCGCGGAATGCCATCACCTAGGGCCGATAAACTGGAAACATTAATAAGCTTTGGTTTGGCTTGTCAAAATGTGTGCGCCCACCTGCAGGCAGCCGGTCAATTAGCCCACCTTGCTAAACCTTCTCTTCTGCAAGAATTAATTGAAAAGCTCCCACCCAATCTGAGATTGGACTGGGCAATGTATAAACGTAATTTTCCTGTTTCTGACCTAACCACATTCGGCAGCTATATGGCAAATCTCGTTTCAGCAGCTAGCGATGTTACGTTTTCGCATGCTACCGAAAGCGCTACGAAACCAGATAAGAGACATGCAAAGGACAAACTATTCCTGAACACTCATACAGCCTCGAATGATTCGGAACAAGGAAAGGAACCGTATCGAAAGGACACACCAGTAAAACCATGCGCAATCTGCCAAAAACCAGGACACAAATCGAGAGATTGCTATTCGTGAGATGAATTTAGATAATCGTTGGAAATGTGTGCTTGATCGTCGTCTTTGTCGTCGGTGTTTGACTGGTCATGGAAAATTTCCCTGCAAGGCACCTGTGTGTGGCATGAACGGTTGCGAAGAAAGACACCATAAGCTCTTGCATCCCGGAAAACCAGCAGCACCGTCACCGATTGAAAGCATTGTGAAAACTACGGTTGCCGCCCATAATCAGTCAGAACACACTGTATTGTTTCGTATAGTTCCAGTCACGCTTTACGGAACAGAAAAGTCTCTAAACACCTATGCCTTTCTCGACGACGGGTCTTCCTCAACATTGATGGATATGGAAATGGCTAACGAGTTAGGACTAAACGGAGATGTTCATCCCTTATGTCTGCAATGGACCAGCGACATCGAGAGAGTAGAGAAGAATTCACGTATTGTCAGACTGAACATTTCAGGTGTGGAATCATCGAAACAGTACACGTTGAGTGAAGTTCATACGGTAAAGAATCTTAGCCTTCCAATTCAAACACTGTACATCGATGACCTTAGGGCAAAATACGCTCACCTCCATGGCCTTCCAGTACGAAGTTACACTCTTGCGCGCCCAAGAATCCTCATTGGGTTAGACAACAGTCACCTGAAAGCTGTGCTTAAATTACGAGAAGGAGGAATCAACGCGCCAATTGCTGCTAAAACAAGACTCGGCTGGACAGTGTACGGGAGAATACCTGGTCCACACGCTAAAGCTCACCGGCAACTACATGTTTGCGCCCGAACCCCAGATCAACAACTCCATGATTTAGTCAACCGATTCTTCTCAATGGAAAGTGTTGGAGTTGCTGTAACACCACTGTTGGAAGGTGATGGCGATAAACGAGCGCGTAAAATTTTGGAGGAGACTACCATTCGTACCACTTCAGGTCGTTTCCAATCAGGACTGCTATGGAAATACGATTGCGTCGAGTTTAACAACAGCCGCCCTATGGCAGAAAAAAGGTTACAGTGCCTTGAGCGTCGCTTACAGGCAAATCCCGAACTTTACGTGAAAGTTAAACAATTGTTGAATGACTACCAGAATAAAGGCTACGCTCATAAAGCAACTGCGGAGGAACTCCATAACGCTGACCCGAAGCGGATCTGGTATTTGCCACTGGGCGTAGTCGTCAACGTTCGAAAACCAGGAAAAATACGGTTAATCTGGGATGCAGCTGCGACAGTTGGAGGTCAATCGTTCAACTCCATGTTATTGACTGGTCCGGATCTTCTCACTTCACTCCCGGCGGTTTTGTGCCGATTTCGCCAACGACAAGTAGCGGTTAGTGCTGACATTCAGGAAATGTTCCATCAGGTGGAAATACGGCCGGAGGATCGCCATGCTCAACGATTTCTTTGGAGGGACGATACTAACAAGTTGCCAGAAGTTTTTATTATGGATGTGGCGACGTTTGGATCAACTTGTTCACCTTGTACGGCACAATTTGTTAAAAACAAAAATGCAGCGGAATATGCAGATCGTTATCCGCGGGCATCAGTAGCAATAATCCACAACACCTACGTAGACGATGTACTTTTCAGCATGGACACCGTAAAAGAGGCAACAGAGGTAGCAGAAGAAGTCAAATATGTCAACTCAAAGGCTGGGTTCAATACTCGGAATTGGCTATCAAGTTCTGATGATGTTCTCGAACAGATCGGAGATAAATGTGCAGGACAAGTGAAGAGCTTCAAGGCAGACAAACTGGAGAATTATGAACGTGTGCTAGGAATGGTATGGATACCAGATGAAGATATCTTCGTTTTCGACGGGGTCTTCAAGCAAGAAGTTGAGCAAATTCTAAAATGTAACGTCATTCCAACAAAACGAGAACTTCTTCGCGTCGTCATGAGCATGTTCGATCCGCTTGGCTTTGTAGCAGTTATTGTAATTCATGGAAAAATTCTTATCCAGAATGTATGGCGCTCAGGAGCCGCATGGGATCAACCAATTCCTGATGATCTATTAGACCAATGGAATCGATGGTCAAAGCTTTTGAAACAGTTACACCAAGTTCGTATTCCTAGGTGCTACTTCCCGGGATACAATCTTAAAAGCTACGATAGTTTGGAGCTCCATATATTTGTAGATGCCAGCGAAGAAGCTTACGCATGTGTAGCGTACTTTCGGATTGTGGATCAGGAAAATGTTCGATGCTCTCTTGTTACGGCAAGAACCAAAGTCGCTCCGTTAAAACCATTGTCCATCCCAAAGTTAGAACTACAGGCAGCAGTCATCGGAGCAAGGTTAGCGAAGGCAACAGTTGAGAATCACACGCTCAAGATAACTCGTCGAATACTGTGGAGTGACTCCAGCACCGTGCTTTCCTGGTTGCGCTCAGATGTCCGGAAGTATCGACAGTTCGTGTCACATAGAGTCTCTGAAATCCTGGACATAACCACAGTAGATGAATGGCGTTGGGTACCTACCCGGTGCAACGTTGCCGACGATGCAACCAAATGGGGGAAAGGTCCTCAAATTGATGGAAACAGCCGCTGGTTCCATGCACCGGATTTTTTGTATCAGCCTCCGGATGTATGGCCTCATCAAGAATTACCTTCTGTCAGTACGCTCGAAGAAATACGCCCTGTACATGTCCACCGAGGAACATCTAAGTGTCAACTAGTAGAATTCGGCCGGTTCTCCAAATGGGAAAGGCTCTTACGAACAGTTGCTTATGTCCATAAATTCATCGACATACTTCTTCATCGAGTCAACGATCCTTCATCTGCTAGGAAAGTGGGGTTGAGTCAGAACGAGTTGGTGCAGGCGGAGATAACTATCTGGAAGCAAATTCAGTTTGAAGAGTACGCATCGGAGATCGCCGTTATGAGCAGCAATCAGCAACTTCCAGCAACACGACGCAAGCAACTAGATAGTAACAGTAAACTTCGTCAACTATCACCGTGTTTCGACGAGGAGGGAGTAATCCGCATGGAGTCTCGGATGGCCGGTGCACTACATTTCAAAAATGGTAATTCTTCCCAAAGATCACTACGGAACAGTACTTTTGATTGACTGGTATCATCGACAATATCAACACCACAGTCATGAAACGGTCGTCAACGAAATTAAGCAGAGGTATCACGTGTCAAGGTTGAGAGAGGCGTTAAAAAGGGTTAGGAAGCTCTGTATGTGGTGTAAAGTTTACATGGCAAACCCAAGGATTCCAAGAATGGGTTCGTTGCCAATTGCAAGGATTACTCCAAACGTGCGTGCATTTACTTACACTGGGATCGATTATTTCGGACCACTGCTTATCAAACAAGGCCGCAGTGATGTGAAACGATGGGTTGCTCTGTTTACCTGTCTGACGGTACGCGCGATTCACCTGGAGTCTGTCGCAAGTTTGTCAACTGAGTCCTGCAAAATGGCAATAAGGAGATTTGTCGCACGGAGAGGAGCCCCACGAGAAATCTACAGCGATAACGGCACGAATTTCTTGGGATCAAGCCGTGAATTGGATCAGCAACGCAGAAACATTAACCAACATTTGGCCGGGACATTCACCAACACAGTGACCCAGTGGCGTTTCAATCCTCCATCAGCTCCGCATATGGGTGGGGTTTGGGAACGCATGGTTCGGTCCGTCAAATGTGCATTGGCTTCACTTTCAACTGTACGTAAACCAAACGAGGAAACATTTCTCACGTTGTTGGCAGAGACCGAATCAATGGTGAATTCGAGACCCCTGACCGATTGATTCCGAAAACCAACCAGCATTGACTCCAAACTGTTTTCTAATGCTGAGTACCAGTGGCGTAAATCAACCTGCTACATACATGGTGGATGAAAGATCTGCGTCTACCACAAGCTGGAGTCTTTTGCAATGCCTGTTGGATCAATTTTGGCTCCGTTGGGTGAAAGAGTATTTGCCCGTCATTACTAAACGAGCCAAGTGGTTCACTGATTGCAAGCCAGTAGAGTCCGGTGATTTGGTTATGATTGTAGGAGACCAGCAGCGAAACGGGTGGATTAGAGGAAGAGTTCTTCGAGTCATCTCTGGGCGCGATGGACGAGTCAGAAGCGCGTTGGTGAAAACGGCAACGTCGGTTTTGCAGCGACCAGTGGTAAAGCTGGCAGTCCTAGAGATCGACGGTAAAGCTCAAGAAAACTTCGAGCAATACGGGTCGGGGAATGTTCCGGACAGCAGCAGCGAAGCAGATGATCACTCTAACATCTCGTATAATCCATAATATTTTCTGTAGGGTAACAATAGCTATTGGTGTTGGTACATCATTGTTATACTAAGGCTAGACAGTTAGCGACAGAACGATAGACAGAACACTTGAATAGCTAAAATCTTGTTAAAATAAACACTTATGTAATACAGTTTTTGGACAGTGGACAGAACCAAAACAGATTAAAACGGACTAGAAATGTAAGTCTTTGTTTAAAATACTAAAAACCTGAATTTATAATCATCAAGTAATATAATTGAATTACAGCTCAAAGCAAGCTCTACCGTAACTGTGAGTTTCGCTGTGGGAATCCGAACCAATCTGTGCCTCTCCAACAAATAGATATTATTTATTTTATTCAATAAAAATATAAAAAAATAATAAATAATTATTTAAAAATTTTATATAATAATTATTTTTTCCTTATTTTAGAATTTCCTTTTTTCTTTTCGGCTCCTTTCTGCTGTCCTTCGTGTGCTCGGCGCGGTGCCTCATCTCTGGGTTTATATTGTTTGCGTTTCTGGTAATTTTTATAAATGTTTATTTTTTTTTTTTTTTTTTTTTTTTTTTTTATTTTATTTTATATTATTTTTTTTTTTTTCCTCTTTTTCCACCTTTCACTTGTTTAAGAAATTTTTTTTTTTTTTTTTTTACCGGGGAAATTTCTAACCGATTGATGTAAACATCTCGAAAATCTACTTTGCATTTATTAAGTTATTAGCGTTTCATTTGTAACGATATTTCGTGACGGTCGCTTATTTTTAGATTTTCAATTGACACCCTACCCTTCCTGTAAGACGTAGTCTACGTCAAAAAAAATAAATAGGAAGGAAATAGTGTTTTGTAAATGTTGGAATTAAGCAAAATCGTGAATAGTCGATAGAAATTCATAGTGTTGAAACGTGGAATATTGGTAGACGCCAAGCTGACGCCATTTTGTTGTTCCCGAAGAAAATTTTTGCGCTGTGATAGAATGAGTGCTCCTAGAAATATGACGACAAGCAACGCTGAAATTGTGAAACCAGAGGGTTGCATATGTGTGTGTGTGTGTGTGTGTGTGATAGCAACAAATACTGGCGCTGATTAATACATATTCATGTGCGTGAACCAAAGGATATTGTGACTGTAATTGTGTTACGATGGTTGACTGGAAAATGGAAGAACCAGTTTATGTATATTACCACGTTGTGTACGAGTGTGCATGGAAGTTTGTTCTCAGTATACACTGATAGGCAAAATAAAGTGCCCACCTCATCGTTTTTTTTCTCTCATTTACTTGGTTCAAATTAAAGTAAACACACTGTATTTTTTTTATTATCTTATTTTTTATATTCTTTTTAAGTTTCACTTATGGAATACTGAAAAAAAAGGAGTTTTACTTAGAGAAAAAAAAAATCAATTTGTGTTGAAAAAAAAAACAGTGACAAAATAAAGTGCCCACTTCATTTACGCTACAGAAAACATAAATTAAAGTAAAATAAAAGCATTTCAATAATTGATGTGTCCTCCTTTGGCCTTCAGGACCTCCTGCAGGCGCTTCGACATGCTCTCGACCAGGTTCTTTAGGTGCTGTGGATGTAGCTCTTCCCAGGCGCGCTCCAGGGCTTCAAAATAGTTATTTTTATTGGTAACACCAGTTTTGTCAACCCTGGCATCGAGAATCGCCCACAAATTCTCGATGGGATTGAGGTCCGGGCTTTGTGGAGGCCATTCCAGCGGTTTGATCCGACAAGACCGGAAGAAAGACTTGGTCTTCTTGGCAGTATGCTTCGGGTCGTTGTCCTGCTGGAATACGAACTTCTCTGCAAGGCCCGTCTGGATCAGCGAAACCTCCAGATTTTCTCGCAGGATGTTGATGTAAGAATCTGCCGTCATTATCCCGTCGATTTTCACAATGCTTCCCACTCCACCCCACGAAAAACACCCCCAGACCATCACATTTCCTCTTCCATGCTTCATCGTGCCTTGGATGTGGCGCTCCTGAAGCTCCTCTCCCGATCTGCACCAAACACGAACCCGCCGCTTTCGGTTAAACAGCTCGAATTTTGATTCGTCCGTCCAGAGAACCGTTTTCCAGAACTCTAGGGGCTTATCAGCATGCTCCTTAGCAAACTTAAGCCGTTTGGCTTTGTTTGCCTTGCTGATAAATGGGCGCTTCCGGGCAAGTTTGCTATTCAACCCCTGTGCTACGAGACAGCGACGAACAGTTCGACCGGAAACTGACAACTGAGGGGTTTCCTAGATCTCGCGGACAGTTACCTTCGGGTTCTTCTTGACTTCGCGCATGATCTTGGTGTCCGTTCTCGCATCCGTTTTCCGCTTCCTGCCTCTGCCAGGGCGATCCACCACTGATCCAAACGTTTTAAGCTTCAGAAGAATTTTGCCAACCGCTGCCTTACTGATACTGTACTTCTTAGCGACAGTCCGGTGCGATTCACCGTTTTGCACATCACGAACGACCAATTTTCGGATACACAAGGGAATTGCTTTCGAAAGCACTGCGTTCTCCATTTTTTTTCAATTGAATCAAATGCGATCACGTATACAAATGCACCAGGTTGAGCCGTTTGCTTCAAAACATGTCAAAATATCAAAACATAAACAATCGAGGTGTCTTCCAATGGAAACTTATCGAAAACATATCGATTATTGAAGTGGGCACTTTATTTTGTCACTGTTTTTTTTTTTCAACACAAATTGATTTTTTTTTTCTTTAAGTAAAACTCCTTTTTTTTAGTATTCCATAAGTGAAACTTAAAAAGAATATAAAAAATAAAATAAGAAAAAAAACTACACTGTGTTTACTTTAATTTGAACCAAGTAAATAAGAGAAATTGAAAAAACGAAGAGGTGGGCACTTTATTTTGCCTATCAGTGTTATTTATAGTTCAATCGATGGCTAGAGCAGGCAAGAGCTATCTTGGAAAAAGTAAATGAAGATGTTCATGAAAAAAAAAACGAAGAAACAGAAGAGAACAGTTTAACCGTTTTAATTACGGAGTAACGGAGTTGATGTGTGTGTGTGTGTGTGTGTGTGTAATAGGGATGCCGATTGAAATAAGGCCGGAGAGTGGGTATGGCTGATTATGGTTTAGAAGATAAATTGCCGATTGAATTACGGCTGATAGAATATGTGGAAAAAAAATGGAAAAGAAAATCGTTTAAATGGATGTTGTCTGGATGTTACAGTTGCCGATTGAATTACGGCTGACAAAACCAAGCGAAGAGTAATGTGGTGTGCGCTCCCGACTAAATTGCAGATTGAAAATATTTGCAGTGAATTCTTTGTTCCGCATGAAAATATTGGTGGAGGCTATTGATTCTATGTAACTTCAGTGGAAAGGATTTGATGTTTGGCTAAGATCTATCGGTATGTATATTTTTTTATTTTTTTCCCTTGCATGTGTTTTGTGAAGATTTCCGTCGGTAATATAAAATGCAGTTCATCATGGAAGAGTATGAAGAATTTGGTGCCAGTGTGCCAATTATACAACAGAATCTACAGTTCTTTAACCCAGCTTCATACAACTTGCCGCACTTTAAATACAAACACCTACCAGCGGCGGAAATTCGCAATGCCTGGAATATGTGGATTAGGTGGTTTGAGAGCGTTATGGCTACCGCAGGTGTTTCCGAGGGCCGTACACGGAAAATGCAACTTTTGGCAATGGGCGGACTTGAACTGCAAAGCGCATACTTTGGATTACCAGGTATTGATGAAGATTCTGTTGACTCCGATGCAGATCCTTATGAAACTGCGAAATTGAAGCTGAGTCAACACTTTTCACCCAAACAGCACGACAGTTTTGAGCGATTCTTGTTTTGGTCTCTGGCCCAGAGGAAGGGGAATCAATTGACAAGTTTGCTTTGCGGTTACAACAAAAGGCAGAGAAAATTTGTTTCGGCAAGACCGAATCTGAAATCCGGCACATTGCCATTATCGACAAAATTATTCAGTACACTTCTGACGATCTTAGACAGAAATTGCTGGAAAAGGAATCGCTGACGCTGGATGACACCAACAAAATCGTTAATGCATACCAGTCTGTATGATACCAGTCTGCCAGGATGACCAGTAAAGGAATCCAAAGCTTGGTAAACCGTCTCATCAAACAATATCAACCATAGCGATAGAAGAACAAGATGTCAGCGCTGTGGATTCAACCTACAACGCCAAGGGGAACGGTGTCCAGCTGTAAATAAAACCTGCCTTCGTTGTGTGTTTGCCATTCGCAATCTGGTTCGAACCATTCATCAGGCCCGGTAAGTACTTTTCTATGAAATTTTAATGTGTCATTGTTAACCGCCTGGTTTAAATATTCAATATTCAGCGTGTGAGAAAGAAAACGGAATCAATATTTCATGGCAAACGTCTAAACGTCTCAGACGCGTCTTCAATGTCAACGAAGAGAAAGATGTTGATAGAGACAGACAAGAAGGGCTATCTGTCTACAACGTAGGAGACATTGAAGACGAACTGATCAGATGTCATATCGGGGGAGTTGAGATCGTCATGTTGATTGACTCTGGCTCTAAGTACAATCTTATTGATGGCACAACGTGGGAGTTGATGAAGATGAGGGATGTGAGGATAATAAATAACAGAACAGACAATGACAAACGCTTCCTAGCGTATGGGAGGATCCCTTTGAAACTCGTAACCGCATTTGATGCAGAATTACAAATTGTGGATAAAGATCAAGTTCTGAAAACGATTACTTCTTTCTATGTAATCGAAAAAGGACAGCAACCGTTACTTGGAAAGCTTACTGCCCAAAAGTTAGGAGTATTGCAGATTGGTCTGCCAAGCACAAACCGAATGACAGTACGACGCATTGACACTGCACATAAAACTTTTCCAAAAATGAAGGGTATCAAATTGAGTATTCCTGTTGACAAAAGTGTGCCTCCTGTAATCCAGCCTTTGCGTCGCTGTCCCATTCCGTTGTTAGAAAAAGTTAAGTCGAAAATTGAAGAGCTTGTAGAGATGGATATAATTGAAAGGATAACAACACCTTCTTCCTGGGTTTCACCACTCGTTCCAATCATAAAAGAGAATGGAGAACTGCGCTTGTGCATAGATATGCGATATCAAGCCATCCAAAGGCTTAACCATCCATTACCGGTATACGATGACCTGATTTCCAAATTCAGAAATGCAAAATTCTTCACATCTCTAGACATCAAGCAGGCTTTTCATCAGGTAGAGATAACTGAAGACAGTCGGGATGTTACAACTTTCATAACCAATTGGGGTCTGTACCGGTACAAAAGGTTGTTATTTGGAGTGAACTGTGCACCGGAGCTATTCCAGAACCTGAAGGAAAGCATTCTGGTGGGATGCCGGAACACAGTAGTATTCATTGATGATATACTTATCTTTGGCGAAACTGAAGCCGATCATGACTCTGATGTGAAACAAACTCTAAACGTGTTGCATAAGTACGGGATCATGTTAAACGATCACAAATGCAAATTCAAGCAACGAGAAGTGGTTTTTTTGGGTCATAATTTGTCAGCAGATGGAATATCAGCAAGCGAAGAGAAGGTCAAGTCGATTGTGGCTTGTAGAGCACCGCAGACCAGAGAAGAACTTAGGAGTTTTCTTGGGCTGGTTACATACGTATCTAGGTAGGCAATTGTTTTTGTTTGGTTTTAATTTTTGTTATTCAATTATTGTTCTGATAATTTAACTCCTTGTGTAGGTTCATTCCTCATTTGACTACAGTAACGACCCCTTGAGACAACTAGTAAAACACGGCGTGACGTTTGAATGGCTCTCTGAGCATCAGAAGTCATTTGACAAAATTAAATCTCTTGTTGGGTCCGCAGGTTACTTGGGACATTACGATCCCAAAGATCGAACATTGCTCGTAACTGATGCATCAGGTGTAGGATTGGGTGCCGTTCTTATACAATTCACCGGCAATCAGCCTCGGATTATCAGCTATGCCTCGAAAAGTCTGACGGATACCGAGAAGACGTACCCTCCTATCGAGAAAGAAGCGTTGGGTATCGTTTGGGCCGTAGGACGCTTCAAAATATATTTGTTGGGCATTACTTTTGAGCTCGAGACAGATCACCGCCCACTGGAAACATTGTTTTCAATTTCATCTAGGCCTGCTGCTAGGATCGAACGCTGGTTGTTGAGGATACAAGCTTTCAGGTTCAAGGTGGTTTACCGTAAAGGATCAGCGAACCTAGCGGATTGTTTGTCGAGATTAGCAGCCCATGTGGAAGATCGTGAGTGGCATGAGGATTCAGAAGTATTTATACGACGCGTTGTAGCTGAATCGCTGTCAACTCTTTCTTTTTCGGAGGACCGTGAGGAGTACGACATGGGAACAGAGTGCATAATTAGGGCAGTTCAGGAATCAGCAGCTATTGATATAGCTGAAGTCATTACATCCACAGCATCGGATCAAGAACTACAAACGCTCATAAAATGTATCACAAATAACAACTGGAATCACGAGGATTTGAAAAAATATATGCCATTCCGACTAGAATTTTCCTATGTGAACAACTTAGTTATGCGAGGAACTAAGCTCGTAATCCCTAAAACCTTGCGTTTTAGAATGTGTCAACTCGCTCACGAGGGACACCCGGGTCAGTCAATGATGAAAAGAAGGCTACGGGAAAGATGTTCGTGGCCTGGAATGGATAAAGATGCCATAAAGACATGTGAGACATGCGAAGGTTGCCAGCTGGTACAAACGACGAATCCTCCTGAACCCATGATGCGGCGCATCCTCCCAGAGAAACCATGGATTGATGTTGCAATCGATTTTCTTGGACCTATGCCCACAGGGGAATATCTTCTAGTAATCATCGATTATTATAGCCGTTATATGGAAATCGAGATTATGCAACGAATTACTGCACAAGAAACTATCAAACGTTTGAAAAGGACATGGGGA
Source organism: Aedes koreicus (assembly GCA_024533555.2). Lineage (NCBI taxonomy): Eukaryota > Metazoa > Arthropoda > Insecta > Diptera > Culicidae > Aedes > Aedes koreicus. The sequence goes on along the minus strand of JAHHFK020002409.1, from coordinate 137,830 downwards.
CCTCTTTAGGACATGGGGACCTCCTAGAACCATAACCCTAGACAACGCGAAACAGTTCGTGTCAACGGAATTTGAAGAATACACTCAGTAGCAAAAAAAAAGCCGAGCAAAATTTTGCTTCCATAAACCGTCATATTCAACACTCTATAACTTTGTCAATTATCAATATTTTTGGCTGAATTTTTGACAGAACTATAATTAGTGAACTTATATGCTTTATATTTATAATAGTTATAAATTTTAAGTTTTGATAACATATGTCAAAAAAGTCGTTTTTGGACCTACCCATTTCAAAAATACGTACTTTTGTGAAAAATGTAAGTAGCATAATAAAAATTTCACCACAGCCTAAGAAAGTATAGGAAATAATGTGGAAAAAATTTGAACTGTTTTCATCAAGTGGTTTGGACCACCAACATAAGTATTTGTCTTTTTCACACGGTATTGACCTGCTGAAATATAGGTGCAAAAAAAAAGCCGAGGCGAATTCTACTAATAATACTGTGTAATACTGTAAACGTAGTTTTCACAAACCAATACATATTGTATGCCATATTTTAAAGTTCTCCATGGGTTACACTTGTTAATTTGTAAATATCAAGCGTAACAAATCATGTGTATTAACTAGATACTGTACGAATATTGGAGTACATCTCAACCACACATCGCCTTACTGGCCGCAAGCCAATGGCGAAGTCGAAAGGCAGAACCGATCGCTTCTTAAAAGGATGAAAATCGCCCATGCACTCTATGAGGATTGGAAAGCAGAACTCGACAGCTACTTGGATCTCTACAACAATACTGCGCACACTATAACGGGAAAAGAACCTAGTGAGCTACTTCAGGGCCGCAGATTGCGATCCAAGCTTCCACAAATTGATGACTTCGAGACAACACCTCCAAGCTCTGATTTTCGAGATCGGGATTTCGAGAAAAAGATGCTGCAGAAGGAGCGGGAAGATACCACGCGTAAAGCAAAGCCAAGTGACATCTCAGTGGATGATGTCGTGCTAATGAAAAATCTGCTCCCTACGAACAAACTAGCAACCAACTTCTTGAAGGAGAAGTTCACAGTGCTGAGCCGCACGTTTGGTCCGTAACCGTACAATCTATGGAAACAGGGAAGAAGTACGATCGTAATGTTTCACACTTGAAGAAGTTAGCCCTGTCGACCGATGATGATGTCAACCAATCGTCATACCAATCAGAACCGGAACCGGAAACTTCAAGTTCTTCAGCTCCTGGCATAGATGGATCCGCAATTCGCCGATCGAAGCGTACCGCCAAGCCAAGACTACTCTTCAGTCCAACAAGATAAGTACATATTTTATCCAACCGCTAACTGCGCTGTGCACTTAGCCCAGTTAGCGAACAGTTGCTGTAATTCTTTCCAGAATAATTTTATTGTAATTCTTTTTAGTTAGGGTTACGGGTGTTGTTTAGGTGAAAATTGAATCTGAATCTGAATCTGTAGCTGTTTAATAAGGCATTGAGGGAAATATATCTCGGGTAGTTTACTAATGTTTTTTTTTTTGTATAATGAGAAGAAGTATATGAAAAGAATCGGCTGATAATACTTTGTATTTATTCTATTTTTTAGTAATTTTTATTTTTATTGTGGAACCAATGTTTGTCAAGAATATTTATTGAAATGAAATGATTTTTCTTAATAAAAATTATACTTACCTGATATTTGACAGCGATCTTAGCTTACTAGGGAAGTACCACATTAATCCGGTAACAACAGGATGTTCCTCCCTCGTTTTCAATCCAAAATATACACCTGGTCTGTATGATCCCCACAACATGTTATTATCAAAGCCATTCGAAACGAGCTGGAATATAAAAATCATAGAAACAAACAATTTGACTACACAAAACAACGGACGTCCAAGTGTATTTCATATATGCTCCTTAATTAAAGACTGTACTCGAACAAAAAAGACACAAAGATTAGCTTGTAACTATTCAGCATGTGGGCAAAAATTGATGAAATTTTGACGGAAACTAGCTAAAAGTTTACGTTAGCAAAATTCCATCTGTCGAGTGGTAATGGGATGGCATCGGAACAAGAGGAGATCCGCCAAAAAAATCATGTTCTTGTGTTCGTGTTATGTTATGTGAAAATCGTGGAAACCGGAACGACCAACAAAACACGGTACACTGACATAGTCTTTTCTTTGTATTCTCCGATACGCGGAGTAACGATCTATGATGATGTTGTTTTTGAGAAGTAAATAATCTCTCATCACATGTGAGGCTCTAGGAGTAGACGGCACTTTTTTTGCTAGAACAAAGTTGTTAAGAGAAAGTATTGATAGTTCCGTTAGCGCACGGCAGGCTGTGAAGAATGGATAGAAGTAGCTATGAAAATTGAGCGGAGGGCATTGCGAGGTAGTATTTCGAAACACGGTAAAAAAACACGGTAGCCAAAACTCGCGCCACGAAACTGTACACGCAAAGAAATCACTTTGTTTTGAATCAACAAAATATTTTGTTGGTATTCAATACAAGGTTTCTTTTTGTTTCAATTCATAAAAAAGTTCCAAATCAATTCAAAATTTCATTCAAATCAAACAAATAAAATTATTTAAAGTAATCACTGCTGTGTGATATTAGTTTAAATAATATTTGATTTATAACAATCACATTTATTTTTAAACGCACATGATTATTTTATTGTTTTCACAAAATACTTTTTCACCATAAAAAATCACTCTGTTTTGAATCAACAAAACATGTTGCTGCTATTCAATACAAAGTTTCTATTTGTTTCAATTCATAAAAAAGTTTTAAATCAATTCAAAATTTTATTCAAATCAAACCAATCAAATTGTTTGAAGTAATCACCGCTTTGAATTATATTTGATTGATACCAATCACATTTATTTTAAACTTCGTTTTAAACAAATATGCTTAATTAATTGTTTTAATAAAATAGATGTATGAGCGCACATTTCATAGCAGCCATATTGCTACCTCTGACCTCTGCTTTCCTAATTCTGCTAAACATAATATATCATAATTTGTAAAACCGATTATCAACGAGTTATTCTCTTTGCAGATAACTGTAAAAACAGCACAACTTCCGACGGAAGACTATTTTGCAAATAAGCTGCCATTATGACTACCTCTCCCCAATATTTTTTCCCGAGTCCAGCATCCATCACATGTACGATGCCAACTCCTGTAAAGTCCTTATTCTTGCGTTCCGAAACGCCGTTCTGCTGGGGGAATATGGTGCGGTAATTGTTGAAAAAACAATAAAACATGACTTTCAGTTCTATAAAGCATGAAGTTGTCAAAAAAATGGTTTTATTATATTAGTTCATTAAAGTTTATTATTTCAACAAATGCGTTTAGTTGATTTAAGAAAACATTTTGTTTTGAACAATAAAACACGATGTTCTATTCTATAAAGCATGATGTTTTATTTCAACACAAAGGTTTTACATACATTAATTGTTATGTTTGTGTTCTCCGTGCGTGGAGTAACGATTATGATGTAGAAGGAGATGTCTCGCTCATCGCCATGAGGCACCAAGAGTGGACAGTAATGTTTTTTGCTAGAATGAAAGATATGAAGAGAAAGTTGAAAGTTCCGTCAGTGTACGGTAGGCTAGAATTTCATTCTAGCAAAAAACATTACTGTCCACTCTTGGTGCCTCATGGCGATGAGCGAGACATCTCCTTCTACATCACAAAGGTTTTGTTGAATTAGTTCATCATTGTTTATTATTTCAACAAATGCGTTTAGTTGGTTTAAGAAAACATTTTGTTTTGAGCAATAAAACACGATGTTCAATTCTATAAAGCATGATGTTTTATTTCAACTCAAAGGTTTTGTTGAATTAGTTCATCAGTTTAATTGGTCCATATTCAAACCAAAATTTTAGTAGAATTGATTCCTCTTTTGTATTGGTATAACTAAGTATTTTTTTGCGTGTACATAGAGTGGCTGACGAAACCGAGTTGCCTCGTGATGGACGTCGAGACTTACATCAAGGCGTATACAAAGCAATTGCCGGAGCAGGAGTTCCTGAGGAGGTAAGGAAGAAGAAGCTGAACAAATTCGCCTAAAAAATCATTGGCAGGGGGTTTATGGGTGTGGAGAGATGAGCCAGCCATACATCACGACAGGTACCATGAATGGGCAAATCTACCAAGACGAGTGCCTCTAGAAGCACTTGCTGCCCTTACTGCAGTCTCGAGGAGGCGAGACGCTATTATAGCCAGATTTAGCATCCTGCCACTACGCGCGGCCGGTGTTAGACTGGTACAGAGATAACAATGTTGTTTGGTCCATATGGCCATCTTACTCCACTTTCTCCAAAGTGATGTTATCAATTAAAGCGCAGTAAATTGATATTTATTTTATATCCAAGGAGTGTATCGAAAATAAGCTATCCACAAACTTTCCGATTGTGAGGGCAATTTGGTGGATTGATATTTTTCTCAACGAAATCTATACCCTTTTCCGCAAGCCAATTGAGAGTGGTTTTGGCATAGTGAGCCGACGCTAAATCCGGCCAAAACAGTGGAGGTGTACTATGCTTCTTATATAAAGGCAACAATCTCTTCTGGAGACACTCAGATCGATAGATTTCCGCATTTATAGTTCCGGTAGTGTAAAAAATTGTTGACTTTAAACCACAGGAACATATTGCTTGCCATACCAGTACCTTTCGACCGAATTTCTCCACTTGAATCGACCTGTCCGCATCGCTCACATCCTCCCCAACGACGGCAGTAAAGTATTGTGGACCTGGAAGGGTTTTTGAGTCCTCCTTTACATAGGTCTCATCGTCCATTACAACGCATGCATCCGGACGCTGCAAAAGACGCGAATAAAATTTCCGGGCCCTTGTTGCTGCTCGCTTCTTCTGTTCTGCACTTTGTTTCGAGATTTTCTGCTTCTTGTAGGTCTTCAGGTGGTTTCGCCTCTTGATACGCTGGATCATTCCGACACTCGTTCCTGCTTTTTTGGCCAAATCACGTATTGACATTGATTTGTTCTTCATGATTAGAGATACCAGTTTCTGCTTCAGTTTCGGGTTGGAAGAACCGGGTTTTCTGCCTCTTCCTGGTAGCTCATCCAAAGAATAGTGTTCCCCAAACTTATTAATGATGGTTTTAACACTCGCATGATGAATTCCAAACCGCTTCGAAAATTTTCGCACAGTAATACTCTTCTCACTTAGCCATGTGTCCAGAACCTTAATTTTCACTTCCTTTTCAATACGCGACATTTTGAAAACGCAGAATTTGAACCGCACAAACAAGTAAACAAAAGAAAGCTGACAGTCAAACGCACAGCATGCAGTGTTCAGAGCATAAAAAACCATCACAAATACATGCGTACAACACAAATGTATGTGGATAGCTTATATTCGATACACTCCTTAGTGGGAATGGCAATCTTTTTAGAGGTAGTAGAGACACACGGGGTGAAATGAGAATAATTGATTTCAGCAAAACCATGCAGTTTCAAATTAAAAATAAATATTGCAGTCACTGAAGAATGGACCACTTTACATCAGCTCACTCTACTTCTGTCCGCGTGAAGTCCATCCCTATTCTGTTGGTGCGCGTTCACACTACCCGCACAACCAGTTGTCACTTTTCCTTATCGCCCGGTACTACGAACATTGACGAGTAACAACAACGTATCGAGAAATTTCAACTGCCGATCAGTCAAGATCAAACACGTTTTACTTTGTAAAAATCAAAATTAATACAGTCCGCTTTTCTTTGAGTTCATTCACCGCGTTTTATTCGATATTCCGATTCCCTCGCAACATTTTGGACCTTCGTCGCCGGATATTTTTGACTCGCTGTGGAAGCAATTCGAAAACGTCGTGATGTGCTTTTCGCGCGCATGAAATGGGAGCAGAATAACGCGAATGCGGTAGAAAGAAGACAGCCTCCTGCCGGCGAGATCCAGGAGCACTTGAATAAACTTACATATCTCTTTGAGCAGTTCGACAAAGTGCAATTGAAAGTTGAAGAACAGTATCAAGCGCTCGAAGAAGTCAGCTCGATTTTCAATCATCGGTTGGAATTCGAGGAAATGTATTACGTTGTTAAAGGACGCTATATCAAGCTACTCGGCGAACATAATCCCCAAGGAAACAGCGAAGCAACAATCGTCGAACCACCGTGTGAACTGATGGATGCAATCATGTTGCTGATAGAGTCACAACGATTGCGGATGACGCCACCGGCTGCAGCCTCGAATAATGTGTCGCAGTTGGCTGGCCAGGTTGGTTCCGTGAGCATTTCCCACCCTATCGCTGACGCTCAAACGTCCGGAGGCCAAGTTCCGCTCGAGGTGCGCTTGCCAACTTTCACGCTACCAGTCTTCAACGGCGACCGAAAACAATGGGCCTCCTTCAAGGACCTGTTCGGAAGCTGCATTCATTCGAGGAACATTAAGGATTCCGTGAAGCTGCAGTACCTGCTCTCACACCTGGACAGTGAAGCCAAGAAGTTGGTTAGTGCGTTCACTATCCCCGGTGCCAATTACGTAGAAGTTTGGGAAAAACTAAACGATTTCTACGATAAGAAGAAGTATACTGCCGTGGCACTTTTTTTAAAATTAGTCCGTTTATTTGTTAGGCTCAAGCGTGTGTAACACTTTACGGAGCCGATATTCAATATTGTTATTTACAATATATAATTTTTCAATTGTAGTAAAATGGGGTGCCAATTACTCGTTACTTGCTGCTCATGGTTGCAACATCTACCAAATCCTGTCCCTGTAGTCCCTTTCAGGAACTAAGCCGCAGATGGGTGACCACTGCTTGCTGGGCAGGTACAAGTAGCACGGAAACAAAAGGATAGTATAACTGGGACACAATGGCAGGGAATTTACTAGGCTGGAGGAGAGGGGGTGATGACATTACACTCTTAGATCAGACAAACAAAGGAATTCGTAAATCACTTGCATGTAGGGGAGATCACGCATTCTCAAAACATCTCTTACCTCGCGGGAGGGTTGTCTACCTCGGGCCACTAGGGTATCCAATAGTCGTGCTCTGGAGGCATCACTACCCGGGCAATGCCAAACTGCGTGATCGATGTCATCATAACCGGTTCCGCACCTACATATGTTGCTATCGACGAGGTTAATTCTGTAGAGATGTGCGTCTAGCGAGTAGTGGTTGGACATAAGTCTTGACATCACACGAATGAAACAGCGACTTACATCCAGACCTTTGAACCACCATTTCGACGAAACATTTGGAATAATGGAATGTAACCACAGCCCAAGAGAATTACTTGTCCAATCGTTTTGCCAACTTTGAAGAGAACTCTGACGTACTAATGTGAAAAAATCATCATGTGAAATTCTTCTTTCAAAAATCTCGCCTTCTTTTGCGCCCACCTTTGCTAGCGAGTCCGCCTTCTCATTGCCTGGAATTGAGCAATGTGAGGGGAGCCATACAAAGGTAATCCTAAATGATCTTTCGACCATCGCACACTTCCTGTCGTGGCACTTGTCTAGGCGTCTGTAGACCAGCCGCCGGTTACTGCGCCGACACTCGTGGGACTCCGTAAAATTGCATCGACCTCGGATGAAATTGTACGACAGCTCAAGGCTCTAGGTGAACCGTGAATCCCGTGACGTGTAGTTGATACATTTATTGCTGGAGAAACTCGACCGTGAAACCCGTTCGTTTTGGGCACAAAAGCTAGTCGATGCGGAGTATCCCAGCTTCCAGGATTTTGTCACGTTCCTCGAGCGAAGATGCGATGCCTTGGAAACCTGCACATCCTTTTCCAAGAAGGGAACTGACATCACGATTAAGAAGCAGCAAGAGCGGATGGACCAAAACACGAAGACTGCTTCGTCAAGCGACGACGGCAAATTATCCAAAGCTTTCACGCAAGTACCCAGCAATCCTGCTCGCAGTGCTCTGAGCTTCACACCATATACCAGTGCCCCGGCTTCAAAGGAATGCCGGTAAACGATCAACGAGAATGCACCCAGCAAGCTAAGCTCTGCATTATTTGCCTCAAAGCAACTCATATTATCAAGAATTGCACCTCAACCGTAGTGTGCAAACAGTGCAAGCATAAGCATCATTCTCTGCTCTGCATAAGTTGAATCAGCTCTGCCTCTAGTTCCGGCCAGCTCCGAGAAGAAGAAACAGCTGCGAAGCAGCCTCAAACTACGACAGAAGAGCCGAAAGAAGCGGATTCGGTGGCATCGTATGTCACGGATCTCAAAACCAGCTGTTTTGAGTGAAGTTCCTCAGTTTGCTACCTACGGCTGTCGTGGTATTGGGATGAAACAAGGTCTTGTACGAAGTACGGGCAATGGTACTGCCTGTATGAATTCGTTGATCAGCAAGCCTGGAAAGGCGCTAGGCCCGCATTCTGGTCAGCGGTATCACCGATGGGAAGCCCAGCAAGACAACGGGAGCAGTCATGCTACAGATAGCATCGCGACAGTGTCGTCATCGTGGTGGATGCAATAATTCTGAACCACCTGGTTCTGGATCAACCGAGACAAAAGTTTGACGTCGATGCTGATGCCTTAGCCGAGGCACCTCTCGCAGATCCATGCTACTATGAACGCGGTAAGATTGACAATTTGTTAGGAATCGAAGCCTTCTTTTCTATTCTAGAACCGGGAAAGCTGTACGACGGTCGTGGTATACCCATTGCGCAAAACTCCGTCTTCGGCTACCTGGTTGGTGGCCACTTCAACACATGCCACCGAGGGACGTGCGATACTTGGCCTACCGACATCAATTAACTTGGACCAAACTCTACGGAAATTCTGGGAAGTGGAGGAGGTGCCTAAAGCCAAGCAGTTTACCCCGGATGAGCAACGTGCTGTCGAGCATTTCCACTCCACCCTGTTCCAGACCGAATCAGGGCGATACATAGTTCGCCTACCCTTCGACTGTACCAAGCCAGAACTAGGTGAATCGATTACTGCTGCCATCCGGTGGTTCAAGTCCATGGAGCGGAAGTTCAGCATCGATCAAGACCTACAGCAACACTATCAACAGTTCATGGCTGAGTATGAGACTCTCAGCCACATGGAGAAAATACCGCCAGACGAGGTGGCGGTCGCACTAGAAAAATCGTTCTATCTTCCGCATCACGCCGTGTGGAAAGACGAAAATACGACGAAGAAAATAAGTGTCGTGTTCGACGCCTTGAGCAAGAGTGCTTCCAGGGCTTCATTGAATGACCGCCTGCTAGTGGGCCAAAATGTGAACGAGTCTCTCTTCAATGTTTACCTTCGCTGGCGCACGTACATTATCGCCTTTATTGCTGATATCGTGAAATTTTTTCGGCAAATTCTCGTTGCCTTGGAAGATGCCGATTTCCAACGAGTAGTGTGGCGAAATAGTTCGGACCAACCTCTGGATAACTATCGCTTATTGACCGTTACTTACGGTACGGCGAGCGCGGCGTATCAAGCTATGACGGCCTTGCAGTAGGTCGCTGAAGACAACAAGAAAGAACACCCACTAGCAGCCGAGCGGATTCCCAAAAACCATTATGTGGATGACGTGCTCTCGGGACGGATTCCACTGACAAAGCTAAATTTCTCCTTAACGAAATCACCCAGGTACTTGGAAGCGCTGACTTTTTTCTGCGAAAATGGAGCACAAACAAACCGCAGCTATTGGAGTGCGACACCATTAAAGATGAACCCATTCCGCTAACACAAACGGAAGATGACTCGGTAAAGGCACTGCCCAGACAACACAGAATCGCATATGATAGCGCATATGAGTACAACTTGGAGGCGATATACGTTCATTCGTTCAATTAACTCCATGTTAAATGTACGCATATCGCCTCCACGTTATACTCATATCCGTTATTATATGCGATCTTGTGTTTACTGGGTGGGAATCAGATGGCCACCTCAAGAGGACGTATTCAGTTTCAAGTTCACCTTCGACATCGACAGCGTGAATACCAAACGTCAACTGCTGTCCGACTCGTCAAAGTTCTTCGACCCTTTCGGCTGGATTGCACCGGTGATCATTCGAATGAAAATATAGTTCCTATTCCTGATGGCTCTATGACTCTAGTTGGGACGATCCACTTCCAGCCTTCATCCTAGGGGAGTGGATCGAATTAAAAGAATTGCTGCACCATATCGAGAGGATTCGGATCGAGAGATGGATTCCGCACTATCAGGGCAAACTCCAACTACATGGATTCGCGGACGCCTCCGAAGCCGCGTACGCTGCTGTCGTCTACGCACACTCTGTGAACCAAGAAGAAAGAATTGTAACTAATCTGCTGGCGGCTAAGACCAGCGTGGCTCCCATTTTTCAAATTTCACTACCTCGCCTGGAGCTACTGGCAGCCGAACTATTTACGTGGAGCGATTCGGAAATCGTGCTTCACTGGCTCTCGTCACCGCCAAGAAAGTGGAAAACGTTCGTGACCAATCGCACTTCCAAGTTCTTGCAACATCTGCCCAGGAAGCACTGGCGTCATGTGTCATCAGTAGATAACCCGGCTCACTGTGCCATCACACCTTCGGAACACACCTTCGGAACTTTTGGTACATCCATTATGATGGAGGGGCCCCACCATGCTCTCCGAAACAGAAAATTAATGGCCAGCAACATCAGTAGGGCCGATCGAGGACATCGAGTTACTAGAGCAACACATGACGGCGATCTATCTCTTCGCTACTACCGTACCGCCACCTAGAGGTGACCACGAAACACTTACTTTGCTAATCAATCATTACTCTCATCTGGCTCACATTCGGCGTTTTTTGAGCTGGATCAACTGTCTGCGGCACAATGGCCTGGCTCGACGAAACGGTGCAGCCTGGCTAGATGGATTGCTCACCCCGAAGGAAATCAACAACGCATGCTTGCAACTGGCGCGACCAGCTCAACACGACTATTTTCAGGAGGATATTGATTGTTTGGTCAAGAACACTTCGCTTCCAGGCAATAGTAAATTAAAGACTCTGTTTCCCTTCATCGATGCTGATGGCAAACTGCGGGTTGGTGGCCGTCTCCACAATTCCAACCAACCGTATGACGTCCGCCATCCTGTTATTATACCGAAGAAACACAGGTACACCAAGCTGCTTCTGTCAGAACTACCTTTGAACTACCTTTGAAATTTGCACGCAGGGCCAACTCTGATGATCGCAACACTCAACCAGAGATATTGGATCGTTGGCTGCCAAACAGTGGTATGTGGCTTCGTGGCGAGCTGCACGCGCTGCTGTCGAATGAAAACTGCAACACAACTAATGGAAAGCTCGCCTTCATTCCGGACGACTTCGGCTCGCCCTTTCGTGCATTGTGGTGTGGACTACGCTGGTCCGATCTTTCTCCGAACCTCCAATCTTCGAACAACTAAGTACACAAAGGGCGACGTGGCAGTCTTTGTTTGCCTAGCAACGAAGGCAGTACATCTAGAAGTAGTTTCAGATCTGTCTACAAGTGCCTTCTTGGCTGTTCTCAAGAGCTTCTGAAGTCGTCGTGGACTGTGCAGCGAAATCTGGTCTGACCACGGAACTAACTTCGTGGGCGCAGATCGAAGCATCCGAGAACACCTGCAATCACCGGAGTTCAACCAGGCTGTGAGCCAGTACCTGTTGGATCTGAAGGTGAAATGGACGTTCATTACTCCATCTTGGATTTGGAAGGCGGCGGTGAAGAGCATGAAAAAGCATCTCCGAACTGTACTCGGAAACACGGCGCTGACGTACGAGAGCCTTTCGACCATCTAATCGCAAATCGAGGCGTGTTTGAGTTCGCGTCCCTTGTGCCAGCTTTCCACATCGACGGACTCTTGCGTAGCCTTTACACCAGGGCACTTCCTCATCAACCAGCCGCTCAATCTGCTACCGGAACCAGATGTTCGCCACATCAAGGAAGGCTGTCTTGACAGATGGCAACGCATCCAGCGCTACGTAGATGATATATGGGCATGATGGAGAGACGAATGCTTTGCCACACTTCAACCTCGGAACAAGTGGCAAGCAATTTAGCAGAATCAAGATCCGGGAAGTCTGGTCGTAATCAAGAACGAGAATACATGGCTACAACGGCCTACGGTATGGGAACTTGCTAGGATTGTCGCAATCCATCCGGATCTGTACGGAATCGTACGCACCGTTACCGTTCGTCGTGGACAGAAGGAATATCAACGAGCGGTTCACAAGCTGGTTCCGCATCCAATGGATTGAGGCATCCGCCTCAAGGGCCAGGTGGATGTTCGCGTGGAGTCCATCCCTATTCTGTTGGTGCGAGTTTACACTACCCGCACAACCAGTTGTCATTTTTCCTCATCGCCCGGTGCTACGAACATTGAAGAGTAACAACAACGTATCGAGAACCTTCGACTGCCGATCAGTCAAGATCAAACACGTTTTACTTTGTAAAAACCAAAATTAATACTGTCCATTTTTCTTTGAATTAATTCGCCGCGTTTCATTTGATATTCCGATTCCCTCGCAACAACTTCAGAGGAAGTTACACTTTACATCAGATCAATGAAAAAATAGTTGTTTGAAGATTACTAAAGAAAGTTAATCTAATTACAAATAACATATAGTTAACCTACACAAATTCTAATTTAGTCTTCAGGTTATTCTATGAAATTGATTGAACCATTCGATCACTGGTTTGGTTTTGGCATCAGCCTTTAGCTGGTTCCAGTTGAAAATCCCATACATTAGGATACTGTTTTTTTTTTTGCTCGAAGACCGTGAACTTGAAAAGTCTGGGAAATGGTCTGTCTTTATCACTACTGCTTACCATGTTGGCGGAAACGGAGAGCCCTATTGTCAGTTAATTCTAGAGCAAATTTTCAATAGATCTCAAGTAACATATTGCTATCATCAAGAAAATCAATGTAGAAGTTTTGGAAATTAGTTTCAATTCCTATTTTTGAACCAAGCCATAATATTTGAAGCAAATATGTGGAACCAGCAAAGTTAAGCAAGGCTTGGCTTTGCATCAATAAAGATTTCCATTTAGCTGAATTCCAAATCGATTTTTTCAATAAATTCAATTTAAAGTCTTTTAACTTCAGCTAGGGAAAATACGACCACATTATACGTCGTTCGGAAAGTTGTCACGTTACATCCGCCGGGTGCGTTACTTCGTGTCGAAAAATAACATGTCGCATTCGTCAAGTCTGTTTTATTATCACTAGATTTATAGTCTGGCGGATACAACGACGGGAGCCAATTTGAACTGTCACTTGGCGGAGCCAATCGAGCATTACTGTTTTTATTACAATGAACTGATGGAGAGTATAGTCACTAGATTAATTAATATACTATTTATATATTTATAAACAATACTCTCCACCAACTCATTGTAATAACAACAGTAATGCTCGAATGGCCCCGCCAAGTGACAGTTCAAATTGCCTCGCGTCGTTGTATCCGCCAGACTATGAATCTAGTGACCATTAGGCTTTTTGACGTTTAATCACCTCACCCTTTCTGGCACATGCAGAGGAATGATGGTTTGTTTTCCTCCAAAAGATTTCCCTTCTTACTTGTACTCATGTGATCTAAATGGCGCCTTAGTGTGCGTGCGTTCAAGGTCACTAAAGGGTGATACGGTCAAAATTTGGTCAAGGGAAACGCGTGTAAATCGGTGAAATCGTTTATTTAAAAAATCAAATTAAATTTCTTTTTCAAGTTCAATTAGTATAAAATTCAGGAAAAATATTCAGTTAGGCTTCCGCTTTTCCAAATCCGAATTGCCGGGCCTTACGCTTGACCCCTGCCATCAGATTTTGTACAGCCACCTTGTCCACCTTCTTCGCCGCAGAAAGCCAGTTTGCCTTGAACTGCTGCTCGTCCTTAGCAGTTTTTTTGGTCTTCTTTAGGTTCCGCTTGACAATAGCCCAGTATTTCTCAATTGGGCGGAGCTCTGGCGTGTTGGGAGGGTTCTTGTCCTTGGGAACCACCTGCACGTTGTTGGCGGCGTACCACTCCATGGCCTTTTTACCGTAATGGCAAGATGCCAAATCCGGCCAAAACAGTACGGAACAACCGTGTTTCTTCAGGAAAGGCAGCAGACGTTTATTCAAACACTCTTTCACGTAAATTTCTTGGTTGACAGTCCCGGAGGCTATGAAAATGCTGCTTTTCAAGCCACAGGTACAGATGGCTTGCCAAACCAGATATTTCTTTGCGAACTTTGACAGTTTCGTGTGCTTGAAAATATCTGCTACCTTTCCCCTTCCTTTTGCCGTATAAAACTCCTGTCCCGGAAGCTGCTGGTAGTCGGCTTTGACGTAGGTTTCGTCGTCCATTACCACGCAGTCAAACTTCGTCAGCATCGTCGTGTTCAGCCTCCGGGATCGCGCTTTGGCCGTCGTATTTTGTTTATCATCGCGATTTGGAGTCACTACCTTCTTGTAAGTCGACAGTCCGGCTCGTTTTTTGGCTCGATGCACGGTTGTAGACGATACACCCAGCTTATTTGCGGCATCTCGGAGAGATAGGTTGTGGTTTCGCTTGAAACTACCGGCAACTCTCTTTGTCGTCTCAGCGGCTTCCGGTATTCGATTTCCCCCCGATCCAGACTTCCTGGCTGTCGACAAACGTTCCCCAAACACTTTAATTACATTTGTAACGGTTGATTTTTCAACTTTTAGCGATTTTGCCAACTTTGCGTGCGAGTAGCTCGGATTTTCGCGATGCGCGAGCAAAATTTTGATACGCTGCTCTTCTTGCTTGGACGGCATTTTGACAACTGAAGAGTGAATTCCAAAATCAAAATAGGAGCAACATTCTACACACACACACCTTCAAAATGAGGGGTGTTCAGGTTTCTTAAATGCAAAATTGAAAGAAATACGTCAAGTTGATATTGACCAAATTTTGACCGTATCGCCCTTTAAGCCTAATAGCAATCACCTGTCATGTTGCTTACGCCAAAATGACTCAGCTGGATAGGTCGGGCGGAGCATAGAAAAGCACATAAGTCAAACTGACAAAGTGACAAAGTGAATGTGACAAAAGTTCGTTATGGAGTAGTTTGTGACTTAAGCCAATTTTGTTAAATAATATATAGCAGCAATTCGCTGTAATTCATATTATGTTGTGTATAATTCATATTGACGAGTACCCAAGCTATCATTCCGTGTAAAAACATCATTTTTGTTTACATTGTTACTTACGACCTATTGAAAATTTGCTCTAGAATTATTACCCTCGGTAAACTTCCTTTTCGTCACAGCTATTATGGGTTCAGTTGAAACCCGAATTTTTAGACTAGCGACAATCGATTTTACTCTCTTTCTGTACGTTATACTTAAAGTCGGAAGTAGTGCGCAATATGGCGCATCAGATGCGTCGTACAGCGCACTACTTCCAACATTAGGAATAACGTACAGAACGAGAGTAAAATCGATTTTAGCTAGTCAATAAATTCGATTTTCAACTGAAACCATAATATCATGGCTGCTCCATAATTGATACGTTGCGGATGCGTTTGCATGAATTTGACAGTTTTCCCATAGGTTTTCTGTCAAATTTACGTCAACGGAACGCAAACGTATCTATTGAGGGTGACCCTTCAGGGTACTCGCTCTATCTTGCTTTACGGATTGCTCAGTGTCTTGCCCGTTTTGCCCCTTGGATATATTACCGTTGCAACTGAAAACCGGAATAACCCACTGACGCCAAACGGTTTTTCTTTCGTTCTATACGATTGAATTGTGGCGCATCTAGTGCGCTGTACAGCGCATCTGATGTGCGACACTTTTTTTTTAAAGTAACAAAACATAAAAAGTTTCGAACTGTTTTGTCGATTATTTTCAAGAAAGGCATAATAAACTTAAATTGTTTTCTTAACAAAATTTCAACTTTCAACGCGTTCTACAATCCGTTCTTTGGAACCAAACATCTCTTAAAGTTTTTCCTGCGATTTCATGTAATATTCATCATGTTGGGTCTTTCAATAACCACGACTTCACCCCAATGTGTTGATGTTTTCGTTCCGTGCGTATCGCGAAACTTAATCAACGCGCAAAAATTCTTCACAGTAGGTACATATTAGCAAATTACTTTGTAGTAAGGCAAACACGAAAGTACCCGTCGCATAATTGACAAGCAGACATCACGACACGACACTATGATTTCACCCGCTGTGATTATGAAGCCGTAAATGAGAGAATCGTTTCCCAGGACTGGAATGAGCTGTTGAACCATGGTTCTCTTGATGTTTACGTGAGGGCTTTCTACGGCACTATTGATCGAATCATCCGTGAAACTGTTCTCGTTAGAACTTACCGGCCTACAAGGCAGTTTAACCAATCTTGGTGGACACCACAACTCCGTAACCGTCGTAATCGCTTACGAAAGCTCAGGAAACGTTTCTTTCGCAACAAAACTACCACGAACACGAGAGCTCTGAAGCTTGCTGAACAAGAGTATCGCCGACTGCAAGATGATCGTTTCCGTGAGTATATTGATCGTATCCAAATGAATTTCCGACAAGACCCTTCATCTTTCTGGGCCTATATCAACAAACGAAAGAACTCGACTAGGGTTCCCGTTGGGGTTACGTACCAATCTCGTAGTTCTTGCTCATCGATCTCTACCACAAATCTTTTTTTCCGTTCCGTACACGACGACAACTCACCTCCGCTGACGCAGCATTACTTGTATAATCTTCATCTTCCTTTGGTCACTTTCAATAATGACGATATTCGCGATGCTCTCAGCGCAGTCGATGCATCGAAAGGCCCCGGCCTTGATCACATTCCACCTGTCTTCGTCAAACAGTGTGCTCAGTCGCTGTCCTGTCCCATCGCTACGATCTTCAATCGATCCTTGACCGAAGGAGTGTTTCCTGCCGCTTGGAAGCTGGCATCAATCACTCCTATCCACAAGGCTGGAAAAACACACAGCGTTGAGAACTACCGACCGATATCAATCCTCAACTGCCTTGCGAAAGTTTTCGAGAAGCGATCTCTGAGCATCATCATGGCTTCGTCAAAAAGCGGTCAACGACATCGAACCTCATGACTTACACCGGTACTGTGATCAACGAGCTCGAGAAGCGATGCCAGGTCGACGTCATTTACATTGACTTTTCAAAAGCGTTCGACAAGGTACCTCATCAACTGGCCATTGAAAAACTGAACCGCCTTGGATTGCCCACTTGGATTATTCAGTGGCTTCAATCGTATTTGTCTTCACGTAAAGCTTTTTTCAAGGTGCACGACGCTAGATCGGACTTATTTGATATTCTCTCCGGTGTACCACAGGGCAGCCACCTTGGCCCTCTTATATTCATCCTCTTCATCAACGATCTGTGCGAAGGTCTCAACACCGGTAAATTGCTCTATGCGGATGACTTGAAGCTGTTCCGTTTAATTAAATCGCTTGTAGATTGCTGTGCTTTACAAGCCGATTTAGAACATGTGTCTAGATGGTGTGATTTAAACGGAATGCAGGTGAATACGGCTAAGTGCAGAGTGATAACTTTCGCTCGTTGTTATTCCACTGTCACGTTCGACTACGGCTTAAACGACATATCACTGGAGAAGGTCACGTCGATCAACGACCTAGGAGTCAAACTTGATCGGAAGCTTCGTTTCAATGAGCACATCTCCGCAACAACCACGAAAGCAAACGCAATGCTCGGTTTCTTAAAGCGTAACACCGCCTACTTCGATGATGTGCATGCACTTAAGTCGCTTTAGTTCGTAGCGTGCTGGTGTACGGAGTGCAAATCTGGGCTCCGTACCACGCCGTTCATATTGCACGCATCGAAAAAGTCCAAAAGCGGTTCATTCGATACGCTCTACGCCGCCTTCCCTGGAACGATCCTATCAATCTGCCGCCATATGAAGATCGATGTGCGCTGCTAAATATTCTGCCGTTATAGAGTCGCCGAGTGATGCTTCAACGGCTGTTTGTCTTAAACGTGTTCATGTGCAACATCGATTGTAGCAGCATTCTTGAGAATGTTCGGTTACATGGACCAGTTCGTCAGCTCCGAAATCGTCAACTGTTGTGGATTTCTGGCCACCGTACTTATTATGGACGGAATAACCCGTTAGATTCATGTTGTAGGTTGTGCAATCAAGTGTGTGACTCTTTTGACTTTAACATAAGTAAATTAGTATATAAGAATAGAATTAAAATATTTTTGTGATCAGTCTGTGCGATGTCCTTGTCGAAGATGTTGTGTTGTAAATCAATAAATAAATTATTTGTTGTTTTTATACCAATTTTGTTGAACAATTCTTGAATGCTTTTTCAAATGGATGTAAGTAACATTGGACAAAAATGATAAAATAAAGATTGAATTTTTTTAGTTTAATTTTATTCCTATTTTAAAACCGGACATGTTTATCCCAATTGAATTCCACTGAACGGCTCATTGGTAAAAGATATTACATCACTGTGGTTAAAAATCACTCTGGGCAATTCAAGTTTCATTTAGAAAAATGTATGTGCCCAGGTAACCAATAAGCAGTTCCTAAGCGTCTTAACATAAATGCCGCTTTTGGCCCAATATACGGCTGCTTTACTGCAATGCTATGATAATGCTTCATTAATGCTATTTTGCATTCGAAATGCTTATTACAAGCTACAAGCATTTAAATAGCATTTGAAATTCAACTTTACAACAGATAGCTATCAATTTAACTTAAGCAACTTCTGGTACATCCTCCTCCGAGCTCCCCCGCCGGAAAGCTTATCCAACCGGATCTAAAGGTCCTTTTCTGGTTTTTTTTTCGGCCCAAGAGTAAACCGTTGAATAAATTCCAAATTGAAAAAGATCTGGCAAAGTCGTTTCGGAGCATCCAGGAAATAACCTCTCTCAGTCGCAGTAAGCTTCGCATCACTCTAAGTGATCGCGAAGAAGCTAACAGGATTGTTGCCTCAGAGCTCTTTTCTTTAGAATACCATGTGTATCTTCCCTCGCACGTAGTTGAAATAGCCGGAGTGATCACCGAACCGTTTTTGACGTGCGCTGACATCAAGGCACATGGAACTGGTGGGTTTAAAAATCGTGCCGTTCCATCAGTTCAGGTTCTCGATGTCAGGCAAATGAACCATGTGTCCTCCGACGGCAAAAAAAGGCCTTCAAATTCGTATTGTGTGATCTTCTCTGGATCTGCCCTCCCGAATTTCCTCGTGTTGGGGAAGCTTTGGTTACCTGTTCGCCTCTATATACCAACGGTCATGCACTGTGATAAGTGCCAGCAGTTTGGTCATACTGCACCTTACTGCTGTAACAAAGCACGATGCGGCAAATGCGGTGAGCAACATGTGGAGGGTCCCTGCAGTACGGACCCCAAGTGTATACGCTGTGGGGAAGCTCCACATGATCTCTCTGCATGCCCGAAGTATGTAGAGCGGGAGAAACATGAAATTCGTTCGTTGCAGCAGCGGTCAAAGCGCTCTTACGCCGAAATACTTAAAAAGATCGCACCGGCCGCTGTTCCACCAGCCCAACCTGACAACAATATCTTTTCTTCCCTGCCCATTGATGATCATGGCTCAGACTTTGAGGATGCTGAGGAGTACTCTGTTGTTCAGACGGGAGCGAAGAGAAAGCGCGCTACCGCAAGACGTCAACGGCACCGTCAGCAAGCATCTCAAAACGCGCTGACTGTAGAACAGGCTCCCCACCCTCCTCTGAACAATTCAAGAAGTGGTGGCAATGCAAAAAAAGTTCCTCCTCCAGGTTTTCAACCACTGGCTGGTGACTTTCCACCACTTCCGGGAACATCTAAAACCCCAGTTGTTCCAGTTTTTTGCCCAGAACGCAAACTACCAAGACATCTGGAATCCCGACCGTGTCAAGTCGAAGAATCCGAAAAAATGTCTCTTTCTGGGATTGTGGAATTCATCTTCACCATTTTCGAGGTCTCACTAACAACGAGAAACCTCATCAACATGATCCTTACATTTGTAAAACCTCTTTTAAAGAAACTGTCTTCAAAATGGCCTCTTCTTGATTCGATCATATCTTTCGATGGATAATTTATCCAATGAGGTCGGGGATATAATCGAAGCACTACAATGGAATAGTAGAAGTATTCTAAAACATTTGGACGCTTTTAAGTTTTTAGTTCACAAATCGCATTGTGACGTATTTGGTATTTGTATAATGCCAGAGCCACGGTTGATCTTAGGAGATTTTAATTCTCACGGTACAGCCTGGGGGTCGCCGTACGACGACAACCGTTCTGCATTGATACTAGACCTCATGGACTACTTCAACTTGACTATTTTGAATACTGGGGAAGTAACACGCGTGGCTCCACCTCCAAACCCTGGAAGCAAATTAGACCTCTCAATCTGTTCGAATTCATTATCATTGGATTGCACGTGGAAAGTGATTCAAGATCCCCATGGTAGTGATCACCTGCCTATCAAAATTTCAATCACCAATGGTTCGTGTCAATCTCGCTCGATCGACATTGCGTACGACCTCACGAAGTGCATCGACTGGGGTAAATACGCTGAAGCGATCATCGATGGCGAGCAATCGGTCGAAGTCCTTCCTCCGTTGGAAGAGTATCGGTTTTTATCCGGGTTAATCCTCAAGTGTGCGATCGACGCACAACGCAGACCGGTACCAGGATCAACAATTCGCCGACGTTCGCCCACTCCGTGGTGGGATGACGAATGTACAGAGGTCTACCGTGAAAAATCAGTCGCGTTTAAAGCATATCGGAAGCGCGGTTCGCGAGATAACTACGAGCGGTACATTGCTCTTGAGCGTAAGTTTAAGAGCCTCGCCAAGGCCAAGAAACGCGGATATTGGCGTCACTTCGTCGAAGGGCTATCGCGTGAAACGTCGATGAGGACTCTTTGGACCGTCGGGAGAAGAATGCGAAATGCGTCGTCGGTGAATGAAGACAAGGAAAGCTCTTCCCGGTGGATCTACGCGTTCGCCAAGAAAGTGTGCCCAGATTCGGTTCCGGTGCAACGAATTGCTCGCGATACTCAAACCAATCGTAACGAAATGGATGCGCCCTTTTCGATGCTCGAATTCTCACTTGCTCTTCTTTCATGCAACAATTCTGCACCAGGAATGGATAAAATCAAGTTTAACTTGTTGAAAAACCTCCCAGACGTCGTAAAGAGGCGCTTGCTGAACTTATTTAATCAGTTCCTGGAAAGCAATATTGTCCCGGATGAATGGAGGCAGGTTAGAGTTATAGCTATACAAAAACCCGGGAAAGCCGCGTCGGATTACAACTCTTACCGTCCAATTGCGATGTTGTCGTGTATACGGAAGCTGCTAGAGAAGATGATTCTCCATCGGCTCGACAAATGGATTGAATCTAATGGCTTTCTATCTCATACACAATTTGGTTTCCGCAGAGGCAAAGGAACGAGCGATTGTCTTGCGCTGCTATCAACAGAAATACAGCTGGCCTATGCTCAAAATGAGCAAATGGGCTCAGTTTTCATGGACATTAAGGGGGCTTTTGATTCAGTTTGTGTAGACGTCCTTTCAGACAAACTCCACGAGTGTGGCATTTCACCATTATTAAACAACTATTTGTACAATTTGTTGTCTGAGAAACATATGAGCTTTTCTCATGGGTCTTCGACAACTTCACGAATTAGCTACAAGGGTCTCCCCCAGGGCTCTTGTTTAAGCCCCCTTTTTTATAATTTTTATGTCAGAGACATCGATAGCTGCCTCATGGAAAATTGCACGCTAAGACAGCTTGCGGATGACGCCGTTGTTTCAATTGTAGGACCAGAGGCGAACAACCTGCAGGGACCGTTGCAGGAAACCCTAGACAATTTGTCTACCTGGGCTGTAAAGCTGTGTATCGAATTCTCCCCGGAGAAAACTGAGTTAGTTGTTTTTTCTAGGAAGCGTGATCCAGCATAGATACCGCTTCAACTCACGGGTAAAATAATAACTCAAAGTTTGTCTTATAAGTACCTAGGGGTCTGGTTCGATTCTAAATGCACCTGGGGAAAGCACATTAAGTATCTGCATCAGAAATGCCAGCAGCGAATAAACTTCATGCGTACTATCACCGGAACATGGTGGGGAGCCCACCCGGAAGATCTGATAAAGCTGTATCGTACAACGATTCTGTCGGTTCTCGAGTACGGTAGCTTCTGTTTTCAATCCGCCGCGAAAACTCATATTCTGAAGCTGCAGCGAATCCAGTACCGTTGTCTTCGTATCGCGTTAGGCTGCATGAACTCAACTCATACTATGAGTTTGGAGGTATTAGCAGGAGTTCTTCCTTTATCAGATCGTTTTGTGGAGCTATCGTTCCGGTTCCTCATCCGCTGTGAGGTGCTAAATCCATTGGTAATTGAAAATTTCGAAAAGCTAATCGAACGAAATCCTCAAACTAAGTTCATGACACTGTACCATTGGTACATGACTCTTCTTCGAATGTTCCTAATCGTGATTACTCCCAAGACTTCTCTAGTTCTACTGTAGTTTTTGATCTGACCATGAAGCAAGAAGCTCGTGGAATACCAGATCCACTCCGTTCGGAGTACATTCCATCAATTTTTTCAAGCAAGTTTGGCCATATCAGAAGTGACAGAAAGTTTTACACCGACGGATCAAAAACAAATGATTCCACTGGATTTGGTGTTTTTAACGAAATTCATAGCGCCTCCTTCAAACTTCAAAATCCTTGCTCCGTATACGTCGCAGAATTGACGGCTATACACTATGCATTAGAGCGAATCACCTCTCTTCCCTCTGATCAATTTTTCATTTTTACGGATAGTCTCAGCTCACTTCAGGCTATTCGTTCAATGAGGCCGGCTAAGCACTCACCGTATTTCGTTAGCGAAATACGGTCTCTTTTGAGTGCGCTATCAAACAATTCCTACACCATCACCTTGGTTTGGGTCCCTTCCCATTGCTCCATTCCGGGTAATGAGAAAGCGGACTCACTTGCCAAGGTGGGCGCTATGGCAGGCGATATTTATGATCGACAAATCGCCTTCAACGAATTTTTTGCTATTTTCCGTCAACAAGCCTTGATCAGCTGGCAACAAAAATGGGATGAAGGGGATCTGGGCAGATGGTTACATTCCATTCTCCCACAGGTATCGAAAAAATCGTGGTTCAGAGGGTTGGATATTAGCCGGGATTTTATCAAGGTAATGTGTCGTCTAATGTCCAATCACTACTCGTTAGGCTCTCATTTCTATCGAATAGGTCTCTCAGACACCAATCAATGCGGCTGTGGTGCAGGTTATCAGGACATCAACCACGTTGTCTGGCATTGCCTCGATTACGAAATTGCCAGATCTGATCTTTGCGCATCCCTACGGGCCCGAGGGAAACCAGAGAAGGAAGATATCAGAGACGTGCTGGGTAAGCTGGACTTGGACTATATGGGGCTAATTTACAAGTTCTTGAAACAAATAGATGTATTCGTTTGATCCTCTCTTAGCTGTCGCTAACATGTCCACCTCGTTCCCCTCCCCCGTAATACCCCTTCTATTGTATCGTTTCAGCTTAACGCAATGCAACATCTACGCCAGACCAACAGCAACAATATCGCATCGCCATCTGCTGTTGAAAGCCAACGTTAAGATTCCTACTTCCCCATTCCTACCCGAATCATTGTAATCCCTAACCTCGACCAAGCCGCGAGTTTTTCGGCTTTCCAAAACTAACCTAGTTAATAAGTTATTATCGTTGTAAAAATGAGAAAGAACTCGGCTCCGTTATGCCTATGGCACTTGAGCCTTATAAATAAACAACTAAGTTATATATCATCTCTTTGTTGAACAGTGTAAGTCTAGTTACATATAAATACCAAAATATCTTTATCTAAGCATGTTATTCAAACAAAATTCAACACTTGAATTAATGTTAGTATTTCAATTGAGAACATGGTTATTCAGCTTATATTTCAGCCAGATTTTTTATTCAGCTACGATATTCGAAATTCAGCTTTAATAAAGCATGTATGCTTATTTACTGCTTTCGTTTGTTTGTTGGGCGAAGTACATACACGGAGAAGCAGCTGCTTGAAATCCCGGGGAAGTGCCGAAAGCTCGCCGTAAGTACTTTAAACTGGGCGTCACTATCGTTATGGGTTACGAGAAGTATTTTACGTTCTACAGTTTGACCGCTGAGAATATGGGGTTCTATACCGACGAGTTGGGCAATACACCCGATAAGCACTACAGTCCGATAATATGCAAGAAAGCCAGGTTTGAGCCCAAGATATTGGTGTGGGCGGCCTTTCGACCGCTAGCATATCTTACGTTCCGAGGAGTAGGGGTATGGCGGTCAATACGGAAGTCTACAATAAGAACTGTTTGCCAAAAATGGTTGCTTTTGTATAAAAGCACCATAAGGATGAAGATATTGTGTTCTGGTCGGACCTAGCTTTATCATCACATCACAATCAGCCCAACGCCGGGTGGCCTTTGCTGTATACAGAAGTTGTCTCCATTCTATTCGGTCCTTCGCTGCATTTCGCCAGCCTCGCAGTCTACGAAAGCCCACCCTGCACGCAAAGTAGAATAGGACTGATTGTCATCTACGAGGTGACAATTGTAGCTTCACTTGGGGTCGACCTACATTTCATTTGCACGGAAAGTGATTTCAAAAGAAAATTGTGATTAAGTCGGAAGTAACAATTATGAACAAATCGAGTTTTTAGTGTTCTTCTGCTATGACTTTAAAAACTATGAACGCAAAGGTCTTAGAGTTCATGATAAATCTGTAGTATAAGAAGCACAACTCTTTTTAAAGTTTATTTGTCAACAGAATTACATCTTTCATTCATAATCAGGTCTATCCTGCGTGGCATGTGAGATTAGACGACTAGTTATCACCTTCGAGGTGACAATTGTCACTTCGGGTGAGGTGACTCTCCGAGTCTCCTTCAACCTTATTCTACGTGGCGTGTGGAGTCGAGTCGTCACCTACGAGGAGAGAATTGTCATTTCAAGTAAGGGGACACTTCATTTGATTTGCATGGAAAATAACCTTAGGGCCTGTTCATATTCATAAACCACGTACTCATTTTTGAAAATCTCAGACCTCCCCCTCGTAGACTTTTCTCCATACATTTTTTTGAAATTTTGTATGGAGCGTAGACTTTGGTCAAACACGCCCCCTCCCACCCAGAAAAGTCTATGTGGTTTATGAATAGCCCCTTACCCGAAGCGACAATACAAATGGTTCAAATAGATTTCTAGATGTTCTTAATCTAGATTTAGAATTTACTCCATTATTGTACTGAAAATCTAAGAAAAATACTAAGATGAGTGCAATGTATGATAGCGCACAGAAGTCAAGTGTTGCCAAATAATGGAATACTACTATGCTTTATTATAGTAACTTTACCCTTTGGCAATATATTCGTGTCTCAATGCGTCTGATTCGATCTTAGAACGAATAGTGAAAACAGTTATTTCATTTTAGTTATTAAAATTTATTCACTTCCTAATTTTTATTTGGTACACTGCGGTTTCGAATTCACGCATTCAATTACTCTTGCAAGCAGGCAGTCCATCAAATCGAAGGTGTTCAGCGCTTTTGTGAGCATTTGTAGTTTTTTCACTTTAGTCAATTCTGGTAATTGGTCACCATTAAGAACTCCTACGGTAAGTTTAAAATTCGGCTTCTGGGTATCTACCGTGCTTTCTTCAACCGATCGTTCATGTTTAAAATGAGCTCTTGCTAAATCAATGGATGTTCTTAACGGCTTCAAAAAGCTCTCCTCAACTTCTCTAACACAGTTCCAGATCGACGATTGGTTATGTTTATCTCGAATCAGAATAAATCTCAAGATGTTAAGGCCGGAAATTATGATATCTGCATTGTCTACCAGATCTGTTTCGATTCCTTTCTTCAGGAAGCAAATTTTTTTCAGCAAAACAAATTTAAATGGTTCTCCAACGTACCATTTACTGGGAATACCATCGTTGTTTAGTTCTCTGTGTACTAGGTCTTTGTAAATTGTTGCGACGTATGAGCAGAGTCCACTATGTTCTACCGATCGAAAGAGATTAACTATCACTAAATAACTGCCTTTTGGATCGAATTGTAAAATATAATCCCGAAGAAGTAATGTGCTTTCCTTACGATTCCTTTCAATAGTCGAGTAGACTATCAATTTTGATAAAGCATTGCAGAACTTTCGATGAACTTCAACTTCCAAACATTCAGATGAAAGCCTTTCTGCGCCCATAATTGTCAGTAATTGCTTTGCTAACAAGATGCCTTTGTAATTTACAACAGTTTGATCGTGACTCATTAACTCAGTACAAAAATACAAACTCATTTCAAAGATAAAAACATGCGAATAAATAGATGGACTAGTGTGCGATGACAGGCCTTCTGCTATTAGCAAATAATAAAACATTCCCAAAGAGAGCAGTGGACATTTTTCTTCGTTCATGAAAATGTTATGCGATGTTTCTTCAAAGACACCTTCCGATTGACGGCGATTTTTTGGAGGCCATCGCAGGCGTCTTTCGCCGTATTGCAACAGCCGATATGGGTTTCCGAGTAAGTTCGATAATACTGATACTATATCCTCCGCAACTTGACGACTGTAAGTGGGTACATCTATGATAAAAATAAAACTTGGTTATAATGCGAGGCGGCTTTTATAAGGAAACACGTAAACCTTAAAAGGACTGCTTTTTCTAACAGACCGTGAGCATAGGTCTATTAGTTATTGACAAAAGAAAAATGTAACCTAGTTGAAGGTTGACGTGCTTGTTTACAAATACAATTTTGCACAGATGAATGAACCATTTTGACAAACAATTTTGCTAGGTCCACTAAAGAATTCAAAACGATTTCTTACCTGTGTTAGAATGGATGTTGCTCTCAATCTCAGGAGACGTTGGATAATGAGCATTCAAGTATAGCAAAGGTTTACCCATCAGCTGAAGAATGAAGCTAATGATAACATTTTTTCGTGTTATTCCAGTTTCTACAAATATTGCTTTTTTCTCTTTATCAATTTCCTTAGTTATCGGTTCCAAAAAGAGAAGTACAGTCATATACAATTGTAGAATTCGCCGTATAGTTTCGTCACATTCTAATAATTGTTCTTCCTCGGATCCAATATTATTCATATAGTCAGGAAGCTCAATTGTTTTTATATACGAGATAATTGAATTTAGGCTCCATTCTAGACTACGCGCTTTGTTTTCATTTAAGCGCAGTAGGGCAACTTGTAAGACCTTCAATAAGCTAGTGAATATTTCATCGTTTTTCGTGAGCTCTAATCTTTCCAGTAGTTCCAGCAAAACCTCTTGTGGAGCACACTTTTCAGCAACGAGTTTCAACAAATTTTCACAAGCCGAATACAGTTTGAAATTACATTGCATGTTCTCTTCTGTCAGATGGTCAACCAACGCAAATACTAATCCCCCCCACAACATGACAGATTAACATAGTTTCGTGTAACCACTTGCAAATCGTAGATGTCGCCCCGCGACGTAAACATTGGGGTCGTCCCTGGTAGATGCACAGATGTTTCTATTCGGAGAAGTATGTTTTTGTTGCGTCATGAGTGGTTGCAAAACAAAAAGCAAGCGTAGCATATCAAAAGAGTCTATTTTTATATTCATGATATAATTTCAGTTCTAAGTAATTAAATATTGAAATTAATATTTCACGCGGCTTTCCTCCGAGCAAAAGTACAACCGCAGCGATTCGAAAGTGTTACACCGCGTTGTATGTTGTGAACTTTACGTCGCGCGGTGTATTGTATCCAATAAATTAGATTATTTGAAAGTTAATGATTGGCCATAAAAACCGTTTAAACAATGATTTTTTGTGCTTTTTTTACTGAGGTACTGCATGGAAAAGATTTAAATTTACGTTGGGAGGAAGCGGATGTCAAAATTCATACACATATATACTATCTCTTTACGTAAGGGAGAGCGGGAGTTGAAAATGGCACCGAATTGATACAGAGTTTCAATTAAATGTATAGGAGATATGTCGAAGAACTCCAGGAACTGAGTAAAATACCCTACTACAGATTCAACCAGGATCACCTGGAATCATTCACACTAAAAAAAAAGAAAACTACAAGAAATGCAATTTAAAAAAATCTCACGATTTAGCTCAACGTAATGGTTTGCTGCTGTATCTTTATGTACTTTTTAGGGTATTTTAAAAATCCATTTTATATATCAATAGGAGTCAATCTAAATAACATAATATAACTTGACCTTCGGGAATTATATTGGTTGCTCGCCATTGTCCATTAAAATTACTTCTTCGTATAATATGCGCTTCAGTTATATCTTGACTCTACGCAGTCATAGACGTATGAATTTTCTTCCAGTAAACTGAACAACACATTTTTTAAATCAGCTTTTAACTGCACACTAGCAAGCCACCAGTGGTTGCCAAACCTTACCCAATTGCTCAGCAGTAATAAAGTAATAACGCTTGATGCATAAATTAGGATCTATATTAAAAATATTGTTTCCGCAAAGAAAAAAAGGCAAATCAATCTTTTTCACAAAAGAATCTACATCATACATGCGTAAGCGCCCCCTGATTATAAAGCTGGGGTAAAACGTAAAATAATGGAAATTCATGTCTCAATGAAGCATTCGTTTCAAGTAAGATTATACATCTTTTGAACATTTACATCGTCTTTAAATATTACATGTAATTTTTCCCTCAACAGATTAATAAATCATAAGAGCCGCTCCATTTATGTGCATTCTTTTAGTCATAAATTTTCACGATTTTCTCTAAGTGTGTTTTTTATCAGGGCAAAAATGGGCAACAACAACAATCCAACCACTGTGCAGTTTAAAGCAGCATATGTACAAAAGGTTAATTGTGAATAACAATGTCACTTTACCGGCATATGCTATTTGCCAAAACTTCGATGAACTGAACATGCTTCATGCTGAAGAAAATTCTGCGTTCTACCTTGAATCAGTGAAGAACTCATTTCCGCTACTCGCGTTCAGAAACAACTAGTTGGAAAACTAAAGTGTGAACAATGTTTGCCACAGGTCATTCGGGATCTAGGGGTCCTTCCTTAGCTCAGTCGGTAAAGGCACAGCTACAAAGCAACACCATGCTGGAGGTGGCTGGGTTCGATTCCAGGTCTGGTCTAGGAATTTTTCGTAAAGGAAAATTCTCGACTCCCTGGGCATAGGGTATAATCATAGACTAACTCTAAAACCAGTAGGTCCCGAACAAATACGATATTTTTCTTGGCTCAGTCAGTACTAGCACATCGGTCCCAAGCTCAATGATTCGCCCCTAACAACGTAGCTCACACCAACACATTCTCAAATGTTGTGTCAAAATAACATAGTAAATCAAAACAACAACCAAGATACTTGTTCTGGAAGGTACCGAAAAGCGCAAGAATTATTGCAAGGTGCAGACTGCAAGGTATACTTCGGACCTAGGGTTTCTACAACAGTGAACCAATTTAAAATCGCTAGTTGCACATTGATTGTTGGTATAATTGTACTTGCCACACAATCATACTAATGCGAAAATGGTACTTGGCATCAAAAGCACTCAATTTATAACTGTGGAAGTGCATTTAGAACACTAAGTTGAGGGCAAGCAATAAGTTAATTGTGAAAGCAAAAAGCAAAATGCTGAAGAAAAAAAAAAGGTCATTCAGGATGCCGAATACTTGATAAATTCAACATTGCCAAGTATTATGCGAAGCTGGAAAACAGGATCGTCATGACAATTTACAACGCCCAGCAGCTTGTTTTCTTGCAACTATCACGGCACATTTTGAATCAAGATTTAGTGAATAACCATCGCAACATCTTGATATATTTGTGCATTGATTTTTATCTAAAGCTGCGACTGGAACAATATGCTAAAAAATGTGGTAAAGCAAAGCACACACTCCGCAAAAAGCTTATTAATTTGATTCTTTTCCAGGGTGAAAGCGATTTACCTTAACAGTCAGAAATGTTGTTTACCGTAGAGAAATATATAATAAGATAAAATAAATGCAATAATGTGAAATCTATTAAAAAGAATGAAATTATTACCTATGCTTAAAAAAATACATGAAGGAACTCGATTCTGTCGAAATCCGGAAAACCTACTAGAGAAAATCGATCATTCTGATGCATGACAATGGGCATCGGAGATATTAAGATGAATGGCGCATCACTTTGTGAATCCAGTGAAATATCTCTTACTTAAGGTATCTCATATAGTTCTCGATACAAATCGGTTTTCGAAAGTAGATTTTCCAGGTTTTGATTGGTACGACTATATCTTGTTTATAAATACCTAGTTCGAAAAAGAACGAATAGTGACACTTAATGAAAAACCGTTGACATGACTTAATTTGTTACATGGAGTATCTATGATGACGTTACATTTTACAAAAAAATATAATCGGCTCTACACAAAGAACTTTAAATTAATGGTTTGGCAAACAATCTAATAATCGCTTTAACCTTCCAAACGTTATTTCACTTACAGAAATATTCAAACGGCTAACAAACAAATGTTCAAAAATAATGGACTTCATGTTTGAACGATCCCTTGAAACTCTTGCGCAATTGATTATTGACCGCTCTCCTTAGGAAACGCTAATCGGCTCCCTCTTCCCCTTTGAAACACGTTTTATATGAAGCAATTCCAAATTTTGCACCGATTGTCACATTTAATACCCCTCCCTCCCTTCAGTGCGTGATGTAATTTATGTACAACACACTTTTATGTTTCCACTGGTTCCATGTTCACTGAAGCGTAAAATGTAACAAAATTTGCATTAATATTTTTATCGCACACAATATCTGCATTCCGACCTTTTTAAAAGATACGCTAGATTTTTTTTCGGTTTGACACGTTTGACAGTACCACCGGACCAAATTTTTGAGTTTCAGTGACAATGTACTACACGCTAAGAAAAAAGTACCCAAAATTAAGTAAAAATAAACTCAACGTTGAGTTCTGTCAAGTGAGGTTACCAGTTGGGTGAATTAAAAAATTGAAGTAGGTATAATTCACCCATCTTGTCAGTAATGATAGATATACTCAAATTTAAGTTTTTTTTATGTTCGATATTTTATTCAAATTTTAAAAATTTTAATTGGCACACACCTGCCGTCGTGTCGTGAATTACAACATCGTCATTCGTTATATTGTTGGTTTTATGCTTATAGATCTATGTATACTATCAACAATGTTTGAAAATTTAATCACGACCATTAACTATTGTAAACTGGTATTTCCAAACCTAATTTGTTTATATTTTAATTTGAAGACCAAAACAACTCAATTTTAAGTTGAAGCTACTCAACCATCCCGTTCTCTTCGCGCATTGAACGGTTGAGTATTTTCAACTTAATTTTGGTTGAAAATCGTAGCACCCGTCGGCGGTGTTGACGATTGTCATATATTTGTTAGTCTGGTCGACTACGAACGCATTATTTGTTCGTCGCAATTGTCTTAGGTTATCGGATAACCTTTCAAATCCACGAAATGGTAGCATTGTTAGCAACGCTATTACTTATGGATTGCCAACGTATTTATGAGGTGTTTTATTGTTTTATTGCACCAATATTGACAAATAAAAATGATCAAATCGACTAACTATTTGTCCGTGTGTTATAATATTCTGTTCGAAAAAAATGATCATTAGGTATCTATGTTTATGTATAAATTTCTCCCATTTATTTCGATAACTCATTAGGTAAATTTTACCCATTGGCACTTGAAATATAAGTACCCAAAATTAAGTAAACTTTACCCATTGCTATTTGAAATGTAATAACCCAAAATTGAGTTTTCATCTTATACCTAATTTTAACTTAATGCACAAAACATGCGAGATGGGTGAAAAAAACTTAATTTTGGGTACTTTTTTCTTAGCGTGTAGAAGTGTCAAGATGTTCCCGGGTTGCGGAAATGTTACTCAATTTTCGTTAAGCAGTGGATCTACTCAATTTATGAGTAGATCCACTTTTTACGAAAATTGAGTAACATTTCCGTGAGAGAAAAAGAGATAGTATACAATTGTAATCAAAACTTGAGTAAAATTAATCGGGAGTGTAGGTTTAAAAACAAATTCGATACACGTTCGTTCAGATCTACTCTAAATAGGGTAACTTTCACAGTTTCGTATTTCCATGCTTAATGTCAAAAACTGAGTAACTTGATATAAGGAAACTGAGTAAATGCTACTCTGATTGTAAGAGCGCTGTACTTTGAAAAATAGAGGAATTATAATGAAGCTGTCAAAAGCGAAAAACGTGGTTGAGTCCAAGGTTCAGTAGATCAAAAGTTTTCAAGATGAGACTACTGTATGTTGTAATCAACAAAATTTTTAAGTCGAAGTGCCGAATTAAATCCATGAATCACGCAAAAAAATAAAACTGATGAACTAATTCAACAAAACCTTTGAGTTGAAATAAAACATCATGCTCTATAGAATTGAACATCGTGTTTTATTGTTCAAAACAAAATGTTTTCTTAAACCAACTAAACGCATTTGTTGAAATAATAAACAATGATGAACTAATTCAACAAAACCTTTGAGTTGAAATAAAACATCATGCTTTATTGAATTGAACATCGTGTTTTATTGTTCAAAACAAAATGTTTTCTTAAATCAACTAAACGTATTTGTTGAAATATAATAATAAACTTTGATGAACTAATATAATAAACCATTTAATTGAAATAAAACTTCATGCTTTATAGAACTGAAAGTCGTGTTTTATTGTTTTTTCAACAATTACCGCACCATATTCCCCCAGCAGAACGGCGTTTCGGAACGCAAGAATCGGATTTTGCAGGAGTTGGCATCGTGCATGTGGTTGGATGCTGGACTCGGGAAGAAATATTGGGGAGAGGCAGTCATAATGGCAGCTTATTTGCAAAATAGTGTTCCTTCGTAAGTTGTGCTGTTTTTCCAGTTATCTGCAAAGAGAATAACTCGTTGATAATCTGTTATAAATTATAATATATTATGTTTAAACTTACATTAGGAAAGCAGAGGTCAGAGGTAGCAATATGGCTGCTATGAAATGTGCGCTCATACAACTATTTTATTAAAACAATTAATTAAGCATTTTTGTTTAACGAAGTTTAAAATAAATGTGATTTTTACAAATCAAATATAATTTAAACGAGTGTCACACAGCGGTGATTACTTCAAATAATTTGATAGGTTTGATTTGAATTATATTTTGAATTGATTTAGAACTTTTTTATGAATTGAAACAAATAGAAATCTTGTATTGAATAGCAGCAACATGTTTTGTTGATTCAAAACAGAGTGATTTCTTAGGGTGAAAAAATATTTTGTTAAAACAATAAATTAATCATTTAAGTTTTAAAATAAATGTGATTGTTTTAAATCACACAGCAGTGATCACTTTTAATAATTTTTTTTGGTTTGATTTGAATGAAATTTTGAATTGATTTGAAACTTTCTTATGAATTGAAACAAAAAGAAACCTTGTATTGAATACCAACAAAATATTTTGTTGATTCAACACAGAGTGATTTCTTTGCGTGATAGATTGCAATTCAGTTCACAGAATTACAAATTTAAAGTTTTTCTACACTTCCGTTTCAACTGGCCAGTTGTCGGAATCAAAACGATTTCATTAAAATAAAATAACAAATAAAATTAGATACTGAGTACACACTCAGAAAATTTTACAGTATTCGGTACAGCTGAACGTTCGGTAATCCGATTTACCGGATTTCGGTGACATTTTACAATATTCAGGTGACAAAAAAAATAACCGGAACTTGTCAAATTTTACCGAAATCCGTTAATTCGGATTACTGAACGTTCAGCTGTTGACAGTTCGGTAAAAAATTACCGAATACTGAAAATTTTCTAAGTGTGTAATGTTGACTAAAATTTTAGTAAATGACCTAGTTAATCAGAAATAAGTAACTTAGGGTAGTTCCACTTTTAAGAAAACTGAGTCGTTTTCTACTCAGTTTTGAAAAAATACAAATAAGCGTGACTGAGTAATGTTCACTTTAATTTTGACAGGTGACCTAGTTAATCAAAAATGATTAACCCTTCAGTTACTCTAATTAGGATAGTACCACTTTTAACGAAACTGAGCCGTTTTTTATTGTTTTGAGTAATTACAAACGAGCGTGTATAAATTTGTGGTGTCTGTTGACTGTTGCCTAACACGCTCATAACACCCTCTCTTTCATTTGTTTTAACATTTTTTTTTTCACGGAAAACTTATTCAATTTTCGTAAAACGCGCACGCCCGTTTCAGTTTACTCAATTTTTTATTACAATTGTAAACCCGCTAAGAAAAAAGTACCCAACGGAGCAGCTAAAGCTTGTATTACACTGTTTGTCCAATAGCCAAATATTTGGCATAGGCAGCTAGACAGCTGACAGATATCATAGATGTTTGTCAGATGCCTATCTGCCTATGACAAATATTTGGCTATTGGACAAACAGTGTAATACAAGCTTAAGTGTGGGAAGCCAAAGATGGGTATAATCATGTTTACCTACCGTTGGGTACAAATTACTTATTTTAAGGTAGAATTTTAACCAAAAGTAAGTTATTTGTTCCCAACGGTAGGTTAACATGATTATACCCAACTTTGGCTTCCCACACTTAACTGCTCCGTTGGGTACTTTCCCATTTTTTTTTTTTTTTCTTTTCTTTCCAAATGTTAATTAATTTTTTTTAAAAAGAGGATACTCAACATATAAGAAGATATACTTTTTTCACACAAAAAAAAAAACACCCCCAAAAAAAAAAAAAAAAAAAAAAAATACAACCCAAACACAAAAAAAGCCCCCAAAAAAAAAAAACAAAAAACAACTAAAAAATCATTTTTATGGAAAAACCCTTTTTTTTCTCTAAAAAATTTTTAAAATATACTCTAAAATAAAAAAAATAAATGAAAATACGACGCGGTAACAAAACGTCCAATGTACCTTCCATCTGATATCGCACAGCTCTGTACATGGGACTTTTGTCAGCCACTTTTCCGATGTACAATGTTTGTCCAAAATTTTGACAGATGAACATACGACCTACATTTCGCCTTCTAAAAACGCATGTTCTGATTGTTCGAAAAATGAAAACAAACTAAAAGTTCTTCGTTCGAATGGATAATATTCAACTTCTTCAAGCAACATTTGCGTCAAATCGAAAAAATAGGATCGAAATTTTTTTTTTTTATTTTTCAAATCGTAATTGCAACTCAATCGTGTAATCTTTAATTTTTCTATGATTTTTAGCGCAAACGCCGTCAGGACTAAAAAGAAAATGTTGCCTTTGGTTACGGTGATTCTAGGCGTGTAATTGATACATTTGTTACTTAGGACCTATTGCATTTGCACGTTAGATTGGTCTTTTGTCAAGTTAGAATGTACATTGGACTATTGTGATTGCGGTATGCACTAGTAAAATAATGTTCGCATAAGATCTCTATTAGCTTTATTTGTGTACTCTTGTACTCTCTAGTTCTTGCAATAAGCAAACAGTAGCTCATCATATTTGAGAACTCCATCATCTGGCTACATTAAAATTCATTCGGAAAGCTCACAAATCGACACAAATCTCAATCAATAAAGGACCAATGCATCTTATTTTCTAATTTAAGCTTTGCTGCGTGGCAGCAGGCAAGAAATTACAACATCAGATGCGTTGGTCCGTTATTGCACGGTTTTGCACGGTAAGCTAGTTTCATCAATTTTTACGAAAATTTCACACATTTATGCCTGTTTTCAAACCTATTTGCTGGGTGGAATACAAATTGCCAAGGTTATGCACACACTCGTAGGAGATCCCCTAAGGTACTTAAGTAAGTAAATTAAGTATGAAAAGAATGATTTGCGTGATAGGTAAACCAGCAGTTTTGATTTTATATATGTGGGTCTAAAACTTTCATCAGGTCATATAGTTTGTACACTATATAGTCTTGCCGTTTACGCTAAAGAACAAGTATTTCTCGTACCTAGTGCACCTGTTACAATAATCCGATTGAATAAATATGTAGCCAGTTGCTGGGGTTCTCTAATATAATAGACTACTTTTTGATTGAATGTTTGCTAATTGCAAAGATGAGGCGGTACAAGAGGACAAAAATAAAGCTAAAAGGGAGCTAATGTGAACGTTATTCTATTAGTTCTTATCGCAATCAAAAAAGTCCAATGTACATTCTAACATGGCAAAAGACCAATCTAACAGGTCCAATCTACAAATGTAAATGCAATAGGTCCTAAGTTACAAATGTATCAATAACACAAGTAGAATCATCGTAAACTTTAAAACCAACATTTTCTTTGTAATTTTGACGACTTTTTACGTTGAAAACCATGCAAAAATTAAAGATTACATGATAAAGTTGCAATTACGATTTAAAAAACAAATTTAAATTTTCAATCCTATTTTTCTCGATTTGACACAATTGTTACATAGGACCTAATGCAATGTTTGGCTTGAATTGTAATCAAAAATTGAGTAAAATGAAACGGGAGTGTGAATCGCCTCATGATTGAGTAGATCCACTTTTTACGACAAATGAGTAACCAAAGAGACAATCATATTATCGTTTCAGTTGAAAACCTAATTTATCGACTAGCGACAATTGATTTTACAGTCGATCCATACGTTGAACCTAATGTCGGAAGTAGCGCGCTGTATAGCGCATCAGATGCGCCATACAGCGCACTACTTCCGACATTAGGTATAACGTACAGAATGAGAGTAAAATCGATTGTCGCTAGTCGATAAATTCGGTTTTCAAGTGAAACCATAATACAACTGAAAGAGAGAGTGTATCGAGCATGAAGTGATCAGACAATTTCTACACACGGTAAATTTGAAGTTTGCAATTATGACTTCAAAGTAGGCACATTGCTTGAAGACTGGAATTATGCATAAAATGCATGAAAAGGTTTTATGCAAAAATGCCTAGAGGTTATACGTCAAAAAGTGAATAAATTTAAGGCATTTTGCAGCATGTGAAGGAGATTAGAAACTATACATTGTTTAAATGTGACTGTGCGTAGGAACTAGTCACTTTATGAAATGAAGATGAATAAGAAACTCAGCGCCAATATCTCAAAAGTTCGGATCTAATCAACGACATTCCGTATCGATTTATCTCAAAACCCCGCACATGCAAATTAAATGCACCATATGGCAGGAATATGTTTTTTCTTGCTGGGATTGATGATTTGCAGGAGAAAATTTTCATTTTCGAGAATGCGACGGTTATAGTATCAATATGACGTATGCAGGATGTTCTTTGAAATGCATAGAATGTTGTCAAAAAATGACTACCTCAGAATTACCGTGCAGAGGGTGTCACAAGGAAATTTATATACACGCCCGTTTCATTTCACTCAATTTTTGATTACAATTGTATACTTTCTCTTTTTCTCTCACGAAAATGTTACTCAATTTTCGTTAAAAAGTGGATCTACTCAATTTATGAGTAGATCCACTTCTTACGAAAATTGAGTAACATTTCCGCGAGAGAAAAAGAGATAGTACACAATTGTAATCAAAAATTGAGTAAAATGAAACGGGAGTGCAGTGTCCAGCCCATCAAGTAGCTTGCTTGTGTTGAAAACAAAAAACTAGTTAAGTTTAACCAATTTATGAGTTGTTCCACTAGTTACGAAAATTGAGTAACCTTTCCGTGAGAAAAAAAGGACAGTAATAAAAGTAATGGCTGGCCCACAATGCGTTCCGTTGACGTAAATTTGACTGACGTTTTCTGTCAAATTTACGTCAACGGAACGCAAACGAATCTATTGAGGGTGACCCTTAAGGCCACACACTTATATCGAATTCGTTTTTGAACCTAGATTGGAACTAGTTCCAACCTGCGATACCCGAAATTATTGTCACTGCAAACCCCAATCCGATACGAGTTTCAAATAAAACCATGCAAACTGACTTTCAACACACAAAAAGCCGATCCAATCTTGTTACCCGATCCAGGTTGGAACTGAATCAAAAACGAATTCGCTATAGGAACAAAAATCTTTTATTGGTAAAGTTGATTGCCGTAGTAGATCAGTACATTTGAAATATGCCGACATTTCGTTAAAAAAATCATACATCACTGTAGGTTGGAGTTTTTTTTCGCAAAATTTTAGGTAAAATAAATTATTTACCAAGATGCGTCAAAGGTAATCACTGATCTCGTTGGACAAGTACAGGACTGCCGACGTCTGAAAAAAAAACTCTGTGAAAATTTAGTCTCAATGACAACGCAACATTTGCTACATGAAACAATATTGTACCTGAAAAGTATCAATATTGATACCAGTTCGGATGGTGCGATGAATTTCCTAAACATATTTCATCTTCCTGATTTATTCACTAATGTAGCCACTAGCAACAAGCAAGAAAAATATTCGGAGGAAATAGCCATTACAGTACCAAAACCGGAAGAAAAAATGCTTTCGTATCGTGAGGATGTTCGTCACATCGATGGACAACATAAGTCATTCGCGTAAACGAAACGTTTTGTTACATTCCAATGATCGATACGTTGAAATTAATTCTTAGAAACCCAGAAACCCGTAGATTACTGAGCGAAACTGAACATCATTATCCATCCCAATGTTGGAGTACCACTTGTTCTAAAGAGTATAGCTCCTTTTGCTCAGGTAAAACATACAAAAACAGTGATTATTTCATTAAGTATCCTGATGCCATAAGATTGTCCTTATATCAGGATGATGTGGAACTCGGAAATGCATTAAGCTCCCGAGCTGGCATAAACAAAGTTTCATGTATAGATTTTAAAATACAAAATTTTCCGGATAAGTACAACAGTTCTCAACAAACTGTGTTTCCTGCAATTTTCTGCACTATGCTGGACACAACGCACCACGGGTACAATAAAATATTGAAGCCCCTTGTTTCAGATCTCA
Source organism: Aedes koreicus (assembly GCA_024533555.2). NCBI lineage: Eukaryota > Metazoa > Arthropoda > Insecta > Diptera > Culicidae > Aedes > Aedes koreicus. The sequence goes on along the minus strand of JAHHFK020002409.1, from coordinate 98,983 downwards.
AAAAGTTAGAGCAAGGTGTTACAGTATTCTATGGATCAGAGAAGTATGTTATCAGAGCAGTTCTGACAGTATTCTGTGGTGACACACTTGCTGCACATGAAGTATTCAATTTGCTGGGTCCGGGAGCTAGCCTGTTTTGCAGAATTTGCACTATTTCGCGGCCGCTCTATAGAGAAGACCCACAACGAGAATTCCCAATACGAACAAAACATTGGTATGAAAGTCAGATGAAGTTGTTAGAAGAAGGCGCTTCATATATTAACCATCGCATCAACAGTTTTTCATACGGGTATGTGGACAGGAAGAACAAACCTTCTGCTAATTTTACAGATGAGATGCTGAAAAGGCCAAACGCCTATAGATTCAAGCAAACTGCAACACAAAACCTTCGGTTACTTAGAGCATTTGCATTCTTGTTTGAACACAAAGTCCCCAGCAATTGCCAGTATATGCTAATGATTGGCCATTTGATTAATATTACGAGAATCCTCACGTCTCCAATCATTTCGGATCACCTTTTAACTGAGCTTGAAGAGCATATCAGGCTTTACCAACAATTGTTCTATACACATTTCAATAAACGTATTAACAAAAGCCATCATTTGGAGCATTACGTGCACTTCATCAAACATGGTGGCAATATGAAACAGTTCAGTTGCTTTGCATTTGAGCAGAAAAATAAGTCATTTAAGAACCAATCAGCCACATGCCGAAACTTCAAAAACGTATGTTAAAGTTTGGCCAAACGACAGAGCTTCAATATGGTTATCAATTTACTTGATAACCAATTTACCGACAAAATTGTATACAAGACAGGAACCCAGTGCTTCCTAAACACAGCAAAAGCAGATTTTATTTGGAGAAAAATGGTGATCCAGTATTTGTATTAGTAGTTATATGTAAACAACCTATCATTGATCTGTTTCCTCTATTCGTCGTAATTAATGAAATAGTTGTTGTCGACAACCAAATTCATTTTTTGGTACAAGAATGCAATACGAAAGACTACGATGAATTCGTACAAGCTTACGAAGTTGAAATTCGGAAGCAATTTGTCATCGCTGACGAAGTGCATAAACACTCCACCTACACCTTTTGGACACCGTACAACAGCAACAATAAATACATTTCTAAGCGTTTCTTCTGCCGAGACAACTAAAACAAAATATGTAAACACTGTGTTATTATTCACTACAGGAGTAATATTACAAAATTTCACTTTCAGATGACGAAGAAATTACTAGCCTTGCGCTATTTATGTCACTGGATGACACCGACTTTACTCGCCTTAAATTAACGACAAGAATAATAAAAACCATACCAAGAATGCAAATGCACTTTACCTCGAGCTAGCAGATAATTGAAGAGGAATACCTTGATATAACAGAAGAAACCCAGGAAAACGGTGCAGCAGTTCAAGGACATGACGCATCGACCCTCTACAATAGCCAGATGAACCCGTATCAACGAATGACGTTGGAACATATAAGTTACAAAGAACCACAATATTTACTTTCTCACTCCTTCCAAAAACACAGTTACGCTACACAAATAAGCACCTGCAAATATGACTAGCGATCCAAGCACATCACAAAAGTAAACATCAGAGACGAAGTTATTAATCATTTTTCTGGTCCTCTCTGGTAAACATCATATCGACATGGAGTTTTTATAAGGGCCAATGTCGCAAACGTAAACAATGGCTTCTTCCGCAAATTTCTCTAGAATGCTAAATCCGCGCCTGTGCACGCTATAAAAAAATGACTTTTACTGAGAGCCATGTTTTCAAGCGTCCTGTGAGAGTGAGTGAGACAGCACCAAAACACGGCTCACAGTAAAAGTCAAAAAGACAAAACAATTATAGCAGCGTGTACAGGCTCATTAAACATAGTGAATTACCACTACACGGAGGAATCAAAGTACTCCGAGATGGGTGATTTTTCACCCACCTTGGAAATAAGTGGACTAACCCACAAGGTGGGTAAAAGCGTTTTACCCATAGGTGGGAACATCGTCTGTACGTCAAAATGGATGTTTAATTTTCACACATCTTCTCGAAGCCAGATTTCTTTTGGATGGGTTAAAAGTACCCATCTAATCAAAGTCGATTAAATATTATTTTCAAAAATTGTTTAGGAAAATCTTGGGAAATTAAGATAGAAATTAGCTCATTGTATTGAATGGTATTCTAAATAAACAATAATACATCGAGTAAAAATTAAACATATATGTTTTACGTGTTTATAAAAATGTGTTTGTAAAATCACTTTCCTTCTAGCCTCGGAAATATTCTGGGTCCAGTTTATCCCTTAGCACATCCATACTTGAAATTGTAATCCCGAATTCAGAGCTGAAAATAAAAATAACACCAAAGCAAGGTACAACGGTATAAGAATTGTAAACTTGTTCTTCTGACAAACTCTAAAGGATTTCAAATTTATACGAAGTAAATTTTCACCCATATAAGAGTGAAAAACACCCACCTCTGGAACTACAGGAAGCTGTTTCATGGTGGGTACTTTTAACTCACATTGTATTTTTTGAAATCACCCATCTCTTTGACAGCTTCATATAGCTGCCAAAGGTGAGTGATTTCTATACATATAATGGGTAATCTCAAATCTCCGTGTATGATTGTACAGAACACGGTCGTTTGTAAAAACCCATTAATGGGTGAAAAAACACCCATTTTCGTTAGAAGTGCCTCTCCCCATTTAATGGGTAAACCCGATTTACCCATTAATTGGTAAAAGCAGTTAATGTCACAAAATGGGGGTTTATTCACCCATTGCAAAGAAGCCAAAATGGGTATTTATTTACCCATTGCAATGCAGCCAAAATGGGTGAAAAATTACTCATTTTTGCATGTAGATTATACAGCAGTTTGGTTTGGATTGGAAATTCATGGTATTCGTAATAATAAATCAATGAATGCAACAACATAAAAAATAAAATACTTTTACTTGTTTTTATTCATGCCTTTTCTGGAATAATAATGGAAACGACAAATATGTCTACGTCCAACTTCTTCCAAGTTCCTCCATGTTCCGACGATCTGGAAGCATAATTTTGAAGCATTAGATTAGATTCTATTTTGAGATTAGATAAATACTTTCATTCCGCATCGAACGCTGAAGTGCTTCGGTCGTGTTTTTTTTCACTCCGCACTACGGTTTGTTTTTCAACCTTGGTTGAACCAACCACGTGATAATTGTGATAAAAGAAGTGAATTGTTTTCAACCGCCGAAATCCAGCCGAGCGTTCCTTAAGGGAAGCAGGCATTCCCGGCCGAGTCCGACGGATGCTCTGTCCAGCCAGTACCGTTTTAAAACACCCGAGAGAGCAAGCGTAACCCCACAGTCATCATCGTAGCAGGGAAGTTCATCGCTCTACCACAGCCGGTGCTTTGTTTCGAGCAACAGCGGCAAAGGCAATAGCAAACACAACAGCAGCGTAAGGGGCAAGTAGCACATTTTTGTTGTTTTTGTTCCCACTGGTAGTGCTTTGTGTATCTCTCTCCCATATAGTAAAATCGTTGTCTGTAGGGGGGCTCAAAAAAAAAAAATCTGATTTAATTTTTTTTTTTTCAATTGTTTTTTATTAATTTTTTTTTTTTAATTCAATTTAATTTTGCATGGATGTTTCTAAGGGGGGCGACTTGCCTTCCAAAGATGTTTTTAGGGCGCGCTGTTATCAGCCGTCTTCTGCCTCTCCTTGGGTTGTCTACTTTCGGCAGAAAGTGAAAGCCCTAGACTTTTTGGGCATAAAAAGAAATTTGACGCGTCGTTATCCGGGGACCGAATTTCATCAGGTCAACCGAAACAAACTGCGTGTCCCTGCACCTACGTATAAAATTGCAAACGAAATTGCTAGTGACGAAGGTTATAATGTCGAGTACTACGTCTACATCCCATCTCGAGATGTGGAGATAGACGGTGTGGTTTCTGCAGCGAGCCTGACCTGTGAAGACGTTATGGAAGGTAAGGGGCGACTTCCAGATTCTGCTTCGTCTAGCATTGAAATTCTGGAATGCAAACAATTGCATGCAGGATCAATGGCAGATGGAAAAAAGACGTATTCACCGTCGGACTCGCTTCAAGTGACCTTCGCCGGATCAATTCTCCCAAAATTTGTTGAAATTGATAAAGTTTTTTTCCCAGTGCGCCTTTTTGTACCAAGGGTATTTAATTGTACCAAGTGCAAACAGTTGGGTCATACGGCTACTTTTTGTGACAACAAGCCCCGTTGTGGCAAATGCGGCCAAAGGCATCTAGAGGATGCTTGCCAACAGGAAGCAACAAAGTGTGCTTACTGTGGCAAAGAGCCTCTCCACGATTTGCAGAACTGCCCCGTGTACAAGAAGCGCACTGGTAACGTGAGACGTTCCATACAAGAACGCTCCAAGCAGACGTATGCAGAAATGTTAAAGTCGCAAAACGGAGCGTCTGCATCGTCTGTATCAGCCGCTCAAAATGAAAATCCTTTTTTGATTTTGTCTTCCGATGAACTGGACTCTGACGAAGCTGATGAGAGTGGATTTCCGGAGGTACACGCCCCCAGTAAAAGAAAGCCTACTAGTTCTCCGGGTGTGCGCCGGAAACAAATAAAACCTACTCTCAAAAGCTTGCAAAAAATTGGAGGTAGAGGGGGTCAATTTAAAAAACCGAATAAACCGGTAATAGCAGATGCATCCGTTCCTAGCTGTAGCTATACCAACCCGCCGCTACCTAATAACAGTAACCGTAAGAGGTTACCAAAAACTACGTCTTCTCGCAATTCTAAGAATATCCCGTCCAAGCGAGGTAAGATTAATTTTAGGGACATTGTGGATAACATTTTAAATGCTCTTGGCCTTTCGGATGCTTCACCGCTCCGAGGAATTATTGACCTGCTTATTCCTATAGTTGGAAACTACTTCAATGAATTGACTGTATCATGGCCCCTTATTGGTGAATTCATATCTTTCGATGAATAATTCGTCGAGTGAGGATCAAGATATGATCACCGTATTACAATGGAACTGTCGTAGTCTAATACCTAAATTAGACTCGTTCAAGTATTTGATTCACAATTATGATTGTGGTATATTTGCTCTCTGTGAAACATGGCTTTCTTCTGAAAATGAATTAAACTTCCACGATTTTAACATTATTCGCCTGGACCGAGATGATTCATATGGTGGCGTACTTCTGGGGATCAAAAAGTGCTACCCCTTCTATAAAATCTCACTCCCAATAATCTCAGGCATTGAAATCGTCGCTTGCCAAATAAATGTAAAAAATAAAGATCTTTGCATAGCTTCCGTCTATGTCCCTCCGAGGGCATCAATAAACCGCCGTCAACTTTGGAGTTCAATTACATTACTTCCATCTCCAGTTCTTATTCTGGGCGATCTGAACTCCCACGGTACTGCTTGGGGCGAACAATACGATGACAACAGAGCGGGTATTTTCTATGACTTATGCGACGATTTCAACTTGACCATCTTGAACACGGGGGAAGCGACACGAATAGCAAAACCTCCTGCTAGGGAGAGTCGACTTGACATATCTTTGTGTTCTAATTCACTATCATTAGATTGTCTGTGGAAGGTAATCAATGATCCCCATGGTAGTGATCACTTACCAATTATTATCTCAATCACAAATAGTTTTCACAAAACAGACCAGTCAATCCATGTTCCTTTTGACCTCACGAGGCATATTGATTGGCAACATTTTGCATCGGCGGTAACCCTTGGTATTGATTCTACCGATCCTCTTCCACCATTAGAAGAGTATCGTTTCCTTTCCGACCTGATGTACAAAAGTGCATTAGAAGCTCAGAAACGACGTGTTCCAAGTGCATCCCTCAAAAGAAGACCCGCCACCCCTGGATGGGATGACGAATGCACTAAGTTGTATCTTGAGAAATCCGATGCGTTTAAAGATTATCGTAGACATGAAACATGTGAGCTTTTTGATAAGTACCTCAAGCTTGAAAAAAAGCTTAAAAACTTACTCAAAGCAAAGAAACGCAATTACTGGCGTTCGTTTGTAGAGGGACTATCTAGGGAGACCTCGATGACAACGCTTTGGAGAAAGGCTCGTTATATGCGAAACCGCTCATCCTCCAATGAGAGTGAAGAATACTCCATGCAGTGGATATTCGACTTCGCTAAAAAGGTTTGTCCAGACTCTGTCCCAACACAACCGAATTTGCGGGATACTACCCGAAATAACGGTTCTCTGGACGAACCATTCACAATGTTGGAATTTTCAATGGCACTTTCATTCTTTCATCGAATAACTCTGCTCCGGGAAGCGATATGATTAAATTCAACCTTCTAAAAAATCTTCCTGATATCGCTAAAAGACGATTACTTAACTTGTATAACACTCTCATGGAATTAAATATAGTTCCACCCGCATGGAGGCAGGTTAAAGTAATAGCTATTCAAAAGCCTGGGAGACCAGCGTCTGATTACAATTCTTACCGTCCGATCTCTATGCTATCATGTTTAAGGAAATTGTTAGAAAAAATGATCCTATCAAGACTTGACCGTTGGGTTGAATCAAACAACCTACTATCAAATACGCAATTTGGTTTCAGAAAGAGCAAAGGAACAAACGATTGTTTAGCGTTGCTTTCATCTGATATACAACTGGCCTTTGCACACAAGGAGCAATTGGCTTCAGTATTTCTGGATATTAAGGGCGCATTTGATTCAGTTTCCATAGATATACTGGCAGATAGTCTGCACAGTAGTGGATTACCAGGAATTTTAAATAACTTTTTGTTTAATTTACTGTCAGAAAAACAAATGACCTTTAATCTAGGTCAACTGACAACTTCCAGAATTAGCTACATGGGCTTACCCCAAGGCTCATGTTTAAGTCCCTTGCTTTATAATTTTTATGTTAAAGATATTGATAACTGCTTGGAAAATAGATGCACGCTAAGACAACTTGCAGACGATGCTGTGATCTCCTTTAGAGGTCCACGTGCGGAAATCTTGCAAAGACCATTGCAAAATTCCCTAGATAATCTGTCCATCTGGGCCAGAAATTTGGGGATCGAGTTTTCACCGCATAAAACCGAATTGGTAGTGTTTACTAGAAAGCGGTTCCCTGCCCAACTGCGTCTCAAGCTGTTGGGAAGAGACATTACCCAATCTTTGACCTTCAAATACCTTGGAGTCATGTTTGATTCAAAATGCACTTGGAGTTATCACTTTGCGTATTTAAAACAGAAATGTCAACAAAGGATCAATTTTCTAAGATCAATATCCGGGACATGTTGGGGTGCTCACCCGGAAGACCTTATTAAACTCTATAAAACAACTATTCTTTCAGTTCTCGAATATGGCTCTTTTTGTTTCCTCTCGGCAAGAAATAGCCACCTCATCAAATTGGAACGCATTCAATATCGTTGTCTACGTATTGCCCTTGGCTGTATGCATTCAACGCATAATATGAGCCTGGAGGTTCTGGCAGGAGTAAAACCCTTACAGTACCGCTTCTGGGAGCTCTCATCTAGAATACTGATCAAGTGTGGAATCAGTAACAACCTTGTGATTGAAAACTTCGAAGAAATGCTCGAATTGAGTACCCAGTCAAGATTCTTACGAATCTATATTAACTATATGTCATCCGATATTAGTCTTCCATGCTATAACCCTCCTAGTGTACGCTTTCCTTATCACAGTTCCTCCATTGATTATGATCTCTCCATGAAACAGGCTATTCAAGGAGTTCCAGATCAACTTCGACCTATTTTAATTCCCCATATTTTCATCGAAAAGTACCAACATGTCAATTGCAATAGAAGAATTTTCACTGATGGGTCGCGCATTGATGGATCCACTGGTTTCGGTGTTTACAATGAATACTCATCTGCCTTCCGGAAACTTCAGGAACCTTGTTCCGTATATGTTGCTGAGCTGGCAGCAATCAATTTCGCATTGGGGATAATTTCCGACATGCCCATAGACCATTATTTCATCTTCTCGGATAGTCTCAGTTCTATTGAGGCCCTCCAGTCGATGAAAACAGTTAAGCACTCATCTTACTTTCTTTCAAAAATAAGGGAGCAGATGTGTGCGTTGGTCGAAAGATCATTTAGAATTACCTTTGCATGGGTCCCCTCACATTGCTCAATTCAAGGCAATGAGAAGGCGGACTCTCTAGCAAAGGTGGGCGCAAAAGAAGGTGAGATTTTTGAAAGAAGTATTTCACATGATGAATTTTTCCCATTAGTACGTCAGAGTTCTCTTCAAAGTTGGCAAAACGATTGGACAAGTAATTCTCTTGGGCGGTGGTTACATTCCATTATTCCAAATGTTTCGCCGAGATCGTGGTTCAAAGGTCTGGATGTAAGTCGCGGTTTCATTCGTGTGATGTCAAGACTTATGTCCAACCACTACTCGCTAGACGCACATCTCTACAGAATTAACCTCGTCGATAGCAATGTATGTAGGTGCGGAACCGGTTATGATGACATCGCTCACGCAGTTTGGCATTGCCCGGATAATGATGCCTCCAGAGCACGACTATTGGATACCCTTGTGGCCCGAGGTAGACAACCCTTCCGCGAAGTAAGAGATGTTTTGGGAATGCGTGATCTTCCCTACATGCAAGCGATTTACGAATTTCTTTGTTTGTCTGATCTAAGAGTGTAATGTCATCACCCCCTCCCTTTCACTCTAGTAAATTCCCTGCCATTGTGTCCCAGTTATATTATCCTTTTGTTTCCGTGCTACTTGTACCTGCCCAGCAAGCTGTGGTCACCCATCTGCAGCTTAGTTCCTGTAAGGGACTACAGGGACCGAGGATCTGGTAGATGTCGCAACCATGAGCAGTAACAAATACCTGAAATAAGTTACCTGCCTAGCCCCTTCCAAACAATAATGTGACCCATTAACCTCGAGCTAGCCACGAGTAATTGGCACCCCACTTTACTAAAATCGAAAAAAAAAATTGTTAACTACAATATTGAATATCGGCTCCGCAAAGTGTTACACACGCTTGAGCCTAATAAATAAACGAACTGATTAAAAAAAATAAAAATAGATAAATACTTTATTAGTCTTACTTACGTTGTTCCGTGAGTGTATAGTTTCAAATATTATATTAGATTTTGAAAAATTAATGAACTGAAAAAGCTGTGCTTTCCACCAACGATGTACACGGTAAGCTTCCTTTACCCATTAATGGGTACGATTTATTATTATTGTTATTCCTCCTGTGGATTTTTTAACCAATTTACCGTAAAACGGCGTCTACCCATTTAAATGGGTAGGCGCCGTTTTACGGTGAAATGGGTAAAAATTTCCACAGGAGGAATAACAATAATAATAAGTCGTACCCATTAATGGGTAAAGGAAGCTTACCGTGTACCGGATACGATTGGTTTTGAACTATTTTTTCACCCATTAATGTGTAAAAATATAACCATTTTTTTATTGTATGGGGTTTCCTCTAATGGGTATTTTTTTACCCATTGCATGATTGAAAATTCCCCCATTTTATGACAGATAGGAATTTGAAAATGGGTGATTTTTTACCCATTAATGGGTTTTTGCAAACAACCGTGAAGGGGAGTTTACTTGCACGGTAAGCTTCCCTTACCCATTAATGGGTACGATTTATTATTATTGTTATTCATCCTGTGGAAATTTTTATCCATTTTACCGTAAAACGACGTCTACCCATTTAAATGGGTAGACGCCGTTTTACGGTAAAATGGGTAAAAAAAATTAACAGGAGGAATAACAATAATAATAAATCGTACCCATTAATGGGTAAAGGAAGCTTACCGTGTGAGGGAGTTTGCATTTTCAAGAAATTTACAGAAGAAGCCATTGTTTACGTTTGCGACATTGGCCCTTATGAAAAATCCATGTCGATATCTGTATCCTAATAAAAAACGGCCCTTGGAAGCGACTCAAAATTGACTTGAATTTGAATCAAAAGTTCAAAAAATGAAGTTACTCATAAACTGAGTTAAATTGGGCAAAGGGTAAATGCACCCTTCTTTTTGGGGAAATGCTCCTTAAACTTTGGAAAAATGCTCCTTAGATGCGTTTGCCCGGTATAATGCAATCGGAGGTATTAACCTTCTGGTTAGCGCTTGCCGGGTGTTTTGACGGGTCTTCAGTTTCTTCAAGATTGTATAGTTTTGACGGGTTTTAAGTTTCTGAATTTAAGAGTCGTCAAAACCGAAATTAAGACCCGTCAAAACGAAATTAAGACTCGTCGAAATGAAATTACGACTCGTCAAAATGAAATTTAAACCCGTCAAAACTACCTCAAAGATTGCGGAGCAAAGCTTCGTTATACAATCTTGAAGAAACTTAAGACCCGTCAAAACAACCGGCAAGCCCTAACCAGAAGGTAAATACCTCCGATTGCATTATACCGGGCAAACGCATCTAAGGAGCATTTTTCCAAAGTTTAAGGAGCATTTCCCCAAAAAGAAGAGTGCATTTACTCTGCTGCCGTTAAATTGCATGCAGGTATGAGTAACCTGAAAAAAAAAACAATATATCCCGTGTTTGTCGATTTTTTTATGACTGTAAGCTAGCGTTTACCCATTACAGGGTATTTTTATTATTATTATTCGTCCCATGAAAATCTTACCCATTTTCATTATAAAACTGGCGTTTATAGTAAAAATCGGCAAAATTTCCATTGGATGCATAATAATGTCAATACAAAATACCCATTACCGGGTAAACGCAGTTAAGAAAGATACCTTCATGCTATTATTTTTTTCCTGGACTTGAAAAAAATGTTTCTCTCTTACTGCAATATTGCGATAGATTCAACTGAGTAACTGAGTGACTCTCATTGTCCGTGTGTTGTTACCAAAAAAATATTTTGTGTTGTGGCAGATTGTTTGATCTGATGCAGCTCTCTTATTCCTACGTTGTTATTCTCTATATTATATTTTGGTTTTTATATTAAGTCTGTTGCAAACAGTTTGTAGGTATGTAAACAAGAAAATAAATTATGTTATCTATTTTTCCAGGAGCTCAACATTGATACCATTCTATCAAAAACTATCAAAGGGCAGGAGTTGATGGAAGCTTTGAAGGAGAACCACAATCCAAATGACAAGATGATAAAAAAGATAACCTACCTGCTATGTGAATTCCTGACAGCGTTTTACGGAGTGTATGTTTAGATTTTCTTTTATAAATTATCATCATTTACCATAAACTATTTCAAATTTCAGCTGAGCTACCACATTTCACAAAAATATTTTGGCCAAATCTCTAGTGCAATCCTATCCGATGTTCTGATCAAAAGTTTCTGATGTTCCTCAAGTACGAATATTGCCTTTAGCAAGAAGAAAGAGTAATCTCTTTTACTTGATCTGTTATTGTATGTTTAGGCTTTATGGTTTTACGTCGATGGTCGAGGACCTGGACAACATGTAGGAAAAATCCATAACCACATAGAATACCTCGCTAAGCAATCTGGCCAAAGAGTAATTAACAGGAAATCACCACCAAAAGAGGAAACTGATGAGTCAAACGAGCATCAACCACTATGTGAGATGGAACTTATTGCTCTGGTAGTTTATGTTCAATATTCGGTCGACATTTGTTTCAATTATTCCATTCACTAGGTCGAGAATATGAAGTTTGTTGTTCCAGAGGAGTGCAATAAAACTCGGATTACATGTTTACATTACATTTGAATACCGTTCCCATTACCGTGCGAATAAGGATTTTTTTTTTTTCGTTTCTGGAAGAATTTCCTATTGCTTCGGCGTTTGATGGCGATATGGTATTTAATTTTATATGCACTTTAAATGTAATTCTTAATGTAAATTTGTATTCAGATTGATTGCGACTTCAAAAAAATTATGAAAACCACGGTGGACTTTACAAATACTTGGATGCACTGGCAGGAGAAGGTTTTGCTAGGACATCGCCACCTCTTCAAAGAGATAAGCAATGGTTCGTATAGTATTCATTGGCTAGTCATTCATCAGCTGTATTTACTTATATTATTTTGTATAGACTTTGTACGTGCATTGGCTATAATCCGTGCTAAAAATCCGACAAGAGGGTCAAAACGCCCGCGTGAAGAGGATTCGGCGAAAGATAATCCGCTCAAAGGAATTGTCCATTGGGTTGACGTAAGTTAATTCTAATTTCATAAACAGAGAAATTAAAAAGAACTCACTGTTACTGAATTTTTCTGTTAGATTTTACCTTACTATCATGGTAGTTGTAAAGTTACTAAACAATCAAATATCAATTGACTATTTCTATATCTTTATTACGCTAGGACCATGACGAACTTTCCGTCCATCCTATCACTCCTACGTTGGGAACGTGTTGAACGTGTACGCGGGAACGTGTTGAACAATGGGAAACAATGTTACACCGCTTGGAGAGATACGAATCTACCTGTCGGAAGCAACTTTGGTTCCTGCGTTCGGAAAGCTTTGCCAGAGTTTCAACGTGTTTGCCGTCGCTTGGCACAGACAAACAGTTTTCAATCTTCTTCAAGGCGGTTGTGTTCGCTGTCGGTAAGATTGGAACCACTGGTGAGAAATTTGTTCGCTCTCGAGGGTAAGAATCAGTTGATTTAGAGGCTTAATGAATCCAAAATGTAATTAGAAGTTAGGCGTTTTTTCATTATAAGTTTGAAAGAGGGAAATTGGAGTAGGAAAAGTTCATAATATATATATATATATAATATATAATAATATATATATATATATATATATATATATATATATATATATATATATATATATATATATATATATATATATATATATATATATATATATATATATATATATATATATATATATATATATATATATATATATATATATATATATATATATATATATATATATATATATATATATATATATATATATATATATATATATATATATATATATATATATATATATATATATATATAAGTTATCGAACGATTCCTGAACCACACCTGACAACAACCACTTAGCACCCGAACCTCAGTTCATCGACATTGTCAACTCAGCATACCACAACACCGTAGTCCAATCGGCCATGGTAACAATCGACCGATTTACCAACAGAGCACCACATCATCAAGTATGGTGCAACGACTAGATTATTGCAACATCAGCACCACCGGCTGGAGAGCAACGACATCGTCGAACCATTGCCATCGTTCGACACGCATTCTAAAGGATCAGCACTTTGCATGTGCCGAAGTCCAGCTATCGATCGAGTACATGGAGAACCATCGACGACGAACCGGGACGTCAGCAGAAATTATCAACCACGCGCCTCGTTAGGGAACTCAGCTTAGGTTTAATATTGGAAATAAAGTTTAGTCTTAATTTATCAGTTAGTTCGATCGGTTTATCTTTTTTTAAAAACGTATCCGTGATATCCGGTTCTTTAATTGGCGCAGTCGTACGGAGACGATTACCTCCAGGAAAAGTAAAAAGTGAAATTATCATCGCAGTGTTTTTGAAGATAAAAATTTACTTTGTTAATACGGAACAATTTTGTGTTCCTCCTATGGAAGAGGAGAGTGATTAAATGATTGTGTGAAGAAAATAAGTTCGACGAACAGCAACAACGTAGTGATCAGATGAAATTTAGAATAAAGAAAAAGCTTTAATGACGTTGAAACTGTTATCAGTGATTGTGAAATTATTCTTAGTGATCGCTTAAGGAAACTAGAATATTCAATCGACGAAACGCAGTGCTGTACTCGAAAAAACAAAAAAAAAAAAAAATCCAACTCGGAATGATTGCAACAACAATATTCACCCTGTAAGTAATAAACTTTTACCTTATTTTATATGACGAAAAAAAAAAAAAAAAAAATACACAAATGATATTAGTTTTACATAGTGCAAAAATAGTGCCGTTCTAAATAATTCAAACATAATTCAAACCGCGACACGTTAGGGTTTAGGCCTGCTCAAAATCCAACCCACCGGGATAAAGGTGTGTAACTAACCATAGCAGAGTGAATATCTGCACAAGAAACTTTCTTTACTCAAAATCCAATCCACCGGGATAAAGGTGTGTATTTGAGCATTGCAGAGTGAATATCTGCATAAGAAAATTTCTTTGCTTAGAATCCAATCCACCGGGATAAAGGTGCGTAACTGAGCATCGCAGAGCGAATATCTGCAAAGAAAATCTCCCTCTGACCATCCACCGGTACAGTGATAATCTCGTACCGGGCAGGAGACCAATCGCATAGCAGAGCGCATATCTGTTGCAGATGCGATAGGTACAGTGAGAGCATTTTCGCGGCCTGAAACCCTTGCTGACAACGTAGCAGAGCGCATATCTGCAACGTTACAGTCAGATTATCGCGATTAGACGTTAGTAATAATAAAAATATAAAAAAAAAACAAAAAAAAAATTTTTTATCCTTTTCCAACATTTTGAATTGATTGTTAACATATATCTTCTTTCTTGAGCATAGGAGTTTTTATGGAACGTTTCCACCCATATAATCTAAGAAATAAAGACAAGAATAGCGCAGAAATGGAAAATAACAACTCAAACCCGATTCCACCTCCACCTCCTCAACCTAACCCTTTACCACTACCAAATAGAAATGCAGGAATCGAGGAAACACAAAGAATTTTCGAACAAGCAGAAAAAATTATGAAATCGTTGCAGACCCCGCAATCGATTACTGCTTTGCAACCGTTTGACGGTAACCCCGTCAAATTACATAAATTTTTGAGATCAGTAGAAAATTTAATGCCATTTCTGGCCCCGCTTAAGAATACACCTTTCGAGAAAATTTGGCTTCAAGCCATTCGTTCAAAAATAATAGATGGTGCAGACCAGGTACTCGAAACTTACGGTACGCCTCTCGATTGGAATGCCATCAAGGCAAACTTAATTGCATACTATAATGATAAGCGAGATCCTGTCACGCTTACTAGGGAGCTTTTTCAACTCCAACAAACAACTGATATTGAAAGCTTTTTTGGGCAGGTCCAAAATTTGCTTTCGCTGCTCATCAATAACACTAATATTTCCACAAACGACGAAAATGTCAAACAGGACCGAATCCAAACCCATAAAGAAAATGCTTTACAAGTTTTCTTAGCGGGTTTGAAAGAGCCAATCGGGGGAAATGTTCGTGCCAGGCAAACAGCAAACATCAAGCAAGCGTTTGATGTAGCGATAGAGGAAAGAAATTTCCAAAGCAGGACTGGTTTAGTTAAGCCAAGCTTGCCGGCACCAGCACGCATTCATAAATCAATAAATTTTACACCAACGCCTCAATTTAAACAACCAATGAATTTTCAATTTCCGCCAAGAGATACACCGAGATTTATTCCACCGGTATATCCCCCTCGTCGACCAATGCCTTATTTTCAACACCCTCAGAGACCAAATATACCGCGTTTTAATCCCCCTCAAAACGTAGCTTCTCGACCAAACCAAGGAGCACTTCCAGCTCCAGAGCCGATGGATGTGGATAGGTCTATCCGGTCAAAATTCGTCAACTATGTTAACCGACCACAAAATAGTTATAAAAATTTGCAAAAACCAAATTTCTCCCAAAACAACAGATTCACTCCAGCAGTTCCACCGAGAACAGCTAGAATAACTGAGCTAAGGAACATGGAGCAATATTATGAAGACCCTTACGGTCAGAACTTCTATGGTGAAAATTCAAATAATGGTTTCGACGAAGATGGTTCATACCATGCTTTTTATACACAAACCCCGAATTACGAAAGCCCATCATATTACTATCCTGAGGCTTCATTTGATGAATATTATCCGAATTATGATTATGCACCTTCGCAAACAGACAACTCTCAAGAAATCGCTGAAAATAACGTAAAGCGAGATGATCGAGAATCGATCGATAATCTAAATTTTCAGTTGGAGATAAACCCTCACCCTCCAAAATAGAGAATAGAAATTTTATCCCCTACATTAGAATTCCTACCCGTCAAGGATTTGACCTGAAATTATTAATAGATACCGGCGCGAACAAAAATTACTTATGCCCACGATTTGTGAAAAATCCAATCAAACTTCCACAAGCCACCGCCGTGTCTAATATTGCAGGCAAACATATTATCGACGAGTATGTTAATTTTAACCCATTTCCGGATGTAACAGAAAAAGCCTTTAAATTTCACGTCTTTGATTTTCACAAATTCTTCCACGGACTGATAGGTTATGAAACCTTACAAGAATTGAATTCGAGCATCGATACCAAGGATAATTCGTTAACGGTCCTTGGAACAAAAATCCAAATGCACAAAAGGTATCCTGAACCTTTTACAAAGGAGATTTCGAGCGAATCAATTCACAACATAGAGATACCAGTTTCCGAGCAATCTGGCGAATTTTTGCTCGAAGATGATCTTGAAATTGATTCTAATCTTTTTATAAGTGCTGGTTTATATCAAGCAATAAATCATAAAGCTGTTGTGAGTCTTAGGAACAGTTCAGAGGAAACTCGGACACTTTCATTAGAGTACCCACTTGAAATTACTCTCAACAATTTTGAATGTTGTACACAAGAGACCGAATTGAACTCTTCAGAAGTTCAACCTGGTAGATTTAAAAAACTTCTCGATCAACTTCGGCTAGATCATCTAAACTCTGAAGAAAAAGAACAACTAACTGCCGTGATTAATGATAACCAAGACGTTTTTCATATGGATGACGAATCATTAACCGCAACCAATGTTGTTACTCATAAAATCATAACCACGGACGAAATCCCAGTCTACCAAAAAAGTTACCGATACCCGTATTGCCACAGGGAGGAAGTATGCAGACAAATTCAAAAAATGCTCAAGGAAAACATTATTCAACCATCTACTTCCCCATGGAACTCTCCCATCTGGGTCGTTCCGAAGAAAATTGACGCAGCTGGCACACAGAAATGGCGAATTGTAGTCGATTACAGGAAGCTTAACAGCAAGACGGTGGACGACAAATTTCCCATTCCGAATATTACTGAGATATTAGATAAATTAGGTAGAAGTAGATATTTTACTACCTTAGATTTGGCCTCAGGATTCCACCAAATTCTGATGGATGAAGAAGATATTCAAAAGACAGCATTTTCGACTGAAAATGGTCACTATGAATACCTTAGAATGCCATTTGGGTTGAAAAACGCCCCAGCGACATTCCAAAGAACGATGAACGCTGTTCTCATAGGCTTAGCTGGTAATATTTGTCTAGTGTACATGGACGATATTATCGTCTTTAGTTATAGCCTACAGGAACATTGCGCGAATTTGAATCGAGTTTTTGCAGCCCTTAAGAAAGCCAATTTGAAAATTCAGCTTGACAAAAGCGAATTTCTACAAAAGGAGGTTTCATTTCTTGGACACGTAGTGAACGAACAAGGTGTGAAACCCAATCCAGAAAAGATTGAAGCCATAAAAAATTGGCCAATTCCAAAAACTGAAAAAGATATCAAATCTTTCCTTGGTACTTTAGGTTACTATAGGAAATTTATTCGAGATTTTAGCCGCATAACAAAACCTTTGACACAATGCCTTAGAAAAGATGAAGACGTGAGGCATACGCCTGAGTTTATCAAAGCCTTCGAGAAGTGCAAAGACATACTCAGTAGCAGTGCTATATTAATTCATCCAAATTTCGATACTCCTTTCGTTTTGACAACCGACGCTTCAAAATACGCCATTGGAGCCGTCTTATCACAAGGGCCTATAGGAAGAGACAAGCCCGTTGCCTTCGCGTCAAGAACTCTGAACAAAAGTGAGGAAAATTATTCTACAATCGAAAAAGAATTACTTGCCATCTACTGGGCAACAAAATATTTCCGACCATATCTCTTCGGACACAAATTCATTTTATATACTGATCATAAACCATTAACATGTGCTGTGAATCTCAAAGATCCATCAAGCAAAATCGCTAGATGGATGATCGCACTGTTGGATTATTCTTATGACATCAGATACCGTGCCGGAAAACAGAATGTTGTCGCTGACGGTCT
The DNA here is from genome assembly GCA_024533555.2 of Aedes koreicus. Lineage (NCBI taxonomy): Eukaryota > Metazoa > Arthropoda > Insecta > Diptera > Culicidae > Aedes > Aedes koreicus. Next base: position 80,999 of record JAHHFK020002409.1, on the reverse strand, counting down.
TTCGAGGATTCCTCATGAAATAAACGTCAACGAAGAAGAAAACTCATCATCAGATGATGTAACACAGCATTCAGCAGACACAGATGACAGTGAGTTCATACCGTGTACTGAAAAATCAGTGAATATGTTTTCGAATCAAATTATTCTTAACATTGGACCAAACGAATGCGAAAGGACAGGTGAACAAGTGTTCCCCAAAATACTAAGACATACGTTTACCAAAGTAAACTTTGGCGTCCCACTCTTACTACGAATTTTCAAGGAATTTATGGATCCAAAACGTGTCAATTGTATCTATTGCCCTGAAAACCTTATTAATTCGATACAAGTAATTTTTAAAAATTATTTTTCCCGCGTTCGGACTTTTAAAGTCTTCATTTCCCAGAAATTTTTAATTGATCTCAGAACGATAGAGGAACAAAATGAAGTAATCGAAACTACGCACACCAGAGCTCATAGGGGCATTGACGAAAACTTGATGGTAATTAACCAAAAATATTTTTTTCCTAAAATGAAGAAAAAGATCAGAACACACGTCATATTGTGTGAAAGATGTAAAGCCGCCAAGTATGAACGACATCCATATAAAATAAGCCTCGCTAAAACTCCCATTCCAGAAAAACCGCTTGATATAGTGCATGTGGACTTTTTGATATGCCAACCAAATATATTCATGTCCGCAGTAGACAAATTATCCAAATTTGGAATGCTTATACCCATAAAATCGAGATCCATTCCCGACGTCCGTTCTGGACTTACAAAATTCTTTTCGACTTATGGATTACCGAAACTTATTGTATCCGACAATGAGCCGGCATTAAAATCAATTGAAGTAAGAGGTATGCTAGCAGATTTAGGAATTGAAACATATTTTACACCTTCAAATAAAAGCGAAGTGAACGGAATTGTCGAACGTTTCCATTCAACCATTGAAGAAATGTTTCGCTGTAATAAAACGAAATATGAAGACTTGAATCATAAAGAACTCTTCAGAATTATTCTAGCCTTATATAATGATACTATTCACTCCTCAACTAAAATGCGACCCAAAGAAATATTCTTTGGAGTTAAAGAAGGGGAGACGAGGCCAAATAGTATCGAAGAAATTTTAAGAAAACAGAATGAAATATATGACGAAGCGACGTTAGCGCTCAACAAGAAACAAAAACAGGATTTGGAATTCCACAACCGGAAGAAAGAAGCAGACCCACTTTTAGAGGAAAATGCACCGGTATTCATCGCCCACCAAGGAATCAAGCGTAAATTGAAGGATAAGTATAAGCGATACCAAATCGCACGAAATAATAACAAGACCTTCCTAGATCAAACAGGAAGAAAAATTCATAAAACCAAAATTAGGCGTCAGAGAAAGTGACGCCTTGCGTTAGAGAAATGATATTTAGAACTATTTTTCTTCCAGATCAATCCTAACCGCAATGGCAGACATCACCATTACGGATCTATCCAGGCACGATGGATTAATCGCGTTTGAGGAGAGAGAAGCCAAAATCATAATATCACAACACTTCCATCTTCACATTGTGGACTTGGAAGAATTTAAAACAAGCTTCATTAACATTCAATACGCTATAAAACTTTTCGAGCAACAAAATGCTACGCAAGAATTTCATAAGACACTTGATGTCAGACTAAAACAACTTTCGGAAAATTATTATCGGCTTAGACCGACGAGAACCAAACGTGGTATTCTTAACCCACTTGGAACATTTATTAAATCTCTAACTGGCAACCTAGATGATAATGACTTGCAATTAATTAAACAAACTTTGGACGATTCTAAAACAAAAACTAATATGCTGATAGAAAACAATCAAAGACAGATACATGTAAACGAAGAATTCCAATCAAAGATTAATGAAATTGTTAAACATGTAAATGATCAACAAGTGAAAATTTTAAGGAGGATCTCTAGAATTGTAAGTAACTTGAATAACCAAAATGATAATACCTTGAAAGGTATAGTTCACGATTTAATCTTCAATATGGACTTACTTAATAACCAACTGAAAGACATCTTCGAATCGATCCAACTAACTAGGATAGGGATTCTCCCTAAAGCAATATTGTCAGATTCTGAAACGAAATTTGCTATAAATAAAATGGAAGAACAAAATGTTACAATCAGTCATCCAGATCAAATTTACGAATTCATTAGTGTCGAAACTCATCATGAAAAGTTAAAAGTAATTTTCATCGTAAAAATTCCCATCTTTCTACCAGGAATATTCAAATACATTAAGTTTGAAACAATCCCAAAAGAAGACAAAATTATATCATCACCCTTTAATGTAGCCATTGTTAGTAAAGAACTTACATTTGCCACAAATACTGTATGTACCATTGTTGAACAATATAGAATTTGTAAAAAACAGGAGCTCGTTAATATAACAGGCGATGGTTGTATTCACAACGCCCTCCACGGAGATGACGCAGCCTGCCCCTACGTGAATCATCGAGACATCATAGACATCAAAATCATCGATAGCCACACACTAGTAATAAAGAATGCAATCCAACCAGCACTACTGAGCTCAAATTGTAACATCAAAACTCGGATGGTAACAGGAACGATATTAGTAAAATACCCCAATTGCTCTCTTATCATAAACGGAGCTAAATACGAAGACGAAAGGACAACACACCGCCATGAAGTCAAAATCATCCCAACCATTGGAGTGGACTTCAAAGTAACAACAATTCTCGACAAACCGGATCTAGAGCAAGTGGATTCACTTCGTATCAAAAATCGGAAACACATCGAGTCGTTACAAAGGGACCACATCATACTACAACATACAACAGCAGGACTCCTTACTACATTCGCAATTACGATTATTGGGCTGATAATCTGGAACATGAGAAGGAACACCAACTCTCCTGAAAAGGTAAAACTCCAGGATAATACCAAAGACATGCCATCTTCCCTCTCCACAGATCAAAGCCATGAAGACCTCGGTTTACAGAGCGAAACCTCATCCCCAGCCGTATATGCAGAAACACGTTTAGACAGCAAACAACATTCAATATTCCGATTCTGATGTGCACAACACCACATAGTTACACCATTCAACATCGTTATGGGACCATGGACCCAAACGAGACGTTTCATCAACAACAGAACCTTTACGTCGTCTTCAGGATTCGAGACGAATCTTCTATAGGGGGAGAGCAGTTATCGAACGATTCCTGAACCACACCTGACAACAACCACTTAGCACCCGAACCTCAGTTCATCGACATTGTCAACTCAGCATACCACAACACCGTAGTCCAATCGGCCATGGTAACAATCGACCGATTTACCAACAGAGCACCACATCATCAAGTATGGTGCAACGACTAGATTATTGCAACATCAGCACCACCGGCTGGAGAGCAACGACATCGTCGAACCATTGCCATCGTTCGACACGCATTCTAAAGGATCAGCACTTTGCATGTGCCGAAGTCCAGCTATCGATCGAGTACATGGAGAACCATCGACGACGAACCGGGACGTCAGCAGAAATTATCAACCACGCGCCTCGTTAGGGAACTCAGCTTAGGTTTAATATTGGAAATAAAGTTTAGTCTTAATTTATCAGTTAGTTCGATCGGTTTATCTTTTTAAAAACGTATCCGTGATATCCGGTTCTTTAATTTATATATATATATATATATATATATATATATATATATATATTTTTTTATATATATATATATGTAGTTTTTGTTTTATTCCGCTCCCCCCCTTCATTAATAAAGAGGGGGGGGCGCACCACCCCCACAAACAACACAACAACGCCCCCACATTTTTTTCTTTTTTGCTTTTTTTTTTTTCTTTCTATATTAACACAAAAAGACGACCCACCCCCCCCCCCCACCACCCGCAGGGAGAAAAAAACCACACCCCCCTGGTTAGAGGAGAATAGTTATTGTTTATGTGAATGTTTTTTTTATAATTTTTTATATATTATTTTTTTTTATTTTTTTTTTTTTTTTTTTTTGTTCAACAAAATTTAAATAGAGGCAATAAAAGGTTTTTTTTGTTTTGTATTTTCAAGGGGGGTGTTTGGTGTTTGGTTTTTTTAAATTCTTCGAAAGTCCTTGCGGACTTAACTGGCGCAGTCGTACGGATAGTAAACGCGTTCGCGAGTGATCAGTTGGAGGAAACCGGCTCAACTTTAATCGAGGGAACATCGATTGGACGAGCATCCCGAAGGAACATCGGAGATTAGAGGACCCCTACTGGACTTACGAAACAGCGTAGAACCGACACCCTATAACCGAGAGGACATCGGTAACCAATAAACCGTAAGTAAAGAAAAATTATCTCATAACAATTAATTTAGTTGGTCTACTAACCAGTGAAAAAGTAAAATTTATTTATAACTAAACGTGAAAAAGTGCATGAGAACGAACCAATTTTCTATCGTAACAAATAATTTAACTGCTTAAATTAACCAGTGAAACAGAAAATCCTATTTTTAAGAAAGTGATAAACGCATGATAACAAGAAAAATGGCGGAAAACCTGGTGAAAAAAATAGAAGATTTAGAACGGCTCATAGAGCAACAGGCTCAGAAATTAGAAAGCCTGCAGAACACCCCACAAAATATGAGCCAGACCGTGCAGTCTGCACCAAATGTTTTTGATCCGACAAAAATCCCGGACATTATCAAAATGATTGAGAGCGAGCTTCCTACTTGGCTGGAGTCAGTCGAAAAGAAACTCGAATGTGCAAAAAATTCTGTCCCAGTAGACAAAGTTCAAATGGTGATACCCATCTGGGAATCAATCAACCGAGATAAAATTACGGGCAAAGCCAACGAAGCTTTGCTAATGAACAAAACTGATTGTACTTGGGCCACAATTAAAACAAAATTAAAAGAAAGATTTGGTGACAAGCGTGATCTGTCCACCATAATCAGTAAAATGCCATATCTCAAACAAGGCAACAGAAGCGTGGATGAATTTTATTTCGAGTGTGAACGATTATTATCCGACATTCGAGCGAAAGTGATGTTAGATTAAAGCCTTATGCTTTGCGCAAATACCGTTATGTCCACATATGAACGCATGCTAATTAACGCGTTCATTGACGGGTTACACGACCAAATATCCGCATTGACGAGAAGCAGCAAACCCGATTGCTTGATTGCAGCATATCAACATGCTCTAGAGCAAGAAAATGCCGCAAAAAGGTCGAAGGAACGGCAAAAATTAAACCCGGAGCCAAACAGAACTTTTAGATTTCCGGCTCCTATTCGAAATGGAGCATGGAACTACAATATACCACAACCAGGAAGACCACAAAATCAACAATTATTACCCAGGCCCCAACCAACAAATACGTTCTACACACTACCACAATTTCCTGCAAATTCTTTCCCATCATCCACACCACAACCTTCTAGACCTCCCTATATTCCGAACGATTCCCGGCAACAGAATTCAAACCAAAATTATTATCAAGGCCAATGCTTTCAATTAAGCAAGAACCTCAGACACAAAGTAATTTCAGGAAATACCCCAACACTATGAATCAAATCCATTATCAGGAATTTGACGAGCAAACCGAAGAACCATCAGAAGAGGCATACGGCTATAACCCAGCCTACGATACTCAAGAAGAACGACCATCAGTAGATGATGAAGTAAATTTTCAATCGGATCCAAATCCACCTCACAGCGAATAATACAAAACAACTTCCTCCCATATCTCGAAATTCAAACAAATAATAAAATCTTGAAATTCCTAGTTGACACCGGAGCCAACAAAAACTATATTTTGCCCCTGTGTACCAATCCCCTTGCACGGAAAATTGGGCCTCCGAGTAAAATAAAAAATATCAACGGCTCCTTTGACCTAGCCGAATACATCGAAGCAGACATATTTTCAAGCTACAATGCCCTACCAAAACAAAAATATTACCTTTTTAAATTTCACGAGTTCTTTATAGTTTTTTTATAGTTCTTTCCCGTTGCTATAGGCGAAGGTGATTTCTATATCGATAATGATATTTTTATCACACCCAATATTTTGATACCTCATGGACTATACACTGCTAAGAAAAACGTAGCAATATTTCCAGTTACTAATCTCAAAAATGAACCAACTATCCTAAACTTCGACACCGAAGTACCCCTTACCGAACTTCACAACTTCGAAGAAATTCAAAAATTTCCAAAGAACACGTCTCAAAGAACCAGGCTGTCTGACGAAATTCGAACCTCTCACTTAAACAGTGAAGAGAAAGTTAAACTTCTTGATGTCATACAAGAATATGAAGATGTATTCTACAGAGAGGGCTCTGACCTCACTTTTTCTAACGTAATTAAGCACAAACTAGAAACTAAAGATGATATTCCCATACATAGCAAAAGCTATCGTTACCCGTTTGTCCACAAACAGGAGGTACAACGTCAAATAACAGATATGCTCGCTAAAGGGATAATTCAACCAAGCACATCACCTTGGTGCTCTCCAATTTGGATTGTGCCCAAGAAGATTGACGCTTCGGGTATACAAAAATGGCGATTGGTAGTCGACTACAGAAAGTTGAATGAAAAAACTGTAGATGACAAATACCCTCTGCCAAACATAACCGATATATTGGATAAATTAGGCCGTTGCCAATACTTCTCTACACTTGACTTAACGTCTGGTTTTCACCAGATCGAAGTACACTCTAGATATGTACCCAAAACAGCCTTTTCAGTAGAACATGGCCTTTACGAATTCTTGCGAATGCCCTTCGGGTTGAAGAATGCGCCCGCAACATTCCAACGTGTAATGGACCATGTCTTGCGTGGATTGATAGGAAAATGTTGTCTGGTCTATATGGACGACATAATCGTTTTCTCGACTTCATTGCAAGAACACTTGGAAAATCTTCGAAAAATTCTTGATGCTCTAAGAAAAGCAAATTTGAAAATTCAGCTAGGCAAGAGCGAATTTTTACGAAAAGAAGTTTCCTTTCTTGGCCATATCGTCACCGATCAGGGGGTGAAGCCTAATCCAAACAAAATCGATGCCATCAAGAAATGGCCAGTACCTAAGAACCAGAAGGAATTAAAAGGCTTCCTTGGGATTTTAGGTTATTACAGAAGGTTTATACGCGATTTTGCTAAAATCACAAAACCTCTGACGGCACAACTTCGACGGAATTCGATTTTGAAATAAAACATCGGCCAGGAAAACATAACGTTGTGGCTGATGCACTTTCCAGAATACCAGTCGAGATCAATTTGAACGAAGAAGAAGATTCGGGTTCCAGTTATGTCCACTCAGCTGACACGGATATTTCAGAATTTATAAAATGCACAGAACAGCCTTTAAACATGTTTCATAACCAGATTGTTTTGAGAATTGATGAACATGAATCTGAGGTATATGAAGAAATTTTCCCGAAAATGTACCGCAGAACAATAACAAGAATAAATTTTGGAGTCCCCACATTAATCCGTATATTTCGTGATTTCATGAACCCAAATAAAGTGAATTGTATTCTGTGCCCCGAGAACATTATTCAATCACTGCAAGTAGTATACAAAAACTACTTTAGCCGCTGCAAAACATTTAAAGTTCTTATTACCCAAAAAATCTTAATCGACTTAAAAACGGCAGAGAACAGACGTTCATCTTCGGTCTGCTACTTGTGTAAAACTTTAAACCGACATTTCAAATGTATGTCGTTATGCTCCTGGTAGGCGGCGCTACAGTTGTGCCATAACTGTCATGTCAATGTTTATCAATAAAAAGCCTAGCACATAGCCTGAAAAGTTTTGTTTGTTTTTCTCTGCACTTGCTTCTTATACCATCTGCCCACCTAATACGTTTACACACGTTTTTCAAGAAAAGGTATATGGACATCAATGTCTGTTCTCTGTGCTCAAACTACAGTCAAGCGAACGGGATTGTGGAACGCTTCCATTCCACAATTAGTGAGATCTTCAGAACAAACAAACATAAATACGAGAACCTGTCTAATAAAGAGAAATTTCTCATAGCTTGCTCTTTATACAATAACACTATTCATTCGTCAACTAAACTTAAACCGAGGGAAATATTCTATGCCATACAAGAAGGGACCGAAAGACCCCTAAATTTGGATGCCATCATCGAGTACAGAGATAAGCTTTACGATGAAACCGTTTTGGAAATTACAAAAACCCAGAAAAAACAACATGATTACCATAATGTTAGGAGAGAAGAACCTCCGGTTTTAGAATCAGGGAGCAATGTATTCCAGAAAACGCAAGGCGTGAAATCAAAAACAAAAGACCAGTATCAACTTACTCAAGTTGCAACAGATCGAAATCAAACATACATCGACGCCAACCATCGCAAATTTCATAACACCAAAATGCGCAGGATAAGGAAATGAAGTGTGACATTATGAGATCGGCGATCTTGTGGGATGGGATTGCCTCAATTAAACTTATAAACCGAAGTGAAACTATACCCTACTAATTCGTTTTTACTTTTTAGGTCTGAAATACGCATGACTCGGAAAATGCACGTGATTTGGACTACTTTGATTCTACTAACAAGTTCTCTTTCCAGCATCTCACCACAATCCATTCAGATTAAAAACCTGGACAGAAATCCAGGGCTTTTGCCATTAGATTTAGGAGATGGTTTTTTTTTAAATTGGAAATCATAAGATATTCCACATAATTGACTGTAAGAACTATGAACCAATGGTCACGAAACTTTCGGCCACCCTAAAAGGCCTAAAAGCTTTTACCAATTTTTCGGACATTATAAACTTATTGGAATCAAAATTCGATACAACAAAAAATCTGTACCGCAACCTATTACCCATAACCAGGAAAAAAAGAGGTCTATAAATATGTTAGGAACAACCATTAAACAAATTACAGGGAATTTAGACAACAATGACCTCATCGAAATTTCTAAAACGTTCAAAAAACTTGAGTACGATAACCAGCTCCTTATATACGAAAACAATGAACAAGCCAAAATTAACACTCAATTACAAGACCGAATAAACAGAGTTCTACGAGAGTTAGAAACGCAACACAATCAGATTAGGAAAAACATAATTACCCAAATATCAGATTTAGCACAAAACAAAAACATGCAATTATTACAAGAAATTATTAAAATCAACCTTCATATGGACTGTTTCAGAATCAATACAACTTGCAAGGCTTGACATTATATCAAACAATATCCTTTCACCTGGAGAATTACATTTTGCAATAGAACACTTACAAAACCAAGGCATTCTTATTAACCACCCAGAACAAGCATACCAATTCCTAGGATTAAATGCATTTTATAATCAGAGTAAAATAATTTTTATCGTTAACGTTCCATTATTTAAGATACAAAAGTACAAGACTCTCCTTTTAGAACCATTAATTATAGGGAATAGAACGATCAAGTTACCTGCTACCAAAGTTTTGATCAGCGTAGAGGAGACGTTCTTCATAATCAACGATTGTCAACTAAAGGGTGTCCACGATGAAATTGCCACACTATGAAATTGCTCTAACTTTTTAACCGTTGGGTAGAATTTAATGAAAATTTGGGTGGATTTAGTTCATAGTGCATTATTTACATCCTGCAAGTTTTAAAGTCCTGTGATCAAAACTCGCGGAAATGGAGAAGTGAAGGAAAAAGTATTCCGTACAACACCAAAAATCACAACCGCGTAGTTGGGGCCTTCAACCGAAATCCGAACGCCTCCGTTCGGGATGTGGCTAAGAAGCTGCACCTAAGCCGAAGTTTTGTCCAGAAGGCCAAAACTAAGGCTGGGCTTCGAACGTTCAAGGTACAAAAGGCCCCTAATCGCGACGAGAAGCAGAACAAGTCCGCCAAAACCCGTGCCAGGAAGTTGTACCTCAACATGCTGACGAAAGTCGAATGCTGCATCATGGACGACGAAACATATGTGAAGGCCGACTTCAAACAGATCCCCGGCAACCTGTTTTTCACGGCCAAGGATAAGTTCAGCGTTCCGGAGCATGTCCGCACTCAGAAGATGTCTAAATTTGCGAAGAAATTCCTGGTTTGGCAAGCCATCTGCACGTGCGGGAAGCGGAGTGCACCTTTCGTGACCCAGGACACGATGAACGGACAGGTGTACATAAAAGAGTGCCTCCAGAAGCGGCTGCTTTCTCTCCTGAAGGCCCACAACGTCCCAACAATCTTCTGGCCGGATTTGGCCTCATGCCACTACTCCAAGGACGTGCTGAAGTGGTATGCGGACAATAAGGTCAATTTCGTGCCGAAAATGTTCAACCCTCCCAACACTCCGGAGCTCCGCCCCATCGAGAAGTACTGGGCGATTATGAAGCAGCACCTTCTTAAACGACCTAAGGTAGTGAAGACAGTCGAGGAACTGAAGAAAGTATGGGTTTACATGCAAAAAACGGTTGATTCACAGGTTGTGCAGAATCTTATGGCCGGGGTTAAGGCCAAGGTGCGGGCATTTGCGTATGGACTGTAAATAAAATACGAGTAAAATGGTAAAATGAAGTTTAATAGTTATTTCTCAATCCCTGAAAATTTGATGGCAATCGGATGAAAACTCGAATTTTGCGAATCAATTTTGTGTGTGGCAATTTCATCGTGGACACCCTTTAGTCTTTCAGTACTATGTCTGCGGGCCGAATAATCTGCTAAACTCCACCCAAGATAGTGTTTTATAAAACAATTAAAAGAATATTCAAAAAAAAATGAAATAAAAAAAAAAAAAAAACAATTGGAAGACAACAAAATTAATAACAATTAACAAACCAAAAAAAAAAAAAAAAACCCAAAAAAAAAAACCAACTATGGAAAACAAAACCAAACCACAACAGAAACATTTCTAATCTTATTTTCGGCCTTTCGTTATTCGGCCTTTCGTGATTCGGCCTTTTTGGCTTTCGGCATTTTATGATTCGACCTTTTTGACTTTCGGCCTTTTGTGGTAGGGTAGAACATTTTCGGCCTTATGAGCCTGTGCACGCTGCTATAAATCTTTTGTCTCTTTGACTTTTACTGTGAGCCGTGTTTTGGTGTTGTCTCACTCACTCTCACAGGACGCTTGAAAACATGGCTCACAGTAAAAGTCAAATTTTTTATAGCGTGCACAGGCTCATTTGCTTCGGCTGGTCCCAGTCAAAAAGACAAAAGATTTATAGCAGCGTGCACAGGCTCATGCATGATTGAGATAAGTTCGGAGCCCCGAATCTCATGTAAACTTCAGCCTGTCCGTCAAGTACCGTCTTCACGCAATGAGGTAGCGAAGAGCAAGGTGTTTGTCGGCTTTAGTAACGAAAAATGTGTTAACAATCCATGATTTCGGGTAGTGACGTAAAACTCCAAAAACAAGCGAATAATAACAAAACAAGTTTAGCATCCTTTAGTGCACAAGAAGGCAATTTTCAGCCGAAACCTTTAAAAAGCTATACCAATTACTGAAAATAAACATTCCACCTGGTGATTTGCTGCTGTTGTGAATTGTTGTTTTTGGAGATCTACGTCACGCATGTTTACAAAAAAAAAGGCTGTGCATCATCTCACGAACACAATGACAGAATTTTGCATTACCTAATTTAACCTAACCTTTCCTTCTACACCTGTATAGACTCTTCATAGGTATAGGTATAGGTATAGGTCTTCACGCACAAAACAGCCTCTCTTAGTCGAGGCGCCCACTGATGTGGCGGAGGTGTGGCATCACATACCATGTCAAAATATCGAGTCAAAGTCTTGTGACGTGAGGCGAACAACGACAAGATGTTTTGACATGTTAGCAGATGCCGCAACTCCGCCACCTCAGTGGGCGCCTGCACACTTAAATTTTTTCACCGAGCTCGGCAAAAAAGGAGATCGGCAGAACAAAACTTGCCCCAACTGTCAAAATTAACTAAGTTCTCCGGAAAAATCGTTTACTGTATTTCGATTAATAATGATGATTAATAATGGAAAAGTAGAATAAATCAGTTTCAGTTAAAACTCCGAACGGAGCACTTAAGTTTTTTTTAAAAAGCTCTTGGAACGCCTCCGGACGTAACTAATATATATATAATATTATATATTATATATATAATCATATTATGAGCCTGTGCACGCTATAGAAAATTTAGTTTAACTGTGAGCCATGTTTTCAAGCGTCCTGTGAGAGTAAGTGAGACAACACAAAAACACGACGGCTCACAGTAAAAGTGAAAGAGACAAAACAATTATAGCAGCGTGCACAGGCAATGACGTCTATAAAAGGTCTGGGGCAACGCATTGCTTGCTTGTATAGGAAGCAAAAATAATGTTAACATTGCTGAGCCGATGAGTGATGACGTAACACTATTCAACTTTCTATGGGCGTGCATACCCTGATAAAAAATACCTTAAACGAACGATATCACAAATCCTCCAACCATTTATTTAATGGTTTGGATGATACACCAAATAGGTCGTTAAGAAAAATAACCATACGAAATTTATTAGGGTAGGTTCAGATAAAAAAAATCTGTTCAAACGTTTATCATGAATGCTGAATTGAAGAAATAATCATGATACAAATGCCATCTATTGAGAAAAGCATTTCCTCTCGATAACATGGGTCATTTATAGTGAATTTAATTTAGGTAATTGCATTTTTGCCGCATTAACTTTTAAACTCTGGGGCTTGACAATCGAGTAGCGATATAGAGCTAATTTTCTATCATCGATAGACTGGAATCGGAATTTTAAGTTTTTTAAGGAAACATTATGTTTCAAAGCGCACACAATAAACAATTACGGAGCGAACGAATCAAAAAAATAGTATGACGTAGCACTTTCCGAGCTCTTGCGTAGCGTGCGCAAGGGGTGCGGTGGTATTAGTGTCATGAGCGAATTTTGTTCATTACACTAATGTTGTAGTGGCTTTTGGGCCAGACCTTATATAGACGTCATTGATGCACAGGCTCATGTTTATCTTTATACACCGAACAGCTGTTTGCTGTGACTTTAAACCTAGAAAAAATAGTCAAAAGGTTGAAAGTAACATTTGTAAACAATGACTTCTAGCGTAGTTTTCTGGGATCTGCTTGCTCCCACACAAAAAATAGCACCAGAAACAGATACATGGAGTTATTACCTTCCCGTCGGTAGTGTGTATATATGTTAGCAACCTGGCATTTCCAGGAAATTTACGTGTTGTCATTATTTACAATTGTTACTTTCGACCTTATGACTATTTTGTCTACGTTTAACGTTCTGTACTCAGTATGGAATGTTATTATAATATATTATAGCCGATTCGTTTTTGATTCAGTTCCAACTTGGATCGGGTATCAAGATTGGGTTGTGTGTTGAACTTTGGTGTGCTCATTCAAAAACGAATTGTCGCTACATGTTTGCTCAAAAGCAAATGAAAGATATGGGATTCGACGGTAATATTAGTATTCTCGTTTCATTCAATATTTTCGTGTTTCTTCTTATAGGTTTTCTGTCAAATTTACGTCAACGGAACGCGAACGTATCTATTGTGGACAAGCCATAAGTGAGAGAGAAAGGAAACTATCCCTCCCCCGGTGTTTTTATGCATGATAGGACGTGACGTCAGAGCACAGAGAACCGACGTTCATCTTCGGTCTGCTACTTGTGTAAAACTTTAAACCGACATTTCAAATGTATGTCGTTATGCTCCTGGTAGGCGGCGCTGCAGTTGTGCGATAACTGTCATGTAAATGTTATCAATTAAAAGCTTAGCACATAACCTGAAAAGTTTTGTTTGTTTTTCTCTACACTTGCTTCTTATACCGCCTGCCCATATTAACTTTTACACACGTTTTTCAAGAACAGGTCAATGTCTGTTCTCTGTGGTCAGAGTTTGTTCTTATGCATCATCTAACGTGACTTTCTCCATCCAACTACTTTTCTGCAACCTCACACAACCTAGGACACAACTACTTTGCACATCCTCGTAAAGGATCCAATGGACGAATCCAGGTTGAAAAAAGAAGAAGACACCGAGTGGTGATAAATCTGACAGCTCCTATGTTAAAGTATAGGACGACACTTTGAAAATGCTTCTAGAAAAATCAAATGAAATTCTAATTAAAAGCGGTTTGTTATATGATGTAAGAAAAATCCAAAACTTCTCAATAAAGACATTTTCAGAAATATAAAAATAAAATTTTAATAATGCCCCTGTTGTGCAGTTTTGGATTTTTCTTACATCATACAACAAACCGCTTTTAATTTGAATTTTCTAGAACCATTTTAAAACTTTCGTCCCATACTTTAACATGGGAGCTGTCAGATTTATCACCACACGGTATCTTCTTCTTTTTTCAACCTGGATTCGTCCATAATAACGAATTTATTTTTTAACCTTGGTTGGAACTAGTCCTAACCTGTGATACCCGAACATATTATCAGTCCAAACCTCAATCCGAGAGGAGTTACCGAAAAATTCATAGACACCGATGTTTGACACCCAACAAGTCAACCCAATTCTGATACCCGATCCAGTTTGGAACTGGATCAAAAACGAATTCGCTATTAGGCTTTTTGACGTTTAATCACTTCACCCTTTTTGGCACATGCAGAGGAATGATGGTTTGTTTACCTCCAAAAGATTTTCCTTGCACTCCTTTGATCTAAGTGGCGCTTAAGTGTGCGTGCGTTCAAGGTCACTTAGAGCACCCGTACCGGTGCGGTACTAAACCTATTTTAGCAGCGCAACACCATTACTTCACACCGCACCGGTCGCTGCTAAATGCGGTATCAAAATAGCAGCGAGGCTCCCGGGAAGCATCGGGTGCTCAAATATAGCAGCGCGGGAGACGGTTGCTATTTGGTAAAAAGGGTCAGTTAGGGGTTTGTTACTGTTTGTTATTATTTAAAAAAAAAATACATTTAAGTAAATTTATTGCAATCCATCTCTTCTTTAAATTACACCTTGACATTTTATGTCATATAATATGACGAATTTCTTCTATACAATAATATGTTCTGATGATGGGGTAAGGTTTTGTAAGGCTCAATGTGAATGCTCAATAACAGATCAAATTCCTCTTATTAGACTACATAACAATATTATTTTTATTAATTTTTGTGAGCATCACTAATAATTCTTTAGTATTTGTATATTCATTATCAATATTAAGGTATCTAATCATAGTTTATGGTAAAAAGTTTGGAGTTTAAATATTTTTTTCAAATAATCTTGTAAATAAATTTATAAATTCAACCTTATAAGTTTATAATTATGTAAATAAATTTAAAAATTCTTTAAGGACAGAGACATTATTTTTGCATAATTGGTTTAACCACGGTAGCTTATACAAATTTCACCTGTACTTCATATTTTTAATTATACAAAATACCATAATACTTATCATTGCAAATAAATCAATGAGTTTAAATAAAAATTATGAGTGATTGACAGAATTAAATTTAATTTTATACAAATTATTATTATTAATAATTTTGTTTCATTAACTATAATTAAAAAAATAATAATTTGAATATATCATATTAAGAAGAAATCTTTCATTATTCTAAAACAAATCATAGCTTTAAATGTTAAATTAATTGGTATAAAAAATAAAAACAATTAACCTAATTAATTTAATTTTCATTAATGATGTTAGTAATTTCATACAAATTTATATATTTAGAAATGATAATTTAATTAATAATACTAAATAGTTTAAAACTTCCTATATATATAAAAAAAAAATTTTATTTTTATATTTAAATATAAAAAAAAATAAAAATTAAAAATTGTGATAATAATTTTTATTTTTATATTAAAATAATTTTAAAAAAAAAAAAAAAAAAAAAAATTATAAAAAAAAAAAAAAAAAAAAAAATATTTTTAAAATTTTTTTTTTTTTATAAAAAAAAAAAAAAAAAAAAAAATTTTATATTCCAAATCCAATTCCAGGATTTCCAAACTAATGAATAGTTAACAAAATCAATTTGAATTGAATTATTATACTTGTTTATATAATTTACAAAAATATATTCATATACAGTCATACCTCGATATAACGTAACCTCGATATAACGTAACTCGATATAACGTAACTTTTTTTTGCCCTTATTTTTGGCAGTTTAAATTATAAACGTGATCGATCTATCTATCTATAAATACAAACATAAATTTCTGTCTGTATGTCCGGCCCTTACAGGCTCGGAAACTACTGAACCAATCGACGTGAAAATTTGAATGCAGGAGTTTTTGGGGCCGGGGAAGGTTCTTATGATGGATCAAAACCCTTCCCTCATCTGGAAGGGGGGTGGTCTCTTATACAAATGAAACACAAATTTCTCACAAATCAGCTCACACGATTGCACTAATACCATCATACAGACTCGACTCTGGATCCGTTTTCGTTCGGTAATTGCGAGTCAGAGTCAGACCTGACCCAGGTTTAAAACCGACATTTAAAACGACATAAAAGATTGCTTCGTTCTCCTTCACGACTTGAAAATCGATCAAGTGTCATTTGCTGAGTTGTCAGCTTTTGTCTTCTTTTTTTAATTTTAATGTTTTGGTTTCAACTGGTTCAGCGTTTGACGCAACCGCACCAATGAAATTTAACGAAATGGGCGCTGAAGCCGAATTTTGTCGCTTGCGGAATTTCAGGTTCTCGATCTGAACGAAGTGATAAAAAACGCCGAGAAGTGGATGTCTTTTGTTTAGTATGTCTTTTGTCTTATGTATTTGTTTGTCTTATTTTTCAATAAATCCATTTGATCCGGTCCATTTGAACTAAACAGTCCTAGTACAATCCTAGTTCAAAGATGGACTTCAAGTGTCCTTCAACCTATTGCCAAAATTTAAAATGAAAGGCTAGCTGTTTTGACATTTCAAGTCCATCGGTTGTAACTGAAGTGCATTTGAAGTACGATTGTACTAGGACGGGAAGTCCGATTGAAGTAGGAAAAGGGACTTGGCTGATTCAATTGTGCTAAGCTCCGCTATCTGGGAAGGTTTAGTGTAAAGTTGCTTGCGATGTTGCGTGCAATGCTTCAACATGGTTTGTATATGTCGTCAAACATCTGTTTTCTGTGGATTGTTTGTTTTTGTGTATGTAGTAGGAAGCTAGCTGTTAAAACATTTTTAGTATTGCACAGCTCATAATTCTACTAAGTCGGAGGTTTTTTGAAAAATGGATCGTGTGTCGCGTAAACAAGGCAAAAAACATAACCGTGTTGGTTTACTACTAGCGGATAAAATAAAAATTATTCAAAATCTTGGAAATGGTGTTTCGATGAATGAAATAATGAAGAAGTATAAAGTTCGGTCTGCCTCTACCATCTACGCCACGAAATATACAAAGGACATGTGAAAGACACATAAATGATATTCCGTGAAAACAATTTAACATGTTTTGTTTTTAATTTATAGCAAAACGAAAGCGTTTCAAGAATCCTCGATACCCACAGGTTGACAAAGCTCTCTACATCTGGTTTTTGCAAAAAAGCTTCAATGCTGACGAAAGTGGGCTCTTTTTTAAGAAATCTCCAATATGAACAAATGATGAGAGAGACACCAAATCATAAAAGACCGGATCACGTTCATGCCTTGATGCACCATGTATGGGTCGCTCAAATTACCGTTAATGTTAATTGGAAAGTCTCACAGACCTCGAGCACTCAAAAATCTTAAGGAGTTGCCTGTATACTACAGGGTATCCAAGAGCGCTTGGACGATGGAAAAGGAGTTCTTTAAGGAGTGTTTTTTTTTTTGGGAATCCGTCGTGAAAGTGACCGCCTACCTCAAGTCAAAAGGACTTCCTCTAAGAGCTGCCCTTGTGTTGGACAATTGCACAGCTCATTACAATGCAGATGAGCTAAAAACTGTCGATGGATGAATTTTTACCATCTTTCTCCCTGCAAACACCACCGCCATTCTTCAACCGATGGACCAGAATATCATTCAGATGATTAAGACGCGCTTCAGGAATCTGATGATGCAGGAAATTCAAATTCGTGGAGGAGAGTTTGACGAGTTCGTGAAGAAGAACAACATAAAGGACGTCATCTTTTTGGGTTGATCAAGCGAGGGAGGTAGTTCCAGCTGACTCGATTCGCAAATCTTGGAACATGCTTTACAATGCCCGTGAAATCGAGGATGAGCATGATGTACCGCTGTCCGTCATAAGAAACACGCCGAGAAGCATTGGTGAGAAGATAGCACAGAGCGAAGAAATCGACGAGGAGGATGCCAGATTCGAAAAGCTGGACGATGATGAGAACATCGCAAGTGTTCTTCCCAAAGATGCTAACGAAGACATTCCTATGCCGGTGACGACACAATGCAGTCAATGTCAACGCAGGTCACAATCTGCGTGTTTTGGAGATGATGACGAATATGTAAACGGGTTGGATGAAGCAGACTTAAATGGGTTCGATCTGGTAATCAGATACGCGGAAGAGAACAATTGGCCACAGTTCTCGCTGCGCCAGATACGTACTAATGTCATGGACATCGTAATTCACAAACAGCAGTAAGAAGGCTTCAGTGTAGGAATATTCAGGGTGGCCACTGAATTTTCATTTTAAAATTCCCGTTTTTTTCCCGGTTTTCACGGACCAAATGTTTAAAATTTCCCGGTTTAAGACTGGTTTACAGGTCGGGAAAAGTGTCACTGGATTTGTGCGCTTGTGTGTTTTAAATGGAACCCGGGATTCGAATTCCCGTGGCAGGAAATAAGAAAAATTACAGTTTTCTTGAAGTGTAAACCCAATTTTACTCTATGAAATCAAATTCATCTCTACCTACTTCTTCTTCGGCGAGAACAAAACATTTCGCTTTTTCAAGTTTGAATTCGAATAGTTAAAAAATGTCAAAAGGAGAGCCGAGTACCGAAACAGTTTTTTTTTCGATGTAAATCATTACACGGAATACATTAACCTCACTTTTTTGACAGTTCAGGAAGCATGTTTTCCAGGTGTTAGAATTTGAACCGCTCAAACGAAATTTTTCATTGACTTTTTTCTGGATTCTGAATGATTAGATTCAGGAAATGATTTAGTAGTAAGCACTGGTTTCTCTTTCCGACTGTTTTACTTTAATCGTAATAAATTTAGATAACAAAATCTCAAACCGATCTTACCGAAAATATCCTAAGTCCACGTAAACAAGCTCCCTGAACTGTCAAAACTGCATTGATGACACCATCGTGCAATGATCTATTGATGTGCTCGAATATTTGATGGTTTTGACAGTCAGTATGAACAGCTAACAGAGGAAGAAAAATTGAACGAAGAAAATACAGACCTCCTGCCAAAAAAAAAATGAAACGCGTAGCCAAAACTACAAAACGGGATAAGGAGATTTCGAAACATCCTTGCTTGTACCAAATAACAATAAAGGAGAATTCCAACAAGATAGCTAAATATTTGATTTAAAGCCGTTTTCGGTTATTGTGGTAATGCTACACTGGTATCACTTCTTATAATTACAAAAAAAAAAACGGCTGTCGAAATACGATGAGTGTTAATTTGCAAATAAAATTGTTGGAACTGGGCGACGAATATGACCTCAGTATCACCAACAAAGCGAAAAAGTGAACGAGAGAGATTAATTATTAGGTTATTAGGTTTTCATATGTCTAATCCCCTTTCTTTCAAACGCCTAGGACGAATGTAAATTGTTTTGATAGGCAAACATTTGCCTGACAGCAAGTCCTATAGTTTCTATGCGCTTGAAAGAGAAAAGAGATTAGACGTCAGAACACACTTCGAGAATGAGCCACGATATTCATAGAAGGTAAATCAATTGACACACTCTAGAATTTCACAGATCGTTATGGATGAACACGCTAATACTTATGACAGACATACAACGCTGATCGTTGTACGAACTGTCAAATACTTTAATCCAGTACCAAAAAACACGTACTAGACTAAAGGAGTACAACGCTGTACGTTGTATGTCTGTCCCAGGCATAAGATAGGAATAACTAAAGGTTCGATGATAATCACACACAACCTAAATTATAATTATTCATGAGAACATAAATTCCCGGTTTCTCCCGGTTTTTTAAAATTCCCGATTAATTCCCGGTTTTCCCGGTTCTGTGGCCACCCTGGAATATTGTTTTGCTATTTTGTACTGGTTTGTGAATTGTTGTGAATTTGAGTTCTAGTTTTATGTATAAAGAATGGTAATATCGGGAGATTAGTCACTCTGCCACGTCGGGGGGTCGGAAGGTGTCATAACTACAATCGAACATTTATCCTTACTGGAACCATGGACCCTTTTGACTTTTAATTCACCCACATTCAAACATCATCTGAATCACATCAGCGAGACGGAAACAAACAGTGCAAAAACAAATAACCAATTCACGTAAGTGGTGCCAGAAATAAATGTATCTTCCATGTGGTGAGGAGTGAGTTTGAAGTGTGTCGGATGAAAGGAATAAGAAACAAATAAAAAAAAGAATATAATTAAATTTTTTTTTTTGGAAAAACGTAGGTAAGAAGGGCTGGAACACCCTGCTGGGTGAATAGCCTTGATTTTACGTTATTTCTTTTATAGAAAAAAAGAGATTTAAAAAAAATTCTGGAAATTTTTTTTTGCTTCGATATAACGTAACTTCGATGTAACGTAACGAAAATAAAAATTTAGTTACGTTATATCGAGGTATGACTGTATAATGATTTGGAAAATAATGTTGCTAATTGATTGCTTATTGCTTTTGCTATTCTAAAAAAATATATGAAAACAAATGTATTATGGTATTATAAATGTTTTCTTTGCATTTATGTAGGAATCTATTTTATTTACAACTATTAATTGAAACTATTATTTTTTATTACACATTTCATTAAAAAAAAAGTTTAAATGAATATTTGTAAGTATATTTAGACTTAATTTCATTGAACTAGAAACTAAAATCAGATTCAACCCCCAAATTTAATGTTAATATATTACAGTTATAAATAAGAAACAAAATATATCTGACTAAAATTATTATTATATATATTTAATTTAAATAATTATAACTTGAAAAAATATTTTTTTAAAATACGTTGAAATTATTCAATCGTTGTTTACTTCTTAATTTTAATTGAATATTTTCGTTTAAATAATGCAATTGTTAATTTTATTATAAGCCTAGGGTTTTTTTTTCATTTGAGCGAATCTAACATTGAGAGACTCTCTTTGATTACTTTCTCTTTCATTGATATTCCAATCACCTTTACGGTTTTCATTCTACTATTTGTAGAGTATGCTAATCAGCACTGTTTTGTATCGATCTGTACTAAAGAATCCCTCAAAAGTTTTATAATAGCGCTGTAACAAATGAAAGAGAGCAAGGCCGGAGAGAATCTCTCAATGCTAGGTAACCGTAGAAATATAATAAGCATTAAAAGTAATGCAAATATTTTTCAAAAAAACTAACATAATTTTCAAAAATTTACTGTTATAATAATTGGTTTTATATGAAATTGAAATTGGTTTTAAATTATAATGAAAAATAATAATTAAAATAAATAATTTTAAATTTCATCTTCCCCACACAAACCCATTCTTATCTTTTCCGGGAAACATGGACTGTGCCTGGGTCAATATTCGGCTCATGAAGTCCAGATCATCGTTGCTGGAAGCCGATGATAGGTGCGAAAAACTGTCCATTTCTAATTTAAAAGCTTAGCTAAATGTTTAAAAACGTACTGCCATTTGTTCTTGTTGTTTTCAGTTAATTTTAGCTGGTACTTATTTGGATGTCTCCGGTGTGGAGAACAGTAACTAAGAATGATTACTGTAATAGCAACGACCGGTGATGGGTTATTATCGTTTCAGTTGAAAACCGAATTTATCGACTAGCGACAATTGATTTTACAGTCGATCCATACGTTGAACCTAATGTCGGAAGTAGCGCGCTGTATAGCGCATCAGATGCGCCATACAGCGCACTACTTCCGACATTAGGTATAACGTACAGAATGAGAGTAAAATCGATTGTCGCTAGTCGATAAATTCGGTTTTCAAGTGAAACCATAATACTAAGTTAAAATGAGAGCGCTGTGCGCTGCTAAAATAGCAGCGCAAATGACAACGACCGGTACGGTTGCTCTTAGCCTAATAAGATTGCTCGGTTTCCTTCCAATTTGGGTAAACTTCTCTTAAACATACCTATGCAAACCTAGCCGTGTTACTTAAGTAGATATATCTGAATCAAATAATCATGCTTATGAGCTACAGTACCTTGACGACTGTTGCGATTCTGCAGCGAGAGTAATTTTCCTAAAGAATTCATTATCCACCACAATTAATCAGAGCTTTATGTTGTATATCCAGCAAACTGCACTTCACACGTATCACAGCAAAATAGCACACACGCTTGATAAAGGTAACCTAGAACTAGGCGATATATTTTGATTTGAATACACGCTTAGCTCGTTTTACCTACCTAAGGGTGAAGATAATCCAAAATCGTACACTCTACACAGAGAGGAATGTGATAGTCAATTTTACCATTATTGGGGGTTATGTGCTCGCCAGACTACAGAGTTGTATCATGTTACAAGGGTTGTCAACAAATTATTAACAAGCAAAATGTCATCAAGACAACCTTGTAACATGTTATATCTCCGTAGTCTGAACAATGCATTAGGATGACTATTGCAGTATAGTGATTTTGAACCGACTATGATCATGGTCAAAACTACCATTAAAAATAGTTTATGCAACATTTTCCATAATGTCGGGATAGTCCTTGTTACCATGATCATAGTCAAAAATGCCATGAACGTGGTAAATTCGACCATTTTCATGGTTATTGAAACCATTATATGCGATAGTCATCCTGACCATGATTTAATTGTCGGTACAACGATGAAATTTTTCTCAGAGTAAGCTCAGTAAACCATATTCGCAAAAAAGTGCAAATATACTCAGATATTTTGCTAATCGTCGATGGTATAAAAAGTAATCATTTTTATTATTTTCGGGGTTTACATGTCGCATAGTATATAAACTATACTACGTTTCATTAAGTTTAAACGTATATCAAGGTGTGTGGGAAAGTTCTAAATAACATTAAGGCTCAAACGCAGCGATAACGGAAGCGGAACGGCAACGGCAGCGGAAGAGCACAATCTGACTAAAACTGCTTGTCGGATAGAAAACTGATTAGATCCAAGTTGATTCCAATTGGACAAATCGACGTCATTTGCGACAACTGTCAATCTTGCCGTTTCCGTTCCGTTTCCGTCCACATTATGTTTGGGCCTTAATTGTCCCTCTTTAAGCGCGATCATGTTGCCTTTTCATGATATCAACATTTCATTGATTTTCGAAAATAAATTGCTAGTTGTGTTCAGTGTGATATTTTTATCAAATAACCAATGCGCTTTATTGCAGGTTTTAAATCAGTGTTCTAAATCAACCAAACAACAGCATTCGATGTTCGAATAAATCGATGGCAGTAAATCGTATCTCTCTATCTACACGCAAAGAAATCACTCTGTGTTGAATCAACAAAACATTTTGCTGCTATTCAATACAAGGTTTCTTTTTGTTTCCAAAAAAATTTCATTCAAATCAAACAAATAAAATTATTTAAAGTAATCACTGCTGTGTGATATTAGTTTAAATAATATTTGATTTATAACAATCCCATTTATTTTTGAACTCAAATGATTATTTTTTGTTTTAACAAAATACTTTTTCACCCTAAAAAATCACTCTGTTTTGAATCAACAAAACATTTTGCTGGTATTCAATACAAGATTTCTATTTGTTTCAATTCATAAAAAAGTTCTAAATCAATTCAAAATTTAATTCAAATCAAACCAATCAAATTATTTGAAGTAATCACCGCTGTGTGATACTCGTTTAAATTATATTTGATTTATAAAAATCACATTTATTTTGAACTTCGTTTTAAACAAAAATGCTTTATTAATTGTTTTAATAAAATAGTTGTATGAGCTTTCATAGCAGCCATATTGTTACCTCTGACCTCTGCTTTCCTAATGTAAGTTTAAACATAATATATTTTAATTTGTTAAACAGATTATCAACGAGTTATTCTCTTTGCAGATAACTGAAAAAAACAGCACAACTTCCGAAGGAAGACTATTTTGCAAATAAGCTGCCATTATGACTGCCTCTCCCCAATATTTCTTCCCGAGTCCAGCATCCAACCACATGCACGATGCCAGCTCCTGCAAAGTTCGATTCTTGCGTTCAGAAACGCCGTTCTGCTGGGGGCATATATGGTGCGGTAATTGTTGAAAAAACAATAAAACACGACTTTCAGTTCTATAAAACATGAAGTTTTATTCCAATTAAATGGTTTTATTATATTAGTTCATCAAAGTTTATTATTACATTTCAACAAACGCGTTTAGTTGATTTAAGAAAACATTTTGTTTTGAACAATAAAACACGATGTTCAATTCAATAGAGCATGATGTTTTATTTCAACTCAAAGGTTTTGTTGAATTAGTTCATCATTGTTTATTACTTCAACAAATGCGTTTAGTTGGTTTAAGAAAACATTTTGTTTTGAGCAATTAAACACGATGTTCAATTCTATAAAGCATAATGTTTTATTTCAACTCAAAGGTTTTGTTGAATTTGTTCATCACTTTTATTGGTGCATATTCAAACCAAAAGTTTAGTTGAATTGATTCCTCTTTTGTATTGGTATAACTACTGGGTTTTTTATTGCGTGTTTTTGGTAGTAATTCATATGAAATGAAATAGAGTTCCAATCAGATCACATTCTTCTTCTTCTTCTTCTTAAGCATTTTCAAGCCAGTTGCTTTCACAATTGTAACCGGTGGTTCCAAATCACACTTGTGACTCGATCACAAGTCTGTTATGTCAGTTTGAAAGCTACACACCCCCTACTACCCCATATATGCCCGCTTTCCCACACCTTTGGATTGTCACAAAGCACCTCTCACTCTCATTGCTCTCGTCAATCGGAACGTCAAAAGACACTCACCCGAAAGGGTTTTCCATAAATGGGGCAAGGGGATAGGCAAATGAGGGAAGGAAAAATAGGTAAATACGGCAAAATTCGGGTTTGCTCGTGTCTTATGCTCTGGCGAATATTGGCTTGACGTATTGGCAGGCATGAGATGAGAACTGTCGATATCGTACAACGGAGTAGCCACAGTGCGCGTCGTGCTAATTTACCCAAGCTTAAGTACTTGTGCATGTCCAATTAGGAGTTAGTTCTTTATTCTTTATTCTTTATTCTTTATTTGGAGCAGGGAAAAGCCCATTTGAGTAGAGCTGCAGATGCCAGCTCTTTCTCAAATGGGCGCAAAAAACCTCCTGTTCTTTTCATATCAACAGAATTTACATAGCTTCCAAATGATACAATGATTCCTTAAATCTACTTAATCGGCTAAACATAACAAAAAACTAACTTGAACTAAAAAAAAAATCTAACGTGTGTTGTTTTGTGGAGTTGCGAGTACTTTGTAGAATCTTTTTCGAAGAGTGGAACGCGGAACATCGAAGTCAAATTCGTTGGAACAGCGATTAAAGG
This sequence comes from Aedes koreicus, assembly GCA_024533555.2. Lineage (NCBI taxonomy): Eukaryota > Metazoa > Arthropoda > Insecta > Diptera > Culicidae > Aedes > Aedes koreicus. The sequence goes on along the minus strand of JAHHFK020002409.1, from coordinate 55,508 downwards.
ATCGACACATACTAGATAATGGCTCGTTATGCCCGTAATTGGTTCTAGCACCATGTAGCAAAAGGAACGAATTCGAGTGAAGTTGACGATAGGGAATATTTATGTTGAGAAGCGACAACAGTCGAGGACAATCAATTTTCGATTGAAGCATCACGACGTATACTCAGTAACTCTAGACCTATAAGTTTACATCGCGCATCATAGCTGGGCAAATTGATGGGATCATTCCATGGAAGGCGTCTTAAAGCGAAGCGCAGAAATTTGCGCTGAAGTGCCTCGATAAGTGAGATGCTATTCTGATAGTACGGTGCCCAAACGACAGATGAGTATTCTAATATTGACCTCACTAACGAACAGTACAATGATTTTTAAACATTGAATATTTTTGAAGTTTTTTGCAATGCGAAATATAAAACCAAGTGTCTTAGAGGCTTTGGAGGTTGTAAAAGCGACATGTTCCTTAAACGTCAATTTGGTGTCTAATAACACACCTAGATCCTTAACAACAGATTCCCTTTTGAGAATTGTCGATCCAACCTTATAGTCAAAGTCAAACAAACTTCGTTTGCGGGAAAATGAGATAACGGAGCATTTACCAGCGTTGAGATCCATGCTATTTGTTTCACACCACTCGGTGAATATATCGAGCTGACATTGTAAAAATGAAGCGTCTTGAATATCATTGACAGTCCAATACAGTTTAAAATCATCGGCAAAAGAAAGTTTGAAGGATCCAAGTAGCAGATTAACGTCATTGAGATACACTAGAAATATTAACGGTCCTAGGTGGCTACCTTGTGGTACTCCCGATGGAACAAGAAAGTAGGGTGAAATTGAATCGCCTAATTTGATAGCCATTTCACGGCCACTCAGGTAAGATTGGAGCCAAACGAGAAAAAATCCAGAGAAACCGAGACGTTCGAACTTTACAATAGTTATCCGATGGTTGATTTTATCGAATGCCGCTGAGAAATCCGTATAGATCGAATCGACTTGTTGCCCTTTCTGTAGAGCTTTAGCTATGAAAGATGTGTAAACAACCAAATTGGTACTCGTTGACCGTTTTGGCATGAAACCATGTTGACTCAGATAGTAGCAGTAATACAACGAAAAATAGTAGAGTCGATTATTAGTATTGAAAAAACAAAAATACAACCCCGTAAACATCCCATTGTGGGTCATCTCACATATCAACAAAGTACTGCGAGTAGGCTCGGTAGTACAGAAAAAGCTTTGTCCTGGAACAACAATTATTGTGTCTCGTTGCCGGCCATTTTGCTGTTGCCCCATCAACCTGTGAGCAGACCAGAGGCAACACCTGGTCATCAGGAATCAGAACGTGAAGCCCGCGCTGTTACGTTTCCATGATCGAACCGAAATCGCCAAGAGCAAATTACGATAGTAAAACTGTATCACCCTAATGATCGTAGCCGTTGCCGCCAAAACCCATTATCACCACAAAAATAAGCCAACAGCAAGTAGTTAATGTGACGTCACACTTAGGTTAAGAGACGAATTTCACCTCTTATTTATGTAATTTCTGTTTTTTTTTTGTAATATGAGGTTATTGTTCATGTATCTCTGTTGGTGTTAAAGTTCATGCATGGGGAAAGAAGTTCTCACTACTAGTTATATTGATACCGTTACTTCGGACTCAAAAGGAGTCTCCATACCTCCCTCCCTTAGCGATCTGTATAGTCTGGTCTCATATTGTGGCTTTTGAGCATTGAAAACATTAGACCCATTTACTACTTGCTTGCCTTTGTCGCTGCCTAGTTTATGGACGACCCTATCGCCTTGAGTGTCCAGTAGCGATCATTGAACGACACTCTGAGAAAAATTTCATCGTTGTACCGACAATTAAATCATGGTGAGGATATCGCATATAATGGTTACAATTACCATGAAAATGGTCGAATTCATCACGTTCATGGCATTTTTGACTATGATCATGGTAGCAAGGACTTTTCCAATATTATGGCAAAGGTTGGATCAACTATTTTTAATGATCGTTTTGACCATGATCATAGTCGGTTCAAAATCACTATACTGCAATAGTCATCCTAACCCCCAATAATGGTAAAATTGACTGTTAAATTCCTCTCTGTGCAGAGAAATAAAAAGAGAGAAAGAGAGTATAAAACACCGGTTGTTGTCACTTTTCCTGACCCTGTAGAAACCCCCACAAGATGACAGATTACCTTAGTTTCGTGTAACCACTTGCAAATCGTAGATGTCGCCCCGCAACGTAAACATTGGGATCGTCCCTGGCAGATGCACCGATTTTTCTATTCGGCGCAGCATGTTTTTGTGTTGCGTCATGAGTGGTTGCAAAATAATAAGCAAGCGTACCATACCAAAAGAGTAAATTTTTATATTCGCGGTATAACTTCAGTTATGATTAATTTATATATTGAAATAAATATTTCACGCGGCCTTCCTCCGAGCAACCGTACAACCATTTTGTGAACACTGCACGCAAAAAAAAAACTGCAGTAGAAACTGCCATTTCGAGTGTTAAATTGAGCGCAAACACCAACAATTTTCACCTGACAATAAATGCGTTTGATTTAACCATGCCTGCGATTAGATCGACCATGGTGCGGTTGATATCAAGGTCTGTCAAATATAGCTCAAATGTTGAAGGTTGTACCATAAATGTAGAAAATAGGCAAAGTCGGGTAAAATGGTAGTTTTTACTACAAGATTTTTTTCTGTGTACGATAGACGCGCGGTGTATTATATCCAATAGATCTGAAAATAATTGAAGGTTATTGATTGGCCATAGAAACCGTTTAAACAATGATTTTTTTGTTGCTTTTATTTACTTCATGTAAAAGATTTACATTTACGCTGGGACTAAGCGGATGTCAAACTTTAAATATGTATTTACTATCTTGTTACCTCTCTCTCCCTCACGAGAGGGAGTTGAACATTGCTAAAAATTGCGTTACGTAATATAAGAACCGCGAATAGAACGAATGCCTGGTATCAATCTGATCGAGTAACTGCTTGCTTCCGGAAGCAAGATTCGTTTGCGGAGTTTTTTCAAGTGCAAATTTCGAGTGAAAAGCGAAAGATTGAAGCGGTTGAGGGTTTTTTGGCGAAATTTGGAACTAGTGAATATTTTTAAATTTTGTTTGTACATTATTAAAGTTAAGTTGCTAGTATACAATTAGTGTAAATTTTGAACAATTTTACAAAACATTAAAATCTGCTCTACACAAAGAACTTTAAATTACTGGTGTGGCAAACCAACTAATAATCGCTTTTGCCATCCATACGTTATTTTACTTTCGGAAATATTCAAAGGGCAAACAAACAAATATTAAAAAATAATGGATTTCATGTTTGAATGATCCCTTGATTGATCGCAATTGATGATTGACCGCTCCCCTTAGGAAATGCTAATCATCCCCTTTGAAACACGTTTTATATGAAGCAAATCAAAATTTTGCACCTATTGTCACACCTAATACCTCTCCCTCCCTTCAGTGCGTGATGTAATTTATGTACGACACACTTTTAGGTTTCCACTGGTTCCGTGTTCATTGCAAGCGTAAAATGTAACAAACTTTACACTAAAATTTTTTATCGCACTCAGTATTGCATGTCATATACGCATTCCGACCCTTTTAGAAGATACGCTTGATTTTGTTTACGGTTTGACACGTTTGACAGTACCACCGGACCAATTTTTTGAGTTTCAGTGACAATGTACTAGAAGTGTCAAGTTGTTCCCGGGTTGATCAACCACTACATTGAGAAGTGAGACCCGTCCAATCCGGATATAAGGGCCCAGAATCTGAAAAGCAAACGCCAACGGGTAATCAATTCCCGAAGGGAGTACTAGAAGGTGAGTCGTAGGCCAGACGATCTAGCGGCGACACTCTCACCCAGAGTTCCCCCCCCCAAGTCCAACATGAACCAGAGTCCAGGAAATCCGGAACCGTTCATCATTAGAGAAGGAAGAGGTGGAATTTGAACTAGAGATAAGAACGGTGCAATTTGAAAAGGAGGAAAAGTTTAACGGTTCTCAGAAGGCGTTTACGCGAGAAATTGAAGAGGGAAAAGGGGGAATCCGGAAGATATAGATTATGAAATATGTGAGTCTCGTGGCACAGTTGATGGAGAGATTAGGGTGATAGATGGGAAAATTAAGCAGATTAGTGATTATTTGAGAGATGAAGAAGGAGTACCGTATGTGTTAGGGATGCGCTGGGGACACGGTTAGTGCATTATTTTGCCAGGTGTTATGCTATCCAGCGAAGCGCCGAAGAGAAAGACCATGATTTAGAAGATCTGGATAAACTTCTCGGTACTGTTTGGCGGTTGTATACCACAAACTTCACAATGATATTTCGCCCATTGATTCCATTCGCAAAGAAGTTATGCTGCAGATTAGTCATTTTTTGACCCGGGGCAACCAGGTACTTCCAATGTTGTTCAACAGGTGTCGCAGGAAACACAGACGGATGACACAGAAGTTGAATCTCGGAGGAATGAAGGATCGAATCATGCGAACTCAGGGACTAATCAACCTCGGCGTTAGCTGCGTTCCAATTTTGAAAAACCAGCATCACCTAACCTACATCAGATACCTACTAGATTGTTGCTTCCTTCAGGATCAGGCATTCAAAGTAGATCTAAGGAACGTATTTTGAATAGAATAGATTTGTCAGGGAAGCATCACTTCGAATAATTTAAGGAGGGGTAGATTCCGATTCCGTGTCTGAATCTTCGATGTCCCTATCTCCACCAAGAAGGACAAAACCAAGATCTCGGGGATCCAATACACGACGATCTAAACCAGTGTCTGATTGGAATTCACGTCGATATGATGGTAGAGATGGAGGTCAGATTGTGCTTATGGTTTATTAAAGAAGTGTAATTTTATGCTAAAGCGGAAACTGTTTCCGATAGAGAATCGTTTCGTTCAGCGATCCATCTCTTCTCTGGTCTAGCCAAAGTTTTGTTTATGCAAGAGGCTGAGAATGACGATTTTACGTCTTGGCAGGAGCTAGTGACGGAATTAAAAAAGGAGTTTTTGGGTCAAGATCACGATTATGTAAGCAAGTTTAGAGCAATGGATAGGAAACAAAGGTCAAAAGAGAAGTTTCAGGATTTCTTCTTCGACATTCAGAAAATTTTCAATTCATTAACGAAGCCTATTTCGGAGAAAATGAAATTTGAGATTGTGTTTCGTAATTTGAGAGCCGATTATAAAGAGCCATGTATCCCTCCTCCCCTTGGCTTCAAATGGTGAGTTGACAACTTCGAAGGAGGGTGCGACCGACCTCTCGTCCTCACAAGTTCCTACCTCACGCCTCTACGAGTCATATGATCACAAAAGACTGCCAGCTGAAACATGGAGACGCTGGTTGGCGTAGCGGGGCAATGTTGTCAATCTGACAATAGCGAAGTGAGGGGTGTGACCGAAGATCTTATACCTTTAAATCATATTGTATATTATCTATTCTCATTTTATTAATAATTTCAGCACGCTTTGGAATCATCTTTGCATTCCAAAACTATGTAAGAGCCTGGAGCAACATGCCATGCATCAAAGACGGAATTTGTATCTCAGCATTTCAGCATACCATTTTATTTAAAATTGCACTTCTGAATTTCAACTATTATATTCATAAAAGGCTGGCATGTGCTTATACGTAATGTAGGATTATATTTTAATGTTGTGTTTGTGGTATTATGGTAAGATAAGCCATTTTTTTCAGAAATTACCCAACCGGACTCTTCGTTCACTCCAATTGCTATCTTTGAAATGTTGCTAGAACAGTATAAAGAAAAATATTACAAATATTACAATGTCTTACAAAATAATATCTTTTATTGAAATTTTATCTTTTATATTTCAAATGATCTATTCTGTTTTCCGCTTTCCCAGGACTAGTAGGATATTGATACATATCTAACTTTTATTTATTTTTCAGTAACAATCCATTCAAGTTTGAAATTTGAATAAATTAGCATTTTTTGTCTATAATAATATCTTAATTTGTTGTGTACGAAAAATATTATATATTAAATAACATATAACGGGGAAAGGGAGGGACCATCAGGGCACCCAAGTAAAACGATTTGGATAGGGAGCATGGGACTGCCTCCTCCCTATTGTTAACATTTCGTAGAACGAGGGCGGGCTCTTCGACCCCATCTATTGGGTTTATTCTGTCAATCGAGGGCTCGATTCTAGTGCTGTGAGTGTGAACTTGCTTTTGGATGGAGATTCTGTTCCCTATATTCGCGGGTTTTGCGTAAGTGTCTCTGCTTACGGGCCCGCCCAAACGTTTTTGGCCCTTCATACAGAAGCTTGATGATCACAAACAATAATAGAATCCTGATCAAATCGTTTTTCAGATTATTCCACTGCTATGGAAAGTTACCTTGCTACAATAGATGGTAGTATTACATCACCATCATCATCAGACAAAAATTAGACGTGTCAGGTTCAATGGTGTCACTAAGATTTTATCAGCGCTAGTTATCCCATCCGTCAAACGTAAACTAATATTGGGATCAGATTTTTGGCAATCTTTTGGGATAGTGCCTACCATTGCCGCCACCGATAGTACAATTTCAATCGACGAGGTTCAGAATAATACCGTAGAGTCGTCGTTTACTGCGGCGCAGAGAGAAAAACTCGAAAAAGTTAAAGAATTGTTTTAGCCAGCAGTAGAGGGCTGTCTAGAAACCACATCGATGATTAGCCATCGGATCGAGTTATCAGATGAAGCAAAGAAGCTTCCTTCAGTACGGATCAACCCGTTTCCAACTTCGCCCACCAGGCAAGGTAAAATTAATAAGGAACTAGATTAATCTGTGCTAGGGAGAGGGCTGTTTCAGTTCACTCGGATACCCTTTGGATTGGTTAATAGTCCGGCAACCTTATCGCGTCTTATGAATCGTGTATTAGGAGGTAGTGAGCTGGAACCAAACGTGTTCGTCTATCTCGATGACATCATCGTGGTAAGCAACACGTTGAAGAGCATGGACAGACTCAAGGAGTTAGAACCTGACAATAAATTTAGAAAAATCTAAGTTTTGTGTCTCGGAAGTTCCCATATTTTGGAGTACATTTTGAGTAATAATGGACTTCGCCCGAATCCGGACCGCGTAGCAGCCATCTTCAATTTCGAACGACCGAAATCTCTTCGAGCATTACGAAGATTTCTGGGCATGTGCATCTATTATGGGCGGTTCATAGCCACGTTTAGTGAGATTGTACACCTATTGACTGATCTCCTGAAATATCAACCGAAGGTTGTGAAGTGGAATGATTCCGCTGAGGCAGCGTTTGTCAAGATCAAGGAGTTGTTGATCAGTGCTCCCATCTTAACAAATCCTGACTTTTCCAAACGATTTTCTATTCACTGCAAGATCAGTGATACAGTTATTGCTGGGGTTCTTACTCAAAGTTATGACGCCATCGACAAGCCGGTTGCCTAATTTTTCCAAAAAATAGGCTCCACTCAACAGCGGTACGCCGCTACAGAGAAAGAAGCTTTAGCAGTTCTTAGGTCGTTAGAGAAGTTAAGGTACTATATTGAAGGTGCACGGTTTACGGTTATCACCGATGCATCGGCCTTGACATATATTCTTTGTACCAGCTGGAAAACGTCCTCTCGATTATGTCGTTTGAGCCCAGAGCTCCAAAAACACGATATGGGAATCCATCATCGTAAAGGTGTGAATAAGTATTGTTTGAGGAGCATGATGAAGCGATACATATGGGCTATGAGAAGACCCTAGCGAAGGTTCGTTGGAAGTACTACTGGCCTCATATGGCTAAGGATATTAAGGCTACGTCCGAAAGTGTAAAATCTGCCAAGAAAGCAAGCCTAGTAACCAATCCCAACATCCCGTGATGGGGCAACAGAGGGTTACTACGAAGCCGTTTCATATACTTGCCGTTGATTTCATCCAATCGCTTCAAGAAGTAAGGCGGTAATTGTCTAATATTTTATTTGTGATCGACCTTTTCTCGAAATATTGTTGGTTGTTTTCGCTGCGCAAGATTTTCACACTTAGCACGCAAAGAAATCACTCTGTTTTAGATCAGCAAATTTTTTTTTGGTATTCAATACAAGGTTCCTGCTTGTTTCAATTCATAAGAAAGTTTCCAAATCAATTAAAAATTTCATTCAAATCAAACCAAAAAAATTATTTAAATTAATCACTGCTGTGTGATATTAGTATAATACACACTTAAATTCGATTTTGCTGTTCGGTAAAAAAATTGACGAAACATTTCGGTAAACATAGGATCTTACCGATTTTTCGGTATACATAAAAAATGTTACCGTAATTTTGTAACACTTTACCGAACGATCTGTAATGTTAAATTTTATTTACCGTATACGGTAGAAAAAAATACAATCAATACGGTAAAAACAAACAATCACTGAATACGGTAAGCACTTTACCGAACAAAACGTAAAACGAACTCTGAATCACCGAAGCCCGGTAAAGTATTATTAACTGTCAAACTGTCAGCCATTTTCTATGAAGTCTCGTGGTTCCAGTGATCGGTTGTCCAGAAGGTGGTTTGGATATTGATTAATTTTAATTATTCCATGTATGTATGTAGAAAATAAACCAGCGTTAATTAGAGCTATCATCCGGCTAGCTATAAATATTTCAAATGTGCTGATTACACGCTAAACAATCAATAGGTTCGATGTAATAATGGATTTTTATTCTAAATGATACACATGCAAAATATATTTGCTGCATTGTATCCATCTACAGGTAGAAGACAACTTCACTGACCAGCATCCGATGCAGCCGACACTTATCGTTCGTAGTATTTCGTTGACTGCGCCATATGCTGGAAAGACCTCACAGTCTTGGTCGGAATAACAACAAATATAGTTTTGCTTAATATATTTATAAACCAATAACATCCGAATATTTTGGTGTTTAATGATAAACACAAAAAAAATACCGAAACGGTTCTGTACCAGACTACACAAATTACCGAACTGTACGGTATTTTTTGACAGATCATCAAATCTTCCATTACCGAATTGTACGGTCGTTTTTGACAGTTCATTAAAAAATTTGATTACCGAACGTTCGGTAATTGATTTAATTACCGAACAGATTACCGAACGTTCAGTTGTTGAAAGTTCGGTAAAAAATTACCGAATACTGTAAAATTTTCTAAGTGTGTAGACTAACTCTAAGACCAGTAGGTCCCGAACAAATACGATTTTTTTCTTGGCTCAGTCAGTACTAGCAGTACTAGCACATCGGTCCCAAGCTCGGTCCCAAGCTTAATAATGCGCCCCTAAAAATGAACTCACACGAACACACTCTCAAATAATCTGTCAAAATAACACAGCAAATCAAAACAAAGGCGCAAATATGTATAGCAAGGTGCTGGCTTCAAGGTGTACTTCGGACCAAGGGGTTCTACAACAGTGAACAAATTTCAAATCGCTAGTTGCATATTGATTGTTGGAGTTAGTCTATGATATAATGGTTACAATAATTATGAAAATGGACGAATTTACCACGTTCATGGCATTCTTGACTATGATAATGGTAACAAGGACTCTATCGACAACTATTTTTAATGGCCGTTTTGACCATGATCATCGAGATGATCATAGTCGGTTCAAAATCACTATACTGCAATAGTCATCCTAACCCCCAATAATGGTAAAATTGACTATCAAATTTGTCTCTGTGCTTATATCGAATTCGTTTTTGATCCTGCTAAAAGTGAGCTAAGATAGTTATGGCTGGCCCACAATTGATACGTTGCGGATGCGTTTGCGTGGATTTGACAGTTTTCCCATAGGTTTTCTGTCAAATTTACGTCAACGCATCCGCAACGTATCAATTGTGGGCCAGCCATTAGGAGTAACACGTTGACAACGTAAACCTCGATCGGATTCAAGTCGATGTCAATTTTTGTTTGTTTTTGTTTTAACTCTTTATTTATTCCAAATTTTACATTATTTTACATTCATATATTAATCTAGGTGCTCCTGCTAAGTAATTAACATTTCAACCTTATATGCTATCATTTATATCTAATTTTGTTAATATTATTTTTACCTTGTCTATTCAGTATTTTTAACAGGGTTTTTTTTTGCCTGCGTGTGAGAATAATTATTGATTTCTTAAAACTAGTTCTTATTTATAGAGAGAATTGATCATTGCAATTGAAGATTGCAATTGAAGATTGCAATGATTTTTGTCTAAAATTATGAATTATTTTGTTGGACATTTCTTCTAGAGTCTCAACGTTTGAAATTCTATGTAATTCAGTAGTACAAAAAAATTCAACAGAAGAAAAAAAATACAAATCACTAGAAGAAAATAAATGCATGCAAAAAATTGGAAATGAGTCATAAAAAGTTGTGATGTGTTTTAGGACAAATTAAAAAATTTCATATGGAAGAGGTAAAATGAGCAATGAATATTCAATAATTTGCAATAGACAATGATATTTTTGCAAATGAATTAATGAACGCATACATTTCAAATAAGAGTTGTTGTTACCAATCTGCTTTGAAAAATGTAAGCCATTCAAATGAGTAGTCTTTTTCTAAATGCTGCTTTATATTATAAAATTACTCATATTTTTTATTTCCAATTGTTGTTTTGATTTGTGCGCCTGAACATTGATAATGTTTTGATGACCATTTCAAAATTATCGCAGGTTGATTTTTGTACTTTCCCTTGGCATGGATACATTTTTCAACCGTATTTATAAGTAGTGACCACATTAAATGATCTTCCTTACTGACTCTATTTTTTCCATACAAGCGACAGTCTTATGGTTATTTGTAAACTCAACATATCATTTGATAAAAATATCAATTGTAGAAGCTCAACAACTCTTATTTGGAATGCATACGTTCATTACTCCATTTGCAAAAATATCATTGTCTATTGCACATTATTGAATATTCATTGCTCATTTTACCCCTTCCATATGAAAATTTATAATTTGTCCTAAAATACATCACTACTTCTTATGGCTTATTCACAGTTTTTTGCCTGCCTTTATTTTCTGCTCTCTGGAACCCATTCAGTTTTCAAATGGTGTTTTTGATTAGTTCATGGGAAAGTTTTCACGATATCAAATTATTTTTATATTTAAAGATGGGTAGCTTTATCTACTACCTAGGACATTTGAGTTTTGTTTATTGTGGTTATTCAATTATTTATTGCTTATTTTACTATTTTTATGGGAAAATCCAAAAAAAAATCCAAGACATATGCGAGTAGTTGAGTGCTCAAATTATATCATTTGGCGGAAATCAAGCCATATTTATTTGCACATATACTAATAGCTGTTGCTTTATTTGACAGATTTACCGGTAACAATAATGCTATCCGAAGATGTTTTCTCATCTATTATTGCTCATTCCTAAATTTTTAATGCTGATCACACATTATTTGTTGGCACAGACCTAAATGATTTAGTGGCACTTCTGTCCTTTTATGGTGCTTTTTCTGAATTACTAAGTGCAGGTAAATATTTTAGTCCACAATAAAATGATGCACTGCTTATCGATGTAATTTGGTCGATGTAAACGAGACAACGTAACTCATCGAGACAACGTGAATCATCACGACGTACTGCAAAGTCGTGACGTAAAGGGAGCAATGTAAAACTTGTAAATATTATTTTCTGATATTTTTGAATGAAAAAAAAAGGTTTACAGCGTAAATTAAAACACAAGGATTTTTTTTTTGTTTTAACAGTATTTCTTATTATTTTTAAAAATAAAATTGGAATTAAACATTTGGCTATGCTTTCTAGAAATATGAGCGATGAAATCTTGCGATTTCTTGGAATGGTACTGATATGCGGGAAAAAGACAGAAGAACAAGATATCCGATTGATGTTCTATGCTCGGTTCTATGTAAGCAACATGTTTTATGCAAGTGCTGTCCAACAAAATCGAGATGTGTTTCATCCAGTGACGAATCTTTCGTTTCTTCGTCCAAAGCCGCCGATTCATCCTTCTTATTTTTTTCACTCTCGACCTTGATATCGCTCCACCGCTCCACTAGCAAGCGAAGATGATCCACCACTACTTTCCCCTAGATGATTCTGGTGAGTTTGCATTGCTTTCACCTTGTTTACTTCCACTATAATTTCCTTTACTTCCTCCGTTGCTGGATTTATCGCAATTTATCCATCTGGTCCATATTCCGCACTGTCGGACATGTTGAAGTCTTCATTCTTGTCACTCGCATCCGAATCATACTCAGCCTGAGATGTTTCTCGTTTCACCAGCACCATGTACAAATCAAAACCGCCTTGATTCTGCAGTGTCGGTACGATTGCATCCGTTTCCGAGCATAACATCGGCTCTTCAGTAGAGGGCATCGGTTCAGATGACACAGGCGATTCACCACTCGACAAAATGTGGCTACCTTGGAGTTCTTGTTCTAATTTGAATAAAAATGGCTGATGAATAAAATCTCCAGATACACCTGCGGATCCTAAACTTACCGATTGCAGCCGAAAATCTGTTCGTCTCAGAGAGATTGATGGCAGGGGGTTTACCATTTTCACTTCCTCCATTTCGTCATCATCTGTATACGGCTGCACAATAATTTCGCACACTTCAAAAGGATCAGCTTTCGGATGCAACGGTATCGTGACCGTGACGGTTGGCTTTAATTGAATTCGTATTTGAACCTAGATTGGAATCAGTTTCAACTTGCTATACCCGAGTTTATTGTCAGAGCAAACCTCAATCCGATACCAGTTACAAATAAAACCATACACACTGACGTTTAACACACAACAAGCCGACCCAATGTCGATACCCGATCCAGTTTGGAACTGAATCGAAAACGAATTCGCTATTTGTTTTGACAAGAAAACTGTGTTGCCGAAGGTGAAAAAAAACAAGAACAAATCGGGCAGTGTTGCGAGATTTAATTTTACATAACAACAAAATGCGATAAAGCATCAAAATCGTGTAATATTTAACATCTTTTGCGGAGTCCTTTATGTGCATTGGTTTTCGTGTAATATTTATGTTTTTGATATGTGATTATTACATTCATGAGACTAAACATTTTGTTCTGGTGTAATTTGAAGAGCGATGTAATATTCCATCAAGTGGATGTTATTGTGCATCGTATTTCCTTGATTACATCAGTTTTTAATACGTTACCGTCAATTACGTTGATGTATGTTACATATTTTTTTGCTGTGTACCCAACCGGGGGGGCGCCAACAAAATTATTATTATTATTTTCTTAAAAAAAACACAAAAACTTTTTTCCTAGTAGCACAACAAGTAGACCATATTGGCACAGCATAAAGCATGGCCGGTCTAAAAAATTGTTTGAATATTAGAAGTTTGTTCTTCAAACAAAGTTTGGATTTTCTGTTTCTAAGAGGATATAAACATTTTATATATTTATTACATTTGGCTTGAATGCCCTCAATGTGATCTTTAAAAGTTAATTTTTGATCAAGTATCAGTCCAAGATATTTTACTTGATTTGACCAAGAAATTGGAACTCCGTTCATAGTGACCATATGACTATTACTTGTTTTCAAAAATGCAGCTCTAGGCTTGTGTGGGAATATTATAAGTTGAGTTTTGGAAGCATTAGGAAAAATCTTCTATTTTTAAAATAATCTGTATAAATGTCCAAGCTTTTTTGTAGCCTCCTGGATATAACACGAAGACTTTTTTCTTTAGCGGAAATGCCTGTGTCATCAGCAAAGCAAGATTTTTGACAGCCCTGAGGTAAATCAGGGAGATCTGAAGTGAAAATGTTATAAAGTATTGGCCCAATAATGCTACCTTGCGGAACACCAGCTCTAACAGGCAATTTGTCAGATTTAGAATTCAGATAATTTACTTGCAAAGTTCTATCAGTTAAGTAGTTTTGAACTAATTTCATGATATAAAGCGGAAAATTGAACTTTTTCAGTTTTGCAATCAAACCTTCATGTCTAGAAGAGCAACTCCAGTGGAGCAGCCTTCAGCTTTGTTTGAACGAATTAAATTTGTAGCCCTCAAAAGTTGATGCGTAGTTGAATGCCCATGGCGGAATCCAAACTGTTCATCAGCAAAAATTGAGTTTGTATTGATGTGAAGCATCATTCTATTCAAAATTATTTTTTCAAAAAGCTTACTTATTGAAGCAAGCAAACTGATTGGTCGGTAGCTAGAAGCTTCAGCCGGATTTTGGTTTGGCTTCAAAATAGGTACGACTTTTGCATTTTTCCATTTATCTGGAAGGTATCCCAAGTAACACCAGAAACATATTCTTTGACAAGAATATAAGTAGTTTGTTGTAAAAAAGTCGTGAGGATGAAAAACCAAACATGTCTGGTCTTGAAAAAGTTTTGAAGATGTTTTTCCACACACATTCAGTTCAAACGTGGTACCAGAGCAGCGAACACATTTTTGTTCCATTTTTGTTCGATCAACTTAAATTTTACTTCTTGAAAACATCGGTGATTGTTTGTCATCTTACCACTACGAACTATCTTTACTCACTTTTGAGTATCCATACTTTTAACTGATTTGAGTCAAACGTACTTCATGTTGGATTGTTTGGAAATAGCGTGTATGCTAGATGTTCAAGACTGCCAGATGAAAACATCTGTTAAATAGCTTTACCAAGAAAGGCAAAGTACTCTCAGGGAGTTTTTTGATGAGGATATAGAAAATTCCATCATCACCTTGTGCTTTCATATTTTGAAATTTGAATCAGTTCCCCAAGAATCATCCAAAATATTTTCATGTGAGAAAATATTCAGATACTCCCTGGAAACCTGACCCTCAATAGGACTTGTAAGACCCAAACTGAAATTGTGGGAGCTCTCAAACTGCTTAACAAGTTTTTGAGCTTTTTCCGCATTTGTGAGCAAAATTTTATCACCTTTCTTAAGTGCAGGTATAGGCTTTTGAGGTTTTTTCAATATTTTTAGAGAGTTTCCAGAAAGGTTTGGAACTCGGATCTAATTTTGACACATTATTTTCAAAATATTTGTTCCTCAGGGCAGAGAAGCGTTTTTTAATTTGTTTTCGTCAATCTCGTCATATGACTTTCATAGCGGGATCACGTGTTCTTCGATATTGACGCCTACGTACATTTTTCAGACGAATCAAGAGCTGAAGATCGTCATCATTTATAACTGAATCGAATTTAACTTCGAATTTTGGCACTGAAGCAGCTCTTGCTCTATTTATTGAGAAAGCCAGAGATTCAAGAGCATTATTAATTTAATATCTTGTTTGCAATGGGACATTAGGATCAAAGTTGTATTCCATAAATGTTCGATATTGATCCCAACTAGCTCTATGGTAGTTGAAAGTAAAAAAAAAAATTTTTACCGCCGCAATCCCCCCTTTTTTTATCCAAACAAAGGAACACCAAAATTTTGCAATCTTTCAACCCTCCACCAATCACATCCACCACCCCCATCCAGCCTTCAAAACAAAACCCCCTATTTTCACCAACCCCTCCTTTTTTCATAAAACCCCGAAAATAACTTTTTTTTTAAAACAGTGTAGAACTGATGGAATTAGAAATGATTTCTTGAGATATTTCAAATGTAACTGGAAGGTGATCAGAACCAAAGTCAGCATGGGTAATCAATTGACTACAAAGTTGACATGAATCAGTTAGGACCAAATCAATAGTTGAGGGATTTCTGGCTGAAGAAAAGCAAGTTGGGCTGTTTGGGTATAGCTGCAGAACAATGATCAAATAGTATATAACCATTGGCATTGCTTTGCGAATTATTCCATGAGCGATGTTTTGCATTGAAATCACCAATAACGAAGAATTTAGACCTATGACGAGTAAGTTTCTAGAGGTCACCCTTGAGCCAGTTTTTTTGCTGGCCAGTGCATTGGAACGGAAAATAGGCAGCTATAAATGTAAATTGGTCAAATTTTGTTTCAACTGAAACCCCCAAAGTTTCAAAAACTTTGGTTTCAAATGAAGAAAGAATGTGATGTTTGATACGCCTATGGACAATGATGGCAACGCCACCACCAGCTCCATTAAGGCGATCATTTCGGTAGACAAAATAATTTGGATCTCTTTTGACCTTATGGGCAGGTTTGAGATAAGTCTCAGTTATAACAGCAATATGCACGTTATGAACTCTTAAAAAATTAAATAGATCATCCTCGTTATCTCTGATGGATTGAGCATTCCAATTCAGAATATTTAATGGCTTAAAATCCATTACTGAACTTCAATGTCATGACAATATTATTGGCAAATTTAATACCAGTTTGAATAGCTTCAAACATGGAATTAGTTTTCAGCATATTGGTTATCATATCGATTAACAATTGCTGTAAAAATTCTTATTTAGGAGCGGATATGTAACCTAAATCAAATTCATCAGAAGTCCCGTGTGAATTTTGGTTTTGGTTTCTACCCGCTGCAACGGCAGCGTAGGTAGGTCCATTTACATGTTGAACATTGTTAGCAACACGGTTAGGTATAAATGTAGGGTTTGCAGATTGAACCCTGTTGGTGCCTGCAGGTATCGAAGTAGCGTTTGAAGTAACAGTTGGGGATGGAAAAACCTGTCCGCTGTTTCTACCGACGGTAGGGTAGTAGCTGGTCGGGAACGTGTATTGTTTCCTACCTTTCGTTTAGCGCGCGACTGCAAAATTGCCTTGCGAGTCTTGCACTCCCAAAAATTTGATTTATGGTTTTCACCACAATTTGAACATTTGAATTTTTGAGGATCTTCCTTCACAGGACAGTCGTCCTTAGGTGCGAGGAATCACCACAATTCATGCATTTACCAATCATATGGCAATGTTTGTTCCGTGACCCTCCCTGGCACTTACGGACTGGGTGAGTTGGGAATTTGCTCCAGTCTTCCTGAAATGTTCCCACTTCACTCGGACATGGAGCAAAAGGCTTGCTTTTTCTAAAGCCTTAAGGTTATTAAGTTCACTTGACTTGAAGTGAACTAAGTAGAAATCGTTTGAAATCCCTTTGCGAGAATCGCCAGGCCGGGATTTCATTTTAATTACTTGGACTGGGCTAATTCCAAGTAATTTTATCAACTCGTTTTTTATTTCTTCCTGAGATTCACCACTGGGCAGTCCTTTCAAGACAACTTTGAAAAGACGCTCAGCTTTGGTGTCGTAAGTGAAAAAATTGTGGTTCTTCTGAGTAAGATACTCAAGAAGACGTTTGAATCCGTCCAAGGTTTCTGCATGCAAACGGCATTCACCTCGTCTGGAAATTTGAAGGGAATATTTCACACCTTCAACAAATGTTAAGATTTCCTCGCGAAAAGCATGGAAATCCGAAATTGTCACCACAATAGGGGGAACTTTTTCCTTTCTCAATCGAGAAAGTTTTTGATTAGATGATGGATCACTCTCATCATCTGTGAGCATATCAAATTGATTACTCGCACTAATTTGATTTGCAGGTGAATCAGTAGATTGCCCTTTTTGTTTACGCTTATTTGCCATAGTGGCAGAATAAATTGCTCCAAATCGACGACCAAGCAGATAACTATAAGAATCCGAGGGACCGAAGAGGAATTTTCCAATGCGATATCCAAGCCGGGTTACCCGAAGGGCCCAACAAGGATCGAAAAGGAATAAGAGGAAATCTAAAAATTGTAGGTATTATTTAGCACAGAAAAGTGTTGTTTAAGATTTGTTGTAGCGTTAGGTAGCAATAGCACTTCCTTCAGCAAATAGAAAATAGAACCGCACGGCATGAGAGCACAATGCAGACTGGGTCGATGTTTAATGTTTTTCAACTAACGACTACGAACTATCTTTACTCACTTTTGAGTAGCCATACTTCCGACGAATTTGAGTCAATCGTACTCAATTTTGGGTTGTTCAGGAATAGCGTGTACCTCACCTCTGTCTTTAAGACATTGTCTTTGGCTCACATGGCTTTGGGCGTTTTTTTTCTCTTGCTACCTGTCACTAAACATAAAAATAGTACGCACACACTTTCACGTTGATAATCATCGTACTCAGGAACCACGAAAGCAAAAAATATTAACCTTTTTCTCTTGCGGCGTCCATTGGGTTGGTAAGATTGGGTTCCTAAAAGTTGGATATTTCAAATCGATTTATACAGAAAAGTGTTGCAAATTTCAAATAGAAGTGTGTGAAATCATCTACTATAGGTAAGTTCTTCAAGTGGATGTTCGTATTCGAATTTGTGACAATAATCTACGCGGAAAATTCTGAACTTTCGAGAGGTGGATTAATACGCGTCAGATTAAGTGATCGGCCATTTTCATTTTCATTGGTGTACAAATCAAAGATTTTTCAAGTTACCACATAATAGAATTGCCTAGTGAATATTAGTTATTTTAGACTTATTTATTAGTAAGTTTGTACGGAAAAATGGTTATTGTGTTGTATGTTTGTGTCCCCGTAGATTGGCCGTAGCGTGTGCGAAACTCGTGTTAGGCGAAATAAAACTACCGGACGAGTTGACGCGTAGTAAAGCAAAATGCCGGCCTCCGGAACATTCAAACTGTTCATCGGCAACGTCGACGAAAAGACGCAACCTTCCGATTTGCGGCCGCTATTTGAAAAGTATGGAACCGTAGTCGAGTGCGATGTGGTAAAAAATTACGGTTTCGTGCACATGGAAAACGAGGATCAGGGCCGAGATGCGATTCAAAATCTGGACGGGTACGTGGTCAATGGTAAAGCGATCAAAGTGGAAGCGGCCAGGAACCGTCGCGCGCCGAATACAAACACGACCAAGATTTTTGTAGGCAATTTGACCGACGTTACACGCGCTCCGCAAGTTCGCGAACTGTTTCAGAAATACGGTACCGTCGTCGAGTGTGATATCGTGCGGAACTACGGGTTTGTCCATCTGGATCCGACCGGCGATGTTAACGAAGCGATCCGTGAACTCAACGGTATGATGGTGGACGGTCAACCGATGAAGGTACAGGTGTCCACCAGCCGGGTTCGGCCAAAGCCTGGTATGGGTGATCCGGAGCAGTGCTACCGGTGTGGTCGCTCTGGTCACTGGTCCAAGGAGTGTCCGCGCCTGCTCTGGTCCGAAAGTAGATTCCGCGAACGACCGATGTACGCCAGGGATCCGTATCCACCGCCGCCGCCGCCACCGTTCCTTCGCGATCGCATTATGGATGGATTTAGGGTAACACACTTCTGTTTTACCAATTATGCCTCTTGTTTCGAATTTGTTACATTACATATTTTTTTTACTCTTTTGGTTCAAAGCACGATCGGAAATGTATTGCTTCGTATTAGAAAGCTGGTAATGGATTATTTATACCAACAGAGAACAAAAAAAAAAAAAAAAAAAAAAAGCACACAAAAAAATTTAAAGAAAAGAACCTACAAATACCCGGTTCTTTAAAATTTTCCTTTTAAAAAAAAAATTTAAAAGTGACAAAAGAAACAAAAAAGAAGACGGATTTAATAAAATCAAAACAAAACCAACAAAACACAACAACCCACCAACACAAAAAACTTAAAAACCCAACCAAAAAAGTACCCCATAAACAACTGAATTTTCTGGGATTTAACCTACAAATCCCACCTAAAAAGGTGAAATGACTAATTTTCAATTAAGGCAATTAAAAAAACAACCAACCACCCTAAAACAAAAGCCGTCCGTCCACAAAATATAAATAAGTCCCGTAATTATCAGTAGTGCTACCACAGAGAACAGACATCCAAGCTGGAGTGCCCTTCGTGTGTAAATTTCTGTAACGGCTATTTTAAAATTACAGCTCGTTTCCGTTAGTTTTGGTGAATCGTATGTTGATGGCGCCACTTGCCCGCTTCGAGATTTGATAGTCTGTCAATTTTAGTTTGGTGAAACCTAGACTAGGCGGCATTGTTTTTCCAACGGTTTGCTTTCAAAAATTTACACAGTAAATTGGAAAAAAAATTTCGAGCCTGGATGTCTGTTCTCTGTGGTACTATTTTTATATAAAAAATACCCCCCCCCCCCAAAAAAAAAAAAAAATTTTATAGTTTAATTTTTAACAATCTTTTGAATTTTATTAGTGCTTTTTAATTGATTTTCGTTTTTACCACGGTGGTCTTTTCCCCCTTTAGCTTTCCTGATTACAAGTGAAGATATGTACTAGTGGTCAACTGACTGGACGCAAACCCTCAACGTCCAAGGTTCGAATCCAGGTTACTCCATATTTTTATTATTTCAACATCATATTTCATAAGGCAAATTTATGAAAGTCATTACCCCATTGAGTTTGGTACCAATTCCAGTTAGCGCCGTTATGGTTTTTCTGAGTTGAAAAATCGCCGATCACGTCTTCCTTCGCAAGGCAAGTAAAACCGTTGGTCCCGGCCCATGTGTTGAGGGTCAGGCTGAAAGTCATGATAATACGAATTAAAAAGAATCCGTTATGCATGAAAAGCGCGATTGAAAACATCGACGGATATTTCCTCAATATGATAAAAACAAATCATGGGGCTGATAGATGAATACGGGCAGTATAATACTGTGAATCGCATATCAATCCAATATCAATAGGAAATCAAACCAAGATGGCCTTAATATTCGATTTGCGGCAGTATAGCACATGGTGCAATTATGATCAGAAGTTTTTCACTACCGTCATTTGTATTCTATTTTAAATTCTTTTGAGCTTCCTTAACAGTTTCACGTTTGTCGTATAAGATAAATTGACCTGAGTTTTGATTTTGTGTGGACACAATTATGCGAAAATTTTGCCATAATTTACAACAAACTGTATGCATGACGGGTGACGCGTATATTATGATGTGATATCAATAAGTACATTCCTACAGAAAGAATTACGAAACTTTCACACAAAATCTCTGATTCAACACTAAAAAGATCGGTACGTTATTTATAAGTGAAATTACAGGTAACCTTAATTGATTTTTTTCTGAAAAATCCAGTAAATACCCAGAGGACTGAAAAAAGCGTTAGTTCTTGAAGTCAGTCACTTTTGGTGTGGCGCTAGTGACGACTTTAAAATTTTAAGCTCGAATCACAACGGATTATATTTCTTCTACCAAAGTACTAGTCTCAGTATTTTAGATAAAACATTATAATACCTGGCAGATAAACAATGAAAAAATACTATCGTTGTGATAACCACTTCACTAAGTACAACACGGAAGATTTTCCTCTCGAATCAAATTAACGACAAAACACGACAAATTCCCCCGCGAATATTGTGTTTGCTGCATATAGCCTTCAAGAAAACCGAGATATCAAATTAGCACCACATGCAGCACTAAGTTTTCGGCTCCACGATTGTTGTTCGCGGATTATAAAAGTATTCAATTGTTTTAAGCTTAAGAATGATATTGCCATGGATATCGCAGAGATGGGGTGGGGATGATGCATCCTATTTGGTTCGTCAAATAGTTCGAATGTTACGATTGTTTTCTAGATTTTTGATCAGAAAACCGATACTGTGTAATTCCTATACTTCGCGGATCTACTCTTCTTCTAACTACGCGTGTATTTGAAAAACTGAAATAATGTTTTTAATGAGGATGTTTTTAATTGAGTAATGAATAGAGATAGAATTTTTTAAACAATATATGAGGAAAGAAAACAAATTTACAAATCACAATGCACTACACGTTGTTAACCAAAATACGAAAAGTTATCGCCTCACGGTTTTCGCCAAGTTTTTTTTTGTGGGTAGACAATTGTTACGAAGTAATTCATTTCCGATCTCAACTGTTTCTTACTTCTGTCTGCTTAAGTTTTATATAAATCTGAACCGATCGTACGGGGTAAAAAGTTTATGTAACTAGTCAATTCACCGCATTTGAAATTTTCGGCATAGTTATGCTTCCAAAAAAACTCGTATCTTTCCTCATTCTATACGTGTAGAGTTCGTGTGTTCGCAAGTCGGTAGAATATTTCGTTAATTTCGGCGCGATGTTTCGCGATATGATCTCGACTAAATTGCCTAATTTTTATCAAATATTTGCCGACTGTGATTGACATATGAAATAAATTTCATAATGTTTATGCTATTTAGATAACTAATTATCTTTTTATCTTGCATCCCAGGATACTTTCGACTATTACGACCGTTACGATGACCCGAGAGATCTGTTCGAGCGGCGGTATGGAATCCGTGGCCGTGACTTTCCCCCCCTGAGAAGTCGCGAACCAATGCCACCGATTCCACCGCTGATGCGTCGTAGTGCGGTAGAAAGTAGCCGCAGCAGCAACTACGACTCAATTTTCAGCCGTCGCACACCGCCGCCCACCAGTCGTAATGGCAGCAGCATCAGTCGCTTCGGTGTTTACGAGGATTTTAGCCGGGACTCGTTTGACGACCGACGACAAGGTTTGCGGGGACCTTCGCCCACCCACCGGTACGCTCCGTACTGAGACATGGTGCAGCCCATTGGAGACAACAGCAACAGTAGTAATGGGCCAATATACCGGCCCAACAGCTACTATTACGAGACACGCTAAAAACGAAAAATCGTGTTAAGAGTTGATGTGCGGCACAGGTTCTTTAACAGTATCAATATTGATGAAGCAGGACCTACGCAGCGAATCTTCCACATCTAGTTTTATTTTATCCTATTACTACTATTTGTAAACTCTCCTTTACTTTGACCACATGAATGAATACAGCGTATAGAGTATGGCAATATTATAATTTAAAATATACCCAGATTTGGTACTTCATCCAACATGTGTTTTACGGTCGAATGCTGCAAAAAAAAAATCCTGCTCGGAATTAAATCAGTTACAAAAAATAGTTATTTTTAGTCTCGTGTTGCTGTTTGTCTTAATCAGCAGGTTTTTTTTATTGATTAACATCATAATAGTTAACGAGAGACTTCACAGGACTATTCGCAGAATATAAACTAATGGAAATTATACTCCATGATAACTATTCTTTATATTTGTCTTTTAATAAGCAGTAATAAACTCGTCACTAATATAAAATGTGTTAACATATTAGTTTCCGAAAAAAAACTCAGTTTACATACATTGGAACAATTATTGGAGGTTTTTTTTTGGTAAAATTCTCGACACTTTCGCTTCACGCCATCCATAAGAGCTTGTACAGTCGTATCCGGTACATTTTTTTCTCATTTTCATTGTCTTCCCACCCATGTCATTTACATCCTTTACTTTCGCCTTGGTCTTTCTGAGTTCCCGCTCCATCATGGTCCAATAAGTTTTGATTGGACGTAGTTCAGGGGAGTTCAGTGGACAAAATGAGCCGAATTAGACTCATACCATTCCAGCAGGCTTTTAGAAAAGTGGAATGAAGCTTAATCCGGCCAAAACAGTATTTTTCCAAAACACTCAAAAATGGCAAGGCGGTTTTGGAGGCATTCACTGATGGTGCCTGTTGTGACGAAAATAACACTTCGGTTTTCACAGATGCGAATTTCGAAATTTTCTTCTTTTTAAAATCATTCATTGTATTTATCCTTTACGGTGTAAAACTACTGCCCTGGCATTTGTTGGAGGTGAGCTTTGACGTATGTTTCGTCATTCATCACATAGCAACTGTATCTGGTCAACATCTCCTTGCACGGGCCTTGGCTACAGTTTGCTACCGTTCATCGCAGTTTGGAAAGTTTTGAACCTCGTATGCATGTAATCCAGCTCATGCCTTGACCTTCTGGACGTAATTTTAAGAAACGCCGAGCACAGGATGTAAACAATACACTTAAAAGAGGAACTGCAAACTTTGGTTGATTTCTGTCCAGCGGGGAAAAAAAAGTTACAACCAGGGTAAGTGCTGGAATAATTTCGTGTTCACCCTTTAGCTCGTGTCATTTTTTTTCACTCGTTTCCATTACATTTCGCAAATGTGCTTCGGCAATGTTCAAACGTAATTATCGACTGGAATTAATTTTGTGTCATCAATCGGTTTGTGAAAAAGTATGTTTTCGCATTCGGATCCCAAGGAACGAGGACGACGATAATCCTACGGTATCCTACGGACAACAGCAGCAACACCAGCAAAACGCACTCCACCTTCGTCATTAGCGGATGACGAGCAATGCAGTTAGCCATCAACCACCCATCATCATCAGCAGTTTCTTAACTGTAGTACAATACTGATTATAGATCATTGCACGGAATGTATTAACCTCACTTTTTAACGTAGGACTACGTTTCTCTTTTCTATACCGGGTGTAATTTCAACATTTTGAAAAATGAGAGCGTTACGCAAAAGTGAATGGTTTTTGAACGCTAATAACTCTCGTTTGTCTGAACAGAACGACTTCATTTACACACCATTTGATCAGCAAAACTTACAAATGTTTTGCATTAAAATTTCAATTAAGTAATATTAGTATAAGTAGTTCAATTTATCACTTAAAAATGACCTACTTTTGCTCCCATACAAATCTACACATGAACTGGTTGAAAGAATAGTTTTCCCTCTCCGGGTCCTCAAAAGCGGATAACAAATTGTCTTCTTTTTATTTCATTGAGTTTTATTCCATGTTAAATACAGCACTAGCCACACCCCTCAGCTGTAAAATTATTTTGCTTTATTGCCGGTGCCTGATTTTATAACTGAAATCTGTCCCCTCTTTTGAATTTTGCTTCGTTCTGCATTTTCGTGCCTCTCTTCTTTGGAGGCAATGCTATTAATACCAGTATAAGGCACACGATTTGAACCAAATGATTTCATTTGGATATTCAGGTTCGATTGATCGATGGTTGTGTTTTTCGCTCTCTCGGTACGAAGATTTTTTCTCGGTTTTTCTTTATCTCATCCGTTTTCTTGCGATTGCGCGTCTGGCTCCTTAATTATCGCCTGCGCTTCCTCATCTACAAACCAGAAGGAAGCGCTGCAAAGTTTTTCAAATTTCCCCGCTCGACCTATTGCCGTGGCAATGGGTCGTAAAAATCGATAATCCGCGCGGGTGCCATCCGCTTCCGAAGCCTTACCGGAGCCGGGCACCTCCCATCGCAAAACGACGTTTGTGACAACTAGATTAATAGAATCATCCCAACTATCTTGCCGTTGGCCATTCACTGCGACGAGGAGTTCAATAAACTACTATCCGGATTGAATACAGCACATTATGCCGTCATGCTGGCCAAATAAAATGCTGGCCAAATAAAATAGAAATTAATTTCTTAGGCGTATCATAACCATCGTCCTTTTCAGGATGACCAATTTATTTTTGCAATAAAAGAGTTAGTGTTTAAGTGAAATGTTCGTGATTTATCCTGAACAACCAGTGCATATTATCAAAACTAGTACATTTTGGATTGTTTGAGGCATTCAGTCGAGAGTGGTGAATTCGGCAGAGATTTTTCATCAAACCCGAACTGATTTTTTTTTTCATTTTACCATTTTACCATGATTACTATGCACCAACGCTGTCCTACGTGATCCTCGCGATATATCCCTGATATAACCTACCTCTAATTTTTTTTTTACAGTTCAGGGAGCTTATTTACAAGGTGTTAAGGCCCAAACGTAATGTGGACGGAAACGGAACGGAAACGGCAAGTTTGACAGTAGTCGCAAATGACGTCGATATGTTCAATTGGAATATACTTGGATCCACTCAGTTTTCTATTCGACAAGCAGATTGTGTCAGATTGGGCTTTTCCGCTGCCGTTGCCGTTCCGCTTCCGTTATCACTGCGTTCGAGCCTTTAGAATTCGAACCGCTGAAACGATATTTTTCATTGGCTTTTTCCGGATTTTGTACGATTTGATTCAGGAAATTATGTAAAAATAAGCACTGGTGTCTGTTTTCCAGCTGTTTTACTTCTATCGTAATAAATTTAGAGTACAAAATCTCAAATCGATCATACCGAAAATATTCTAAGTCCACGTAAACAAGCTCCTTGAACTGTCAAAACTGCTTTGTGTCTTATGCTTTGTGTCCAGGACCATATCGGTGACATGCGGATATGTTTGGGCACAGAGAACAGACGTTCATCTTCAGTTTGCTACTTGTGTAAAACTTTAAACCGACATTTCAAATGTATGTCGTTATGCTCCTGGTAGGCGGCGCTGCAGTTGTGCGATAAGTGTCATGTCAATGTTTATCAATAAAAAAAAACCTAGCGCATAACCTGAAAAGTTTTGTTTGTTTTTCTTGGCACTTGCTTCTTGTACCGGCTGCCCATATTAATGGAAGTATATAGAATCGAAAAATGCATTCCAATTTGGTAGCGCATTCAAATATGCAATGATCGCAGCTATGGAGTAAAGCTTTGGCGAGGGTACCAACTGTCAAAATTATGTGGCCAAGCCACTACTTAGAGAAAATGATTTGCAGCCAGATTTATGCGCTTCGTCTGGATATAAAGATGACCCTATAGATTTAAAATCTCCATTCGAAGCCCTAACAAAAGAAAACCAATGCATTCAGTTTACATCATTGGAGTAGCCGTAAGTAAGCTACCACATAAAAAATGCAAGCAAAAGTTGACGGCTCAACAAAATGACGAATGGCTTCAAAGAGAAGAGTACTCTTTCATTAAATTGAAAGCTGCATGCTCTTCGAGGAATATAACAATCCCCAACAGTACATTGTACGCAATTGGATTGATAGCATTCGTAAGTTTCAAGCAAAAGTTCAGAACCTTCCTCTACCAGAATCGGAGAAATGTAAAAACTCGCCTAAAAGCATATTTGGTCTACTAATCTTTCGAAAATGCAACATGTCAACCATGCTTCAATAAATTGGTCGACATTATTTTGAACATACTGATACAAGGATTCCTACGTGATGTTCGTGTTCAACAGAAAATTGCAGAGAGCAAAAAACGTCGTGGAAAACGAAATCGAAAAGCCATCCGAATGGATCTGCCACAAGATTGAAGAATTAAACTTTTTCGTTTACACAATACAAAGCTTACAGCCAATAAATACATAAATAACAAACATACATAAATAGTTTTATTCCTAAATTTAACATCTGCTAGTCTTTTCTCGTGCAATTGAATGTTCAAATTCGTATCTTTCGAAGTAATTCTACAATTGTATAATTAGGCTTCACAATTCCATTGGGCCGATGTTGTCTACATATTTTCTGTGCTCCACTCGTTCGCTCCTGAAACAAAAATTTATTAATTAAATTATTAGCAGTTTTTTGGCGTGATAAAGAGTACCAGTTTTTTGGCGTGATAAAGAGTACCAAATGGAGTCATGCACGTAAATACGTGCGCATCACTTCATATGATCCTCTGTATCTTGCGTGGACACGGCATGCACGCTACGTGCTTAAGGTTTATTTCAATTTCGTCTCACTACTTACTATAGAGTGCTTAAACTTACTCACCATACACCTTGGTATAAAATTTATATCGATTCCGGATCGAACAATGTTTTCCACGAAAGTAGCATTTATCTGAATGCGTCCTTCCAAGTGAGTGAAACAAAAAGCTGCAAATATACAAAATTAGATATGGTATATATACTACGCAAAAATTAGTACTTACATTGGTCCATCATCGCGATTTTTGGTGAGAACCGCTGCAAAGCAGGGGATAATTACCATCTTCATAATTGTTGGTATCAATCGCTGCAAAGTAGGGGATAATAAGTACATTTGATTGAGCTGCAACTGCATTCACAAACTCCAAACGGAACGGGTAACAACACAACCCAAGTTGCCTTTTCGTTGTATCCAACAACTTCCGTCACCGTATCGGTTGTTTAATTAGTTGGCCTATGAATCACGAGTGCTGATGTTTTTCAGAGCAGGAATCCGTACTTTTTCACCCGATGAAATATTTGTTACCTGTCAGATACCGATTGTTTGGTTTTGAATTTTGACAGCAACGTTGCCGAACGTTGTGTTATGTAGAAAGTAAGAAAATCACTGGCAACATGATTCAACACAACTTGGGCAGTCGGCAAAAGATGGCGTTAGTGTTTCAACATATTTTCGTTCAAACTTTTACACACGTTTTTCAAGAAAAGGTATATGGACATCAATGTCTGTTCTCTGTGCTTTTACACACGTTTTTCAAGAAAAGGTATATGGACATCAATATCTGTTCTCTGTGGTTTGGGGTACCCCAGAGGAAGTTGTTAGTGTTAGACTTAATTCAAAGCCCATCATGCGACACCTCAAATCACAGGAGGAATTCAATTCACGTGTTCAAGACAGCGATGGACACATCCGGACATGTTCCGGATTACCCGGGGGAAGTGGCCAGTTTCGAACTTGGGCCAAAACCTATCATGGGACACATTAAACCACACGAGAATATGATACCGAGCTTATTGGTGGTCAAATCGAGTACCCAGGACCAAGTTGGTCATATGGCAAGTTATTGGAACCCCCGTTAATTTGTTTATTTATTTATTTCCTCAACCGACGTAGACTAGTAATGTAAATGTATCCGATCCTTTTAAATTTATTTCTTAATGCTATAGTACATTTAGGTTTTAAAATAAATTTAAGAAAAGTTGATATTAAGAAGAGAGTCCTCTCGTAATGTTTTTCATGAGTTTATATTGTTTCGTATAGTTTTAAAGTATTTCTTTAGGTAATGTCGTGACTTAGTTAAGTCAACAGTTTCGTTGATTATAAGTGACCTTAATTTAATTTAAAGGTCCATATTTGGCATGGTACGTTAAATACTGATTAGTTATGAACAAAACCCGATTTCTTAGTTGCCGTGAAGGTATGTCAAAGTTGAATTTTGATAAATTTTCATTTGAATCACAATGTCCTGCGAAACAATGTCGTTATAAAATAAAAGCATTATAGATCCACAACGCTGTTTCAACTTTTGAATATTTATAAACATGCAGCGCGCTCCATAAGTTGAAAGAGGAATTGTTGTCGATCCGAAATTTTCGAAGAGCATATAATAGATTTTTTTGCAATGATTCTATTCGATTAATATGCGTGTTAAGAAATGGGGACCAAATAATACAAACAATTTCAGAATAGACCTAACACAAACAACATATAAAGTTTTTTTGTATTATATAGAGGTCATTGAAACAGTGAGGTGGGTGTTGGCTAAATTTGGATTTTTCAGATATAATCCTAAATAGGTTATAGAGTATTTTTCATATATCTAGGAAGCTAACGTCCGTGCTCCATCACAATATTTTCTATTGTGATGTGTCCTACTCAATGGGTAAATTGAACTGAAGGTGAGTTTGAAAGAAGGGGAACTTGGAGTAGAGCACACGGACCCACTGGTTGACACTAAATATTGGCCAACGTGCTTTTGCACATTTGTTTGAGGATTTGTTAAGCGATAAAGGTTTCCAAATCCAAAGTTCGGATACCGTGCTGCATCGGTGCCCGGACTTTTTGTTCATGAATCTGGACATTTTTCAAATCACAAACTAGCATGCAGTTATGAGCTTGTAAATTTATCATAATAGCATATTAGCGATAAATCTCAGAAGGTTGATTCATCGATTTTTTTTACAATTTTTCCAAGTTGTAACATTCCGCTCACTTGCATGTTAGGCGGTGGGAATGTCTTTCGTAAGTAGAACAGCCGACTGAGTTCATCAGATATAGCTCGAAAGATGAATGAATGTACCGGAAACTAGACGGACACATGCGGAGTTGGGTACAGGCGACTCGTGAGCTAGTAAGTGCTTTTAAGAACCTTGGTGCAAGACAGGTAATTGTTACCCATTGTATCTACACTCACTAGCAAAAAAAAGCCGAGCAAAATTTTGCTTCCAAAAACGCCATATTCAATCTTCTGTAACCTTGTTATTTATCAATATTTTTGGCTGAAAATTTGACAATTATAACCAATGTATAGACCTTATTTGATCAAAATTTCATAATGATGGAGTTTATCAATTTGAAGTTTTCATAACATATGTGAAAAAAGTCGTTTTTGAACATACCAATTTCAAAAATCCGTATTTCTGTGAAAAATTTAGGTAGTATACTAAAAATGTCATCATAGCTTAAACAAATATGGGAAATAATGTGGACAAAATTTGAACTGTTTTTATTAAGTGCTTTGGACTACAGCTGGCGTCAAAGTTGACGCACCAACATGAGTATTTCCCTTTTTCACCCGATATTGACCATGCTGAAATATCGGTGCAAAAAAAAGCTGTTGGTCAACTGTTGGTGTAGATCGGTCCAAGTTGGTACTCAGGCGTTAAGATGAATTACCTTGTTTTCCTAATGAAATACCACTATCACACTCTGTGAGTGGCCCCAACAGCATCCTTACTGTTGGTTTAAATCGGTTCAAATCGGAAATCGGTACTAATTACACTTGACAGCTTATCGTTTACCAAAACGAACCCTGCAGCCACCCAATCCTGCTATCTAAAATCCCAGTGATTTCTCGTTGAAGTGCAGTGGATTCCGCAGCTTCCAATAAAGCGAATATCATGTCAACATATTCCTACCCATTCCCTACTTGACCTGCATTCGGGCGAGGCCGGCGCCGGTATCGCCTTAGATTGGGATCACCAGTTTTTACACATTGAAGATGTATGTTAGTCCCAAGCATCATCTGTTGGTTCTCTGTGTAATAACAGCTGATCTGGCAACAACGGAGTAGCAACCTCGGGCGGTCAATCATGCTCATCCTCATGCTCATGCTAGAGGTCATTGAAACAGTGAAGAATACACTGCACCCCATTGAGAGGCATCAGCGCCAACCGCGCGAGGCGAATCGGCGCACCCAGTCTCATAGTCGCAACAATCCAGTGACCTCCAGTGACATTAGGAGTAGCACCCGTGTTGGACAAGAATAAACTTCGAACCTTTTTACCGCAACGATTTCAATATACACTAGTGAAGCAAGAATTACCGCGGCTGATGGCACCAGACTTGCCCTCCAGTTGATCCTTGTTGAAGGATTCATGCTAAACACATTCCAACCATAAGACACGATGTCCTAAATTATTATTTCTCATCACTACCTCGCCATGTCGGGATTGGGTAATCTATATTGCGCCTGCTGGATTCGAATCGAACCCTGATTCACCGTTACCCGTTACAACCATGGTAGCCCTCTATACTACCTTCAATAGTTGATAGGACGGATATTTGAAAGATCCGTCGTCAGTCCGTGACCATACGATCAAAAAAATTATCCAGGTTTCAACTTCAGCGTCTCGGAGGACGATTGGTTTGACTAATAATTGCACAGATTCCTGCATTTTGCATGTATTAGCTCTTGATTTTCCACAGTTATTCACAGTAACTAGGTAAATGATCTTGTAAATCATAGCTGTTATACTGAACTTTATGGGGTTTCACATTAAATCTGCTTGTACTTAGAGACAAGCAAACATTACTGGTAGGATCAACCCTGATTCTCGTCGCCGTACAGAGTTAGTAGTTCAGTTATGTGAATGCCCTACTTCGACCGGCTTCAACCTCTTGTAACTAATCCAACTCGTTTGCCGGACGATTGCCGTGTGTATCCACCGATGACACCAAAACGTGTTCCTTTCTTCTCCCAGTTCGAGGGATAGAATCGTTCTTCGTGCCGTAGCTGTGGGCCCGCCACCACAGCGCTGGGTGCGAGTGCGCCGACAAGCATACAGTGGCAAAAGACTTCCAGTTGTTCATGGGGGTTGAGAAATCTTTCCGTTACAACTCGATTTACACCCAAATCATGAAGTGTGATGCAAGGGCTCGCCTTCTGATGATGTGATGATGTAATAATACCATCTATTTTAGCAAGGTAACTTTCCATAACACTGGAATAATCTGAAAAACGATTTGATCAGAAATCTATTGTTGTCTGTGACCATCAAGCTCCTGTATGAAGGGCCAAAACCGTTTGTGCGGACCTGTAAGCAGAGGCACTTACGCGAAACTCGCGAATATACTGAGCATGACTTTGATTATTTTTTTCTGCGGGTAGAGTCATGGTGTGGGTGCCATAGACTACATCCGGCGTTGGAGAACTTGAGTTCATTGATGGAATCATGACCAAGGAGTTTTATTTGGACATTTTGAAGCAAAAACTACCAGCGTCTGCACAACAGCTAAAGTTGGGGCGCAGATATACGTTCCAACAAGACGGAGATCCGAAGCACACCATATTTTCAATGGCAATGTGATAAATAAACATAAATTGATAAATCATGGATGAACACTCATCAAATTTATCTGATTTTCACCAGAAAAAAAAAAAAAATTGTAAATTGGTAGGGGGGTAGATAAACTTTTTTTTTGCATACTTTAGGAAAGAGAATCTCCTTCCAAAAGCAAGTTCAAGCTCACAGCACTAGAATCGAGCCCTCGAATGGCAGAATAAACCCAGTAGATGGGGTCGAAGAGCCCACCACCGTTCAGCGAAATGTTGCAATAGGGAGGCGGCAGTCTCATGCTCCCTATCCAAATCGTTTCACTTGAGTGCCCTGATGGTCCCTCCCTTTCCTCGTTTTATCAGCCCCTGGATAGTCAAGAAGGAAATCGATATAGCTTTTGGCATTGCTTCGCTGACTGCACCATTATGCCACATCTATCGGTCATCATTGACGACCAGTAAGTTTCCGACACTATGGAAGGAAGCGTACATGTTTCCCGTTCACAAAAACGGAGTTAGAAGAAATGCTGATAACTACCGCGGAATTTCGAGCTTGTGCGCAGCCTCTAAGCTGTTTGAATTGACCGTTTTGGAACCCGTAGTTTTTCACGTGAAGCAATATATCAGCGACGATCAACGTGGATTCATGCCGAAGCGTACAAAGACCACAAACATGGTATTTCAACGATGTCAACCTGTTGCTGAAATATCATCGGCTAAGCTTGGCTGACGACCTAAAATCTACATTCACGTGGATTCGCTACGAAACGCCTTACAGTTGCAAGAAAATTTAGAGACAGTACAAAGGTGGTGCGAGGTGAACTGTATGCTCTTGAATCCGGGAAATTGTACTGTTGTCACTTTTTCTAGGAAGAAGTCTTCTATTATCTTCGGTAATTCCTTGGTAGGACCTCCTCTGCAAAGAGACAACCAAGTTAAGGACCTTGGGGTGATACTCGAAGATAAACTCACGTACAAACCTCACATGTCCTACATCATAACGAAAGCTTCCCGAAATCTCGGCTTAATTTTTCGTGTGGCTAAATAATATCGAGAACTGTACTGCCTTAAGTCGCTGTACTGTTCGTTGGTGAGGTTCACCTTAGAATATACTTCCCCGGTCTGGAACCCTCATTTCCAAAATGGCGTCGAACGTATTGAGTCAATTCAACGACGTTTTATCTGATATGCTTTCGTAGACTGCCTTGGAGGGACCCTTTCAACCTTCCGAGTTACGAGAGTCGCTGCCTTATGATTCATTTGGACACTCTTCAAGTTCGTCGTGAAGCCGCGAAGACACTTATCGTAGCGGATTTGCTATCTGATGGAATAAACTGCCCTTCTCTGATCGCCGATATTTCACTCCAGGCTCGTAGCCATATCTTACACCTCCCTCCTCAGAGTTCCACACAGGGGAACTGTCTACAGGACGAACTTTGGAATGATTGCTTTGCAACGTGCCTTTAATGGTGTGTCGTCTATTTTCGATTTTAATATATCGCGAAACTATACAAGAAGACAGTTTTTGTTAGCGGTATGATAACGACTGTTCCAGAAAGTATAAGCACACCTTATTTTAACGGTCACTTTGAATATAATGAAATATTTCAACATGTTTTTGCTGCGTCCTTTTGTTTGCACATTTCTGAATGACATAGCATCAAAAAAGCGGCCTTACTCCGGAACAACGAAAGAGTATCGTGCACAAATGGTGCACTGTGAGCGGACTCTTCTTGAGAAAATTGGCCAAGGAAGAGGGTGTAAGCGTCAGAGCGGTCGATTTGCGATTCGAAAATATAGAGAACAGTGTACGTTTGAAGATGCGCCGAAGAGAGGTCGGAAATCCGGTTCTGTTAGTCCAAATATCGATAAAAAGATCAGGGATGCCTACAAGCGAAAACCAGCGACTTCCGTTCGGGATGTTGCGAAAAAACTAGGGACCTCGTCGAGTAACGTCATGCGTGCCAAAGAAAGACTTGGGCTGAAAACATACCGGAAGCAGAAAAAACCCAAAACAGGCCGCGCCAGTGAAACCACGGGCCCGCAAACTCTACGATTCGTTATTGTGTAGAAATTCTGGGTGTATAATAATGGACGATGAAACGTATGTGAAACTAGATTACAAAACGCTTCCCGGACCACAATTCTATACTGTAAGCGAAGACAAAGACATCCCCGAAACGGAGAAGGCCATTTTTACCGAAACATTCGGTAACAAGGTTATGGTTTGTCAGGCAATATGCGAGTGTGCTAAAACATCTAGTCCGTACATCACAACGGAGACGATGAACACTCAGAAATACGTTAAAGAATGTCTCCAGAAGCGATTATTGCCGATGATCAGGCAGCACGAAGGTCAAGTAGTGTTTTGGCCTGATTTGACGTCATGTCATTACGCAAAGGACACTTTAGAATGGTACAAAAGTCAAAATGTATGTTTCGTGCCGAAAGTCATGAAACGGCCGAACTGCCCGGCGGCACGGCCAATCGAGACTTTTTGGGCTTTAACCAAAGCAAAGCTTCGACAATTCATAAAACCAGCGGACGACATCCAAAAATTTAAAAAAGATTGGCCAAAAGTGGTCAAAATGGTGGGAAGTACCACTGTGCAAAAGCTAATGGGTCATGTTCGAGGAAAAGTAAGGAATCTTGGCTATGATTAAATATTTAGATTAAACGAGTAAAATATCATATAAAACACAATATGATTTGCCAAATAAAATTATTAAAACTAAAAAAAACATGCCAAGTGTGCTTATACTTTCTGGAACAGTCTATAGTTTTTTGAATTATGGAGAGTGTGAGCTGTTTAGTGGAATACCTGTAACTAGAAAATAAGAAGAATGATTAGTATTTCCATTTAATTCCAACTACTTTATTGCTTATCTTG
This sequence comes from Aedes koreicus, assembly GCA_024533555.2. Taxonomy (NCBI): domain Eukaryota; kingdom Metazoa; phylum Arthropoda; class Insecta; order Diptera; family Culicidae; genus Aedes; species Aedes koreicus. The sequence continues at coordinate 20,627 of JAHHFK020002409.1, read as the reverse complement.
ACAGATACGCGTATTTCGCACAATGTGCAGACTTCTTCAGTGTCGTGTACCAGTCGAGTATTAGTACACGACACTGAAGAAGTCTGCACATTGTAGACGAAATACGCGTATCTGTCAAGATAAGCAATAAAGGTAGTTGGAATTAAATGGAAATTACTAATCATTCTTCTTATTTTCTAGTTATAGTTTTTTATTATTATTTGGATACCAAACAAGTCTGTTGATAATTAAATCAAATAAATAAATATACACGGCTCAGGAAGTACCAGCACATCGGTCCCAAGCTTAATGATTCGCCCCTAATAACGTAACTCATACGACCACACCTTCAAATATTCTGTTAATAACACAGCGAATCAAAACACAAACAAAGCTTCTAGTGCCGAAAAGCGCAAAAATGTATTGTAAGGTGCAAGCTGCAAGGTGTACTTCGGTCCAAGGGGTTCTACAACAGTGAACCAATTTCAAATCCGTACTTTCATATTGATTGTTGGTTATATGTTATATGTAATGAATATTTAGTACATTTTGGCGTGGTCATTTGATTGCTTATCTTGTGTTAGAAAATTTAGCTGAAAGTAATTCTGGTTAGAGTTGTATACCGTACTTTATCTATTAATTAACTTTTATCACAGAGAACAGACATTGATGTCCATATACCTTTTCTTGAAAAACGTGTGTAAAAGTATAAAGGGGTCAGCCGGTATAAGAAGCAAGTGCAGAGAAAAACAAACAAAACTTTTCAGGTTACGTGCTAGGATTTTGATTGATAAACATTGACATGACAGTCCCGCCCCCCCCCCAAACAAAAGCCGTTTAAATTACCCAACCCCAATGACTCTTTTCTTTTTTTTAGAAAAAACCAAAACAAAAAAATAAATTCTTTTTTCCCCTGCCCCCCCCCCGCCCCCCCCCCCCACACCCCCGGGGCGTTTTGACCGCCCCCCCCCCGTCCTGCCTTTCCCCTCCGAGAAAGAAATAAAATAAGAAAAAAGGAGAGAAAGAAAAAATAATGGAATACGAATACCATGTGAGAATTTAACCGATATTTTTCACAGCCCGTCAAATGGTTCGCCGGACGCATATGAGAATTTCCCCCCAATTATTTCCCACCCTTTATTCATTCCCATCACGTTTAGCTATACACGGTAAATCTGAAGTATGCAATTATGACTTCAAAGTAGGCACTTTTCTTGAAGACTGGAATTATGCATAAAATGCCTAAAAAGGTTTTAGGCAAAAATGCCTAAAGAGGTTATACGTCAAAAAGTGAATAAATTTTAGGCATTTTGCAGCATGTGAAAGAGATTAGAAACTATGCATTTTTGAAATGTGATTGTATGTAGGAAATAGTCACTTTATTTAATGAAGATGGGATAAGAATCTCAGCGCCAATATATCAAATCTCCGTTGGCCGTTTTAATCTCCGTACGATCTGCTTTTTTTGTAATTAACGACATTCCGTATCGATTTATCTAAAAAACCCGCACATGCAAATAAAATACACCATAGGGTATGAATATGTCTCTTTTTTCTGGGATTGATAATTTGCAGGAGAATGTTTTCTTTTCCGATCAAGCGAAGGTTATAGTATCAATAGATATAGATCAATCTAATCAGTGCCTCGTAGCCTGTCCATGATACTGGATTCAGATTTGACTAGCAAGAACCCATTTTTTTTTTATTTTCACTTTTTTTGTGGCACAGCCAGTCAGCTAGAACAAATCGATATTTCCACTTTGATGATAGCCTTGTTTTTATGCATTTTTTCTATCACACTGGAATAAAAAAAGGACTTAAAAGTATTCATTTTTTGGGATTAAAAAGTAGGCATTTTTTGACGTATGGAGAATGTTCTTTGAAATGCATAGAATGTAGTCAAAAAATGACTACCTCAGAATTACCGTGTACCCCAACCACCCCAAACCCCCCCCATATTTTTTGAATCCTCATCGCCTTGAAAAAAACTCCCACTGTAAAATTTTTTCAAATACTTTTTAAAATGGGCTTTGTTTTTTCCAACATTTTTCTTTAAAAACATATTTCAACCACCCCACTTTCAAAAAAACTTTATATAAGGAAATTGTAGGAACCTAAAAAACCTTTCTAAAAAAAAAAAACACAAAAAAAAATTTTTTTTTTCATCAAAAAAAAACAAAAAAAATAACAAAAAATAAAATATCTAAAAAACCACATTTTTAATATTTTTTTAATTTGTTGTATGGAAATTTGAGGAAAAAAGACACGTTTTAAAAAAATAGCGAACTTTGGTGTATATTTCAAATTTTGGTTATTCATTCTTATAAATAAATTTTGATGTTACAATATGGTTTTGGAGATCATTACAAACAATAATGATTATAATGATAAACCACGTAAACGCAACCGTTTTCAAGATATTTCTGATTTTCTTTCAATAAAATTTCAAAACCTTAAAAAATACGCCCTTTTCATAAATTACTCGTGATATTAAAACAACAATAGCTAACGATTGTTTCTCTTGTGTTTTTAGCCTTTTTAAAACACATGTATGTGCCTCTTACTTACTCTTAACAGCTCGTCAATTGAAAAAGCTTCACTTAAAGTTATAAGACAAAAATAATGAATTATGGTTGGATTTATATTTATATATACCATTTATTAGTCTCGGTCATTGATAATATTACATAAACATTATATAAACTATTGATTGCTTTTATATATATTATGAATCCTGCCTTCTTCGTCATTCGAAAACAGTTTTACAAAAACTTCGTTTTCTGAAATTGGAACCCTCTCTTCCTCCTCAAATTCTTCTTCTCTCTACTAATGAGTGGTATCTTGGTACCTGCAATCGTTTTGATTCTCTATGTAAATTTGATACCACATTCTGAGAACCCCTGTGCATTGGTGTGAGCTACTCTGTCATGGGAATCATTGAGATTGGACATAGGGACAAAACGACATTTGTGTTAAACAACTACCAAAAAAAATATCGTACTTATTTTGTTCGCCCATTCGAATAACTCTTTATCCCCCCTTCATCTCTTCTACAACAAAACCACATTTTTTAAACACACCTTTTTTTCGCCCATTCGAATAACTCCAAATTCAAATGGTGAGTTGACAACTTCGAAGGAGGGTGCGACCGACCTCTCGTCCTCACAAGTTCCTACTTCACGCCTCCACGAGTCATATGATCACAAAAGACTGCCAGCTGAAACATGGAGACGCTGGTTGGCGTAGCCTGGGCAATGTTGTCAATCTGACAATAGCGAAGTGAGGGGGTGCGACCGAAGATCTTATACCTTTAAATCATATTCTATATTTTCTATTCTCATTTTACTAATAATTTCAGCACGCTTTGGAATCATCTTTGCATTCCAAAACTATGTAAGAGCCGGGAGCAACATGCCAGGCATCAAATTTGTCGGAATTTGTATCTCAGCATTTCAGCATACCATTTTATTTAAAATTGCACTTCTGAACTTCAACTATTATATTCATAAAAGGCTGGCATGTGCTTATACGTAATGTAGGATTATATTTTAATGATGTGTTTGTGGTATTATGGTAAGATAAGCCATTTCTTTCAGAAAATATCCAACCGGACTCTCCAATTGCTATCTTTGAAATGTTGCTAGAACAGTATAAAGAAAAATATTACAAATATTACAGTATCTTACAAAATAATATCTTTTATTGAAATTTTATCTTTTATATATCGAATGATCTTCTCGTTTTCAGCTTTCCCAGGACTAGTAGGATATTGATACATATCTAACTTTTATTTATTTTTCAGTAACAATCCATTCAAGTTTGAAATTTTAATAAATTAGCATTTTTGTCTATAATGATATCTTAATTTGTTGTGTACAAAATATATTACATATTAAATAACATATAACGGGGAAAGGTAGGGACCATCAGGGCACCCAAGTAAAACGATTTGGATAGGGAGCATGGGACTGCCTCCTCCCTATTGTTAACATTTCGTGGCGGGGGCGGGCCCTCCCCCCCCACCCTTTGGTTTATTTCTGTCAATCGAGGGCTCGATTCTACTTGTGTGGGGGGAGTCTTTTTTTGGGAGGGGGTTTTTCCTCCCCACATTAAGTGGGTTCTCGTAAGTGTTTCTCTCTTCCCGCCCCCCCCAACTTTTTTGCCCCTTCCAAAAGAGGCTTGAGGACACCAACAAAAAAAAAACCCCGAACAAAATGTTTTTCAGATTATTCCACTGCTATGGAATGTTTCCTTGCTGCAATAGATGGTAGTATTACATCATCATCATCATCATCATCATCATTCGAATAACTCTAATGCACTTTTTATAGGGTGTTCATGTTGTACAGCAAGGCTTGCATATCTTGCCATTCGTTTTAATGTACCACCAATTGCATCGCAAGGTCCCTTACCGTGGGATGTTGCGAAAAAATACCATTCAGCATCAATATTGTATTTCTTTTTAAACTTACAAAGGTTTGCAAAGTTCTTCCTATTTTTATATTGGGATGCTGCCCCGTCAGACATAAACGTAGCTTTCTTTACTTTAATTTTTGTTTGCAAAAAGCTTATTAGTTTTGAAATAAACACCTGCACCGCAATCGTATCATGTTTCAACACTTCTGAGATAACAATGAAACTGATATTTTTAAGTATTCCAGATTCCGTGTAATAAATGACAAAAGGGTGAATAGTGGCTTGCTCATTACTCCAATAACTACTTTGAACAGCATCTTGAAAAACAAATGAATAATTTTCAGAAAAATCACAAATTATTATTACTGCGCCGTCTTTAAGACAACTTTTATAATCTCTCAAGAAACTAGACTGCTGAGATTTGACAAAATCGTGGGATACTAATTGTTCCAACTTTTCACAAAAATAAGCAATAAATTCATCAATTGGTTTAACAAGTGTCTCTAAACTACATCTATCAGTTGAAATCCATTGCTCAAAAGATATTTCAACTAAACCACGTTTTTCTAATTTGTCTGTTAAACTACTCTCAAAATCTGAAAAGCCTGGACATCGTTCGCATTCACGGAGGTAACATTTTTTAGTTCTAGTTGATGAGCTACATAATATTTCTTCAAAACACAATTTATAATCATTCTCGAATGAATATTTTCTAAGACCATGAAGCATCAAGTTAATGTTCTCATGAATGGTGCAAACACAAATGTTATGAGAACCTGTGCTGCCAAGTAATTTGCAATGCTTTGGTCTTAGTGCTGCAAAAGAGCTAAACCCAACAGCATTTTGATGCATCTCTTGAAATTTAATGAAAGCTTCTCTTAATGAACAAACTAAAAGGCGCTTTTGAATATGAACCCTCTTACCTTCACTCCTCACTGAAACGTAGTCGTTCATACCAGGGGTTGCTCGTGTAATCTCATCACTGTCGTAAAATTGCAAAATTTGGTTTTTTATTTCCGGGTTCAGACCGTGTCCCAGCTTTTCGTTAGGGGCAGCTAAAACACCTTCGTGCTTTGCAAGGAATTTAGCTTGTGATACGATGTACTTGTTTGTTATTCCAAATTCTGCCATTACTCTTTGATTTGTCCAAGATTGTGGTAAAACCGAAAGTATCCTTACTTGATCGTCCCTCGAAGTTTCTGGATCAGCATACCGGTCCTTTAGCTGCGCGATTATTTCGTCATATTCGGCTGCTTTCACTTTCAATTGTTCCAGGTCATCCTCCTCCGCTTGATCCCCAAATATGTGTGTCCGAATGCCGTTTGAAACATCTTTGAACTTTTTGCGGGCATAATTTACGTTCAGGAACTTTTTAGCCGATATTGGCGAAACGTTGATTCCAGCTACGCCCTTGTTAAATAGCTCAATATTATGGCGCCTTGAATAATCTTGCACACTGCTATCAGATGGCACTGACATTAATGATATTGCCGATGGCGTTTCCTCGAGACCATACAAGTCTACTTGCCGTGATGTAGATGGTTGTGGATCCATAATGTTAGTAATTGATGGTTTCTCACTAGGCTCCGAAATTGCAGCATGGGATTGTTCCGTTCTATTTAAATGCAAACGACAATTATCACAAATCATCAAAGAAGTGTCCAAATGTGTTTTGCCCATAAACTTGAGTTTTTTGACATTTTGTTCGGTTAATTTACGAAGGTTTTTTGAGCACCGTTTAGTGGGAAACGGCATACAACACTTCTTCATGTTAAACTCCATTTTCAGTTCACTCAGATAGATTTTACTGATGAATGCGACTATGTATGAGCATATATATTGGCTGTGGTACCTTTGGAAATGCAGGTATAAAACATCTCTGGTAGTTTACAGGCAGCGTACATTAGCTGTTTTTTTTATGAGAAGATATACCTGACATACGTTATAGCTGCTATTTGTCTACCTACCTTAAACAATATGTGTTACTTTCATCGCTACATCACCGAACTGTTCGGAGTGTAGTTTTCACACACTACACCCGACCTCTAACATCGTTGGAGCTTGGCAAAATAGTCAGCAGTTCGATTAATATGCTTCTTCTATATGACCCTCCGCATAATTTCATCATCTGTCCATTTCACACTTGTCGCCCCTGCGACATCTATCTCGCTGTTACTTTCATCGCTTTAGCAAATTCGCTCCCTTCATTCTCTGAGCGGCCCGACCGATACAGCCATAAAACAATTATAAATATATTGATTGCAATATTAAAACAATAGTGCTATTTATCTTGTTCTTTTCAAATGAGTCTTCTTATCATCCTGATATCAAAAGAAAAGAGGACATTAGAGTAATGTGAACGTTATAATATGAAGATCTTGGAAAATTTATCATTTCTGGTGGAAATCTCGATTAACTTAAGAAAAGAGCGAATTTTCTTATGTTTTTTCATTCTATTGAAATAAAATCCGAAAAATCTCGAAAACGGTTGCGTTCAGGTGATTTATCATTAATATCATTATTGTTTTTAATGATCTCCAAAATCATATTGTATAATTAATTTTCATTTATAATAATGAATAACCAAAATTTGAAATATGCACCAAAGTTCGCTCTTCGGAAAACTTTTTTATTATAAGAGCGTCCATCCTAGAGTTTTTTTCAAAACGTGTCTTTTTTTCTCAAATTTCCACAAAACAAATTTGAAAAATATTAAAAATATGTTTTTTTTTATATTTGATTTTTAGTATTTATTTTCGATTTTTCTTTATGAAAAAAATTTTTTTTTTCAGTGTACATTTTTTTTACAAAGCCTTTTTAGTTCTCTACAACTCCCCCATATAAAGTTTTTCTCTAAATGTAATGGTTTTTGAACTACGATTTTTCAAGTAAAATGTTGGAAAAAAAACATACACCCATCTCAAAAGTTACTCTTGAATCCAAATAATCTTAACACCAGTGGATTTTTTTTTTCAACATACCGAAGACGTGTACCAAGTTTCATCAAAATCGAAGATAGTTGAGTTTGGTGACCGACCGATTTGGCGTGGAATCAGTCATAAGAAAAAAGAGATTTTTTTATATGTTGGATATTTTGGAATAAGGGGGAAGAGAACCCCCCCCCCCACCTCCAGGGAATTATAAAAACTTTTTTAAAAGGAGAGCTCACACATAAAATCCCCCCCCCCCAGCCGGGAAGAGCGCCCCCAACCCCCAAAAAACAAAAGGAAAAAAAGAATTAAAAATTGGTGCAATGTTATAGAACCCCTTGAACCCAAGTACACCTTGAACCGTGTACCTTGCAACACATTCTTGCGCTTTTCGGTACTAGAATTTTTGTTTTTGCGTTGATTCGCTATGTTATTTTGAAAGAATATTTGAGAATGTGTACGTGTGACTTACTTTCTCAGGGGCGAAGCATTAAGCTTGGGACCGAGCTTGGGACCAATGTGCTGGTACTTCCTGAGCCAAAAATTATATCAATTTTGTTCAGGACTATCCAGCCGCTGCTAGAAATGCCTCTCAGTACGTTCAACTATTCGCAATATTTTGTGATATAGTGGGCGGAATATTACCAATAATCAATGTGCAACTAGCGATTTGAAATTGGTTCACTGTTGTAGAACCCCTAGTTCCGAAGTACACCTTGCAGTCTGCACCTTGCCATGCAATCTTGCGCTTTTCAGCACCTTTTGGTACAAGTATCTTTGTTTTTGTTTTGATTCGCTATGTTATTTTGACAAAATATTTGAGGGTGTGTTCAAGTGAGTTACGTAATTAGGGGCGAATCATTAAGAAAGGGACCGAGCTTGGGACCGGTGTGCTAGTACCTCCTGAGCCAAAAAAACGAAAGTGTGAGTTATGCCTGTGTCATAACTGCAAAGTTGACGTAGGACTGCTTATTGATGTGAAGAAATTGATGTCATCGAATTGATAAATTACTACTATATTTTATTCAGTCTAAAGAACCATGAAACCCCACACTCTTAGAAAATATCATGTAAATTTAAATCTTCTTGGATGCGCATAAAAGTAGCTGCAGACCACAATGGATTTTCCAAATAACTGTGCACAATTTTTTCCCTTCTTTCGGCTTCCATGTTGATTGTTTACAAAGTACAGTCGATTTGCGGAATGTCAAAAATACATACGTGAAGCTGACAAAATTCCCGACACGTGGGCGCCAAGAACTTCCAAATCCGTCCACCAGGAGCGCCACAATAAGTTTGTTCCAATTCTAAATGAAGCAAGCCTTAGGTTTTGGTTCTCGAACTCTACTTTTGGTATCTCCGTTTGATCAACATAAAATTTGTGAATGAGACCGGAGGTTGGATTTTGCTGAATGAGGGAGGGAAGCTGACAGAGCCGTTTAAGATCAGGAAGGTCTGCAGGAATAGTTGGTCGATTGTTTGTTTGATGATAAATATAGGATTTGTAGAACGGTATGGAATCAATCTCCAATAGATGCCGACTAATCATTAGAGCCTTACATTTGAGGGCTGGAAGTTGCAATTTTAAACCCTCATCTGCATAATCGCGTGCGAGCTGTTGGATCGGAACACGTGCTGGAACTCTGCTCCACAAGAACGTTCCAATTACCGCCGTAATTTTCGCCGTATGTACACTGTATGGCAATAGCGTAGCCGATAAATACCAAATTCTGGATGTTATGAAAGTGTTCAAAAGAGTCACTTTCTGGTATAAAGTTAGTGATGGTAAGGAATGTAGCCAAATTTGACGATTGAATTTTCTTACCATCTCGTCCCAATTCAGGGTGATCATCAATCGAATGGAATTGGCGAAGATTATCCTTAGGACTTTTACGGTGTTGTCTGACTGTAGCCACGGTATTGGTATTGTATTTCCTTCTACAAAACCAACATCGATTGATTTTGTTTTTTCCCAATTCAGCTTGGCACCAGCAGCACCTTCATATCGTGTGAAGAGAGTTCTCATTTCTTCTATTTTCTGTGCATCCATACAGACCACAGTGATGTCGTCCGCGTAGGCAACAACGAGATCCTCACGGCATATTTGTTCCAATCTGCTCAACAGGGGATGCAGATACAAAACAAACAGCAGCATGCTCAAAGGACAAAAAAAAATAATTTCCACTTAATCCCCTTGCGCTGAACTGGCCGGCTTGACGTGCCGCAAGGGCTCAGTAGGGATCAAGACCCGAAGCTAAGAGTCAGTTCCTTTGTGGTTATATCACATTTATTAGCAGAGCAGCACATCGAAATTTTAGGTTCATTATATGCTTTATATCCCATGATTCCTTATATACTATACAATTTCAGATCATCCATGGATATCCCAAGTTTTGTAAAATAATTTTAAATCAATTTTTTTTTCTCGTGGCTATGATACATTGTCTTAGCTTTCAGGTTCATGGTACAATTGCAGCAGGACCACAATCTGCAGACATTTAAATAAAAATGAAATTATTATCATTTTATATTATAACATCCATGCATTACATTTTGTATGCTTTTTTATAAGTCATTTTCAGCTTCGCATATATGCATCCTTGTCAGTTATAGCTCATCTAACCTACGTTATGTATTTGAAAAGATAGAAAGGTTTTTGATGTTTTTTTTTTATTTTTTAGAAAAAATCATATTTGAAAAATTCTACTTAAAAAAAGCTCTTTCCTTCTTCATCAAAAATATATATTAATTTAAAACCTTGCAGTTTACAATCATTCATTTCCTATTTCACAGAAATAAAGTATCATTTATAGGTCCAGATGACCAAGAGCTATCGAAAAATTCAATTTTTTATCTGTTTGTATGTTTGTTTTATTAAGGTTCATTTTTTGGATTCATACTCATATGAAATTTATTTCGCCTTATTATTAGCTGTTTTCAGTTTTTTTCCAATATTATTATGATATTAATACACATCTAATTTTCACATTTTATTTTCAGTAACATACCAGTAGATGTCAGATACATCTTGTACCTACGTTTATTATGTTCTCTGACTATTATTGTGAAAACAAATTCTAATCTTAATAGATCTTAATCCAATAGAAACTGCAAAAGTGGAAGTCTTTCGATGAGTGGATGTTCAGCTTAGTTACGGATATATGTATTCTACTATAGTTTACTGGCCTGCTGGTATTATTATTTTATATTATAACGTCAGTTTATTATTTTACGTTATGATATTAAATGATGTGACATAATTGCATTTAAATTCATTTCATTAAAATCACTATTTCCGACGAGACTCACTACATAAATTATTGAAAGGAAACGGAACAGCACATCGAAATTTTAGGTTTACTTTTCTATTGCTATAATATTTCAGATCATTCATAGGTATCCCATGTTTTATGAGATAATTTAATATCATTTTTTTTTCTCGCAGCTACATTGTCTAACTTTCAGGTCCACAAATGGAAGTGCTATTATCATTCTTATATTCATTCACTATATTATTTGTCATTATAATATTCATTCACTATATTTTTATAATTATAATATTAATTCACAAGATTTTAAATATTACTATATGAAACTGAATATATATTGGGAAAGGAGGGAGCATCAGGGTATCACTCAAGCTGGAATTGGACAATGGAGTGGTATGACAACCGGCGTCTAGGAGGGAACAAACAGTATCATTTTCTTTATCCTACCGATTCGATTGTGGTGCTGTGAATTCTACTCCAACAGTTTCAGTGAGAGTGACGCGCCCTTCTTAACAAGCCATCCCGTAGAAAGCTTAATAAGTTTTGCCAATTGGGTTATTCGATTTGTTGGATCGTATCGTTGGAAGGAGAATCTCATGTTCCCGCGGGTTTCGCGTAAGTGTCTCTGCTTACGGGTCCGCCCCACCGTTTTTGGCCCTTCATACAGCGTTACTGTGAATACAACCCGGCAACTCAATTTGATCTTGCTATTAAGTGGAGCTGCATACATGACAAGGTCTTAGAAGGGATGGTGGCTACCTTACATACATACATACATCACTCCACCTCTCTCACTCCTCTTGCTTTCCAACCACACTACAGAGAAATGGTTACATAATTTTGAATTAGTATTGAAATCTGCCTGTGCGATTTTGGTGTTTGGTTGGTTCTTTTTTTTTTATACCCCACCACCCCCCCCCCAACCAAAACCAAGGAGAAAAACCCCCCACCCCCCCTTTTAAAAAAAAATACACCCCGCGGTGTAGGACGACAAAACCCCGCCCCAAAATTCATTTTGGGTGCCCTCTTTTCCCCGCTATTTTTTGGGTTCCGCGTTTTCGGATCCCGGGGAGGATTTCAGTTGCAGTTATCTCGTTCATGCACGCAGCATTTATCTCATCATTTTCGGGTATGACCCTGTCACACTCGAATGAATCATCGACTGACATTGGTTCCGCTTCGGCTGTGTATAGCTGTTGAAAGTAATGGAGCATGTGTTGTTCTATGTCTTCGGACTGGTCAAGTGTTTCACCTCTATCGTTTTTCAAATGAGTTATCGTCGTACGTTTCCTCCGTGGTTCACCGAGCTGGAAGCTAGAGAGTGGCTCTCCTGCGATATAGGTTTCGTTGATGTGTATGAAAAATTTGGTGAAGTTTCGCTGCAGCGCCAACATGCGTCCCTTGATTTGGTTCATAGTCACCCACATCGAAGCGTCCGTGTAGTATCTGTCGTATGCTTGTTACAGTTTCCCGTAGAGCTGTTGATGTTCTCGGTGGAAGTAATCGTAAGCTATTTTGGACTTCCATCGATAGAACGATTTGATTTTTGGTTTTACAAAGGACAACCACCAAGCCATCCATGATGGGTATCCTCGCCGTTGACGTGTCCAAAACTGCCAACAGTACTTGAATTCTTCGATGTTTTCGGTGGTAAGCAAATGGGGACGTAGGCACCAGAATCCCCGGCCGCGTTCTCTGCCAAGGCGAGGAAGGCAGATCCGAGCTGTTACTGCTTTATGGTCCGAGAAGGAGCACACGTGGATGTCAGCCGTTCGTAAATGATCGCATAGTCCAGCATTGACGTATATACGATCAAGCCGGGATGTCGAATGTGCTGTAATGAATGTGTGCCCTGGAATCTGGGGACCCACCTTTTCCCATACATCACGCAATTGCAGCTGTTGCACTGTTGCTTTTAGAGCAGGGCTATCATTATAACCTGTGGCATCGCATTGCCGCAGAGCGCAGTTGAAGTCTCCTGCTAAAATCATGTTTGGGGTGTTAAGTCGAAAATAATAAGCGATGGTAGTGTTTAGAAATCGTTCTCTCTCTGCTCTATACTGAGTTCCGCTTGGTGCGTAGATGCTAGCAATCGTGGTGTCGTTGATGCGCAGTGATACGAGTCTACCGTCAAGACTTCTCTCAACGTGTGAGAAGTGGATGTACTCTTTAAGGGCTATTGCTGTTCCTCGTTTTGCTTGGTCAACATTACAGATAACGTTATACCCGGGGAGAGAGAGTTGGTTAATCTCTACCTCTTGCAAAAAAGCGATGTCGATGTCTAGACTACGGAGAAATGTCCGGAGAGCGTCAATTTTAGTCTCGTTTGAGATTGTGTTTATGTTTATTGTAATGATATTGTAGCTGGTGTACTCCATTTTTTTTTTACATTGGGGAATCACCGTCTACCTTGACAACGTCACTGTCGTGACGCAGTTTTTTGGCTTGAAATCGTTTGGATCGTCTGCTGCTGATCGATGAGGAAGATTCGTCCGTTTCGTCTCCGTCATACCGTTGATTCTCTCCTGTCTTCGGTTGAGTCGATGGTGTTATCTCATGTCTTTGAGTTTGCTGTGGCTTTTTGAACTGTGCCATATCACGGTTTGTAGGTTGGATAGTTAGAAGGGTTGCCGGTTGCGGTGCCGGCGAGGCTGATATTTTCGGTGACGTTTCAGGAATCTGTTGCTCAGTTGATTGCGGTGGTGCAATTCCCTTTTCTGCGAAAGGTTGTTTGTTCGACGTTCTTGGTCTGATTTCGGAGAACGATGACCCTCTAGGTTCTGATTGTTTCAGGTTGTTCACCTTTGCTGCGGTCGTTTGCTTCGCTACGTTAGCGTAAGACGGTTTTGTCTGATCAGCATCGAGCTTCTGGATCAGTTACTTTTTGTTTTGGATGCAGGAGATCCCAATATGAACAAATTCATTACAGTGTCGACATGTTTGTTGTTGACAAGAGTAGGTCACGTCTGTTGATTCTCCATCGATGGTGACGTCAGAAGGAATGTTCTTCTTAACGACCATGCGTGCAACACGGACGCCCGTGCCAATATTGTCGAACAGGTATTTTGAGTCCCACATCGCTTCTCGAATAGACAGCACCACACCGTATTGCGACAGAAATTTCACAATCTCATGATCTGTTACGTCCACCGAGAGATCGTACAGTTTCACATCGACACCGCCGTCCTCCATCCACATCCGGAGTACGTAACTTTTTTTGTCAACGACGATTTCGTGCTTACCGTCGTGTTGGTCCACAATTCTTTGTGCCACGGCGAGATCACTAGCTGTCACGAAAGCACACAGGTGAGTTCTGATTCATCTCCAAAATAAGAAAATATTTAAATTAAATTAGCTAGTTGACCATCGCCAAAAAAGTTGTCGCATGTGCAGATTGATGAATGCCAAAAGCAAATGAACTCGTGCTAAGCAGCGTTTTTGTTTGCAAGTCTTCATCTCTAATATGCAAGAATTACTATAATGTGCAATGATAATCATTCTGTTAAATATTTTATTTAACGGTGAGCACTCGTTTTAAAATCGATCACGGAAGAGAACAAATTTTAACGTGTACCTTGTCGTGACGCGTGAAACCGACTGCGTTCAAAATAGGTCTGATGTTGTTATTTCATGATTTCAAATCTCAGTATAAAATTAGGTATTTTTTATGCATTACGGACTTAGATTTGAGGTTGTAAAATATATTCTAGAAGCTGTTGTAAATGAAGCATCCGGAACATGATTTTGAGTGTGAAAGTATTTATTATTTTTGGATTCATGTTAGTATATAACAATACAGCAAATAGAACATACAATTGAGCAATATTTATCATTGAGTCTTTAAGAATTCAAGTGCAACCAGGATTACATCACTCGTAATATTCATTATTGTTAAGTATGTATGCTATTGGTTTGTAGGGCTTCGGTTCTTCTTCTGCTATTGGTTCTCCACGAAAATTTATAGAAACTGCTGTTCGGCTCGAATTAACTGTTAATGATAGTTTGTTTGTTGAATGTCCAACGTGCTCTCTAGTGTTAAATGGGTCCTTTGTTTACGGAGGGAACATGGTTGACAATGAAAATGATTTCTTCAGTCTTCTTGGGTTGCAGGACGGCCTGAGTGTTTGACAGCACGTAATATTACGATAAAAATGGGCATTTACACCATCTTCAACTTGATTATACACCTAAAGAAGTTGAGAAGGTGGCAAAAAATGCAATTGCAGTTTTTGCAATCATATCTTGAGAAATCCGCATGATTCACAAAAGGCAATTTTGCCCAATTGGATCCACAAAGCGTTGTATGGTACATGTGAAGCTATGCACGTGTGTGCAAGGGACTCGCAGGCACAAATAGCTCGAAACAAATTTATCGCTGTCCTTGTTCAATCATCATCAACATATCAATATACAATATGGATGAGTCGATAGCACAAAATGGTGCAACGCTATTGGCCACTGTTGTATTGCCGCCGTCAAGTGTTCTATTTTTGTTCGTTAAAATCTCGGTCTCAAATTTTCCCATTTTATTTTTGTGAGCCATCTGACTTTCGGGCTCCATCTCTTACTCATCAACTAAATACCACTGCGCACAACCTCACGCACATACACTCAGTAGCAAAAAAAAGCCGAGCAAAATGTTGCTTCCAAAAATTTGACAACATTATAACATTATAACCTTACTTGGCCGAAATTTCAAGTTGATAGAGTTTAAAAATTTGAAGTTTTCATAACATATGGCAAAGTAAGGTTTTTGGACATATCAATTTCAAAAATCCGTATTTCGGTGAAAAATGTATGTAACATATTGAAACTGTTACCATAGCCTTAACAAATAAAGAAAAATGATGTGGACAAAATTTGAACTGTTTCCATCAAGTGGTTTGGACTACAGCTGGCGTCAAAGTTAACGCACCAACACGAGTATTTCCTTTTTCCCCGATATTGACCATGTTGAAATATCGGTGCAAAAAAGAGGTAAATTTGACTAATAGCACTGTATAATACTGTATACGTAGTTTTCACAAACCAATTCATACTGGATGTCATATTTTTAAGTTCTCCGTGGGTTACACTAGTTATTTGGGATATTTCACGCGTAACAAATCATGTGTATTAATAAGATGAATTCACTTCGGCTTTTTTTTGCACCGACATTTCAGCATGGTCAATATCGGGTGAAAAAGGGAAATACTCATGTTGGTGCGTCAACTTTGATGCCAGCTGTAGTCCAAACCAATTCATGAAACTTTGTCAAATTTTGAGCACAGATTTTTCTATATTTTTTTAAGCTATGGTGACATTTTTAGTATGCTACCTTTAATTTTTTACAGAAATACGGATTTTTGAAATTGGTATGTTCAAAAACGACTTTTTTCACATGTGTTAAATTTATAAACTAACACGAAATTTTGGTTAAATAAGGTCTATACATTGGTTATAGTGTTGTTAAATTTTTAGCCAAAAATATTGATAATTGACAAAGTTACAGAAGGTTAAACATGGCGTTTTTTTGGAAGCAAAATTTTGCTCAGTTTTATTTTTGCTACTGAGTGTATATTGCTTTTGCCCACAACCAATTTTGGATTTTTCCTCCAAGTTACGATCCACAGCAAGAAATGGAAAAAAAAATCATGCGAAAGTGTACTACAATCTTGCTTTTTTATGTTGGGTGTAGAGCGAATTACGAACAACTTAACCTAACACCCAGTGGACCAGTTTGGACATTTTCGTTTTGCAAAAAGTTCCACAGGCTGGAGCGGGAATCGAAACCTCAACTTCAAGGCAACCGCTTGAACGACGGGTGACGCCGCTAACCATTTGACCACGAAGATGATGTGGGCGATTGAATTTGGCCATTTCCTCCGGGACGCGGCTTTTTCAACGCCATATTGAGCCGGTGCGTGGTAATGAAAATTTCGATGAGCTCAAGAGAAATTTCAATCAAACATACTCTTTAGTTGGCAACTTGATTTGATCGCCCTGAAAAGGACGGTTTAGTTGATAAAATGGTTCACGATTGAAATTTTCTTCAGTCTTCTTGAGCTGCAGGACACCACTGTGAAATGGTCACACCGAAGAAAGGTTTGTTCAACTCCTCGTCGTTGCGGATGGCTAGCTGCAGGTGACGTGGATGATTCTTCTTGGTCTGGTCTTCTTGTGCTCACGGGCGGCGTTTTCTACCAACGTGCTCCGCAAACACGTCTGTCGCATGCGGATTGGTCGGTCGTCCCCACATGTTTGATAATCGCTGGCACGGTAACTGTGGCAGTATGAACCAATCAGAGCGAGGCGCAAACATGATGCCATTTTCGACCAATAGCTTTGTGCGTTAAGACATTTTTCTTTTAATTACATTTTAATTAGTTTAAAGAAACATTAAAAATTAAGTTTGCTACAGGGATTCAGCTTTGATGTTCTACCTTGCGAATGAAATACTTATCGTAAAATTTCTGGGGGCCAGAGAGGAAATATTATCGTTCAAAGTCTTCAAACCCGCGTAACGCTTGCGATTTCAGAAATTTTAGAACGGCGCCCCTATACAGGAATAGAAAAGAAAGACGTAAGTCCTACGTCAAAAAAAAAAACACTTTTACGAGCGTATTAAAACGATTTTAATTGGAAAACTTGCAAAATTTAGAGTAACGCTTTACGCTTCAAGGTCATATTTTGACAGATAGGCGTATTTCGTCTGCGACTCATAGACTTCTTCAGTGTCGACTGCTCGATTCGGCAATTAGAGCAGTCAACTCTGAAGAAGTCTGTACGTCGCAGATGAAATAAAAATTCAGAGAACTCAAATTTAAACATTTTTTTTTTAAATCACTCATAAGTAGCAAAATCGGGGGGGGGGTAAGTCACTTGGCCACCATGTGTTAACACCCTCACAAACACAATCCGCCACAACCCACCACACTTCGAACACACTCGCCACCACATGAAAGATAAATTAATTTCTGACAACACTTACACGAATCGATTGTTTGTTTTCTCACTATTTTGATCCCCTCTCGCTTGCATTGAAGTGCAAAACGTTGCAATAGTAAACTTGCAATTAAAAGACGTTGCAATAAACGAAATTGCAATAAGCGAATGGTCGCTGTATATAAGAAAACAATAAATAGTTTTTTTTTTGAAGAAATTTAAACAAGTCTCTAAATAAGGATAACGCTTGCATTAAAAAAAGAGTCAATTTTCGGAGGAATGAAAAATAAATGATTGAAAATATCAAAACCACACAAATTTTCATTAATTCCTGTATGAATTTATGATTTTACAAAAATTACTCCAATCCGGTCTTACGGGTGCTGGCTGGAGCTTTCTGGTAGTTTTATTGATCAGTTCCTTTTCGGTTTTCATCACGAAATTGTTCACCCAGAAATTTTCAATTGTGTGCGGCTAGGGCATGTTTTGGCAGTTTTATTTGGGACAGCTGGGATCTCCAAACGCTACATTTTCACCAGCGACCGTTTCAGGTAATCTATCGAGGCCTGATTCGGCCAGAACACAGCAGCGTCCCTCGAGTCTGGTTTATTAATGCCGCAATTTCCGATTAGCACCTTGTGCTCACACCTTCCCGTTGACCGCAAGTCCAGAAAAAAAGAAGACCGGCTTTGACATCCCCTTCTCACCGGTTGTCAGCCCCAAGAGGACTTTTTTCGGGAACTTCGTGTGGAAGATGTACTTTTCGTCGCTGCTCACCTTCTTCCTGGTGGACGTGAAATAGGTACATTTCATCGTCCATGATCACAGCCATGTTGGGCTTCGCAGGGAAAACATCCTTGAAGAGCACGGCCGGTCTCGACTTCCACTTTCTCATGACGATGTCCCTGTTGGCCAAAGGCTTGTTGACCGTCTTGTCAGTTGCACCGACCTTCCGACCTTGCCTTCCGTCTTCCGCTTCAGTGATTGTTGCACCTTCCGGTCATGCCTCCGACTTGCGCTCGATGCTCTCACCTTTTTCCAGGGTGCCAGTTTCCTGTTTTGCATATGGCCGCTTATGCGTATTTGGATTTCGGTGCGTCACGATGACGGACTCCTTCACCGGGGTGGAGCCGACGGTAATCACAAACCATCGAACGTAGTTGCTTCATTTATTTCGCCATGGCAGCCGTAAACAAACAGAGCTGTCAAGTTTTTGCACATAGCAGACTTATATTTATTGCCATCTGTTTGCAGTATATTTCTTGAAAAATCGTTGAACTTATAGCGAATTCGTTTTTGATCCAATTCCAAACTGGATCGGGTATAAAAATTGGGTCGGCTTGTTGTGTGTTAAACGTCAGTGTGTATGGCTTTATTTGTAACTCGTATCGGATTAAGGTTTGCTCTGACAGTAAGTTCGTGTATCGCAGGTTGGAACTAGTTCCAACCTAGGCTAAAAAACGAATTCGATATTAGTCTCTTCTCTTTAATGCAAGCGTTACAATGATTGTTTTTCAAAACCTGGAGTGTTCCAATAAAAAAAACATTTAATAAATAACAAACATGTATTCAAACAAAATTAGGACACAACCGGTTGTCCTAAGACAGATTTTACTTTGACTGAAATCGATAAAAAGACACTTATGCGGATCGGTGTATTAAGGGAAAATGCACAAACGTTTTTTTTCCTAAATTGTCCTTACTATTATCTTCCTTGAAGCTGAACAAGGCAAGGAACTGCTTTGTTCAGCTAATCGTACATAAATCTGCGAAAAAAACAGTGCAGTATTCGTTGATTGCCTTCAGGTGCTAGTTCAACTGATTGTTCGCTCCTTCAATGTTTGTTCCGTTATCTGAGCAAAAAGTTCCTCCTGGCTTCCTGTGTACTATAAACCTTTTTATGCATATGCATTGCTCTCGTTAGCGGGCAAGTGAATAGTGCAATATGCAACGCTCTTGATCCGACAAAGTGAAACTGATTGCTTTGCAACCTAGGAATGAGACAGCTCTACGTTGAGTTGCTTTGATGCACCGAGTAACTCGCGATTAACTCAATATAGTTTGAAATAAAATCCATCTTCATCGGTTCTTATCGGTTGCTAGGGTTTCAAAAAAGTCTTCTAATTTGTCTGAAAAAATATTCCGTAAATGGCAATGGAAGATGGAACAACGAATATGAGGGTTCTTGGAATATTTAATATGTAATACGTGATATGGATGGCTTCACTGACGTCCAACGTTCAGGTTTGATAACAGTATATCTTAAAAAAAAAAAAAAAAAAAAAAAAAAAAAAAAAAAAAAAAAAAAAATAGATTGGTAATTGGCCAAACATCGATTGTAAGAAGCTTGAAGCTTGGGTCAGAGTGAAGCGGGCTGTGTTCGGTTGTCTCTCCTCCTACCCTTGTTTCACAGCACTAGTTCATAGTCTGATTGTCTGGCAGAACGATGGTGCAATAACAAATAGCAGGTCCATCAGAAACCGGTGGGTTTATTACAGTTTGACGCAATTAGATACATGAAATTAACTTATTCTCGGAAAAGGTAAAGGCGAACACTTGTAGTAGCATATATGATATCAAATAACATATACAGATATGTAGTTTGAGCGAATGTAGGTTATTTTCAAAATAAGAGATAAATGAAGACGGGTAGATGAACGCTTCCTCTTCGAAACGAGCGCAGTGGATTGATTAGGGGTGTTTTCAATGACAAGAAATTCGCGGAAAAAGCCACTGTTTACGTTTGTCAGTTCATAATGAAAAAGTTTTGTCGAAATGGATGAAAACAGTTCAAATTTTATTCACATCATTTTCTATAATTTTTTAGGCTATGGTGACATTTGTATTATGCTACCAAAATTTTTCACAGAAATACGGATTTTTGAAAAGGGTATGTCCTAAAACGACTTTTTTCACATATGTTATGAAAACTTCAAATTTATAAACCTTATCAATATGAAATTTTGGTCACATAAGGTCTATACATTGGTTATAGTGTTGTCAAATTTTTATTCAAAAATATTGATAGTTGACAAAGTTGCAGAAGGTTGAATATTGCGTTTTTTGGAAGCAAAATTTTGCTCGGCTTTTTCTTTTGCTACTGAGTGTA